>OX388321.1:8363572-8955226 GCA_947579605.1 Athripsodes cinereus
ATTTTATTGGTATGATCTAGAATTGATTCAAATTTACAGTTTTTATTAAGAACGTGATCTTTATTTATAAATATTCAGTTAAGATATTTTTCGTAAAACTACCCAATAAGATATTTGACATTCGGAATTAATGATGTGAAGTATATTTTTACTGTTTTTTTTTTGTATTTTATTATTCAATTTTTCCAAAAGCCTATTAAATATAAAAATGTGTGTTCGAAAAAAAAATCATTCTAAATTCAGCGATGGCGTATGCCCCTCGTCCTAAATGTCTAAATTTTTTTCAACCCAGAGAGGAAATCTGCTGACTACCCCACAATGCACTTTTGAATTTTTCAGATGGCAGCTGTATTGCTTTTGCCAGAATACACCAAAAACAATTGATTATCGGAATTAATTTTAGCCGCAGATAAAGTTGGGACTATTCAAAATTCTGATTGCAAGTAACATGTCACTTAGCCAGACGTAATTGATAGAATAGCAGTTATTCCGTGATCGTGAACACGAGTGTTCGTAAATAAAACATTGACTTCTATAGAAAAATTGCGTGATCAATCAATCGTGCTCCTGTCTTACCGCGGAAATTGTTCGATACTTTAGAAGTCACAAATATAAAAGTTTAATTAATTAGTGGAGATATCAATAAAGGGTGGATTAAAACAAAAGCAAAAGTGGGCGAGCGCTTTATTAGATAGCAAGTACCTACTCACAAAAATATCGTGACAAATCAGAAGTACTTTGATACAAGTAGCAATGTTTTCCATAGTAATTAAGTTAATTGTTGTACAAGTAGGTGGTCCTTATAAATCAATACAGAAGCCACAACGACTTCTATACGAGTAGACCAAGCTACAGCGACTACTAAGTAGGTACATAAAATACTTTAATATAAAATTATACTACTATACTAATGATACTTTGTCTTCACGGCTGTTTGCTAAGTGGAATACGCAGAGATAACGGAACGCTATTTTTTTATATTTAAATAGTTCGATTGTTCATTGCAATATGACATCTTATATAAATATTAAATAATTTTGTATATAAAAAATAATAAATTGACCACATTATCAGACACGCTCATCACCATCGCGGAGTGCATGACCGAAGGCAGAAATGGTAGAGGCCGACCAAGAGACACCTATATGGACCGAGTGAAAAATGACATGAACTTTGGCACATAGTAGAATGTAGGAGACTAGCAGAAAATAGGGAGGAATAAAAATCAAATTCAACCTCGTTGCAGATCAATCCAATGGATTGTAACTCAGTATAAATAATATAATCAATGGTTCAACCATTACCTACATCTTATACACCTATACATTTATATTATTATATTATGAAAACACACAAAGAAAACATAAAAAAACAATACACTAACCATCTATGATATAACCATTATAACTCTTAAAACACATCACATTTAATACCTTCTTATCGAAATCATCCTCGACAATTTGACCCACGTAATCAGACCATGTAGTTTTCGGGAATCCATACTTTATCAAACCTCTTATATTCAATAAATAACTTAAGTTATATTTGACAAACTTTTCAATTATCTGAAGGATAAATCCCAGCATCTAACGCGAATATTTTTATTTTCATGATTCATAGAAGACGATCTATATGTTTATAGCATGTAGAAAGGTATTTATGGACGATGCATACGGACGATCTCGGCATCGTGATTTTTTTACCAGCCTCAAAACAAAAATATTGGCAAACTCCCCAGTGGGAAGGGCTATTCAAATTTTTAATGCTCTGGCTGGAGAAATTGATATATTTAACGTGATGTATGCGGAATTTGTAAGAAAGATTGAAGATATATTGTAGTTGTGTTGTGGTTTGGATATCATTTAAGATTCTTTCCGGGATCGTATTGGCCTTCAGCTGCAATGACCCTTGTAAGAATCGTCTTATTATCAGTACCTAATAGTAATAATAATAACTTTATAAATGTAACTCTTGCGTGTAAAACAACTATATTTCAAAGTAAATATGATAAACCTAGACAGTTTGTTACAAAATTTACCGTTTTGTGGAAGACTATATTAAGAATTATATAATCTTGTAAATTTGTAAAGTTGTCTGGGATACATATTAAGGTTTATTCCAAATCCAGATTCATCTTTTAAAAAATTGCTATGAAAAAACTCCGCAATATCTAGAGTTCACAAATCATGTGGAATTTTGTTCCACAACAACGGTTCAACCAGCTTAAACGCAGTCAACATATTCATTGTTAGCCAAACCACCTCTACGCGGCACCACAGATTCAAAATTTATATCTGGAGCGATTATACAAAGCATAATATTTTTATTCAACAACGTATAAATAATTGAATAAATTCCTTCCGTCAACGTTAATTGAGTATAATAGTTATAGTTTTCAAACACAGCAGTACAACGATGAAAACAAAAAGAAAGAAGAAAAATATGGTTGAAGCATTGTTGAATGAATAAAAAAATATTCCAAGTTTTTCGCGATACATACAGGATTCAAAGCATGATATTTCTATTGTGTAAAAAATATACAAATTGTATGGAGTTTTAATTAAATTTCCGCTCAAAAACAATAAACCCCGCATCTTTTTTTTTCAAGCTAAATACACAAGGATGCAAATATAAACTTCGATGCATCGAAAAAGAGAGCGAAACAAACTTTCTATTCAAATAAAAAAAATTATAGAACGGACCAAAAAGAATACTCTCGTATTTTTATAAAAATTAAGAACAATCCAAGTAGTGTAGGAGGAGGGAAATCAAATGACGCAAATTGCTTTGGATGAAGAAGAACCGTTCCGACATATTGCGCTCTCGAGAAAAGTAATAAAAGGCATAAGATAAGTCATTCTCTGTGTTAGCACACATGTAATAGATACATTTTTTGTCCGAGGATCAACGGTTGAATCTTCATAGAATATTAATATAAATAAATCAGATATTCTAAAATGTAATTTTATATGAGTTCGTCGGTAGCCTGGAGGTTGAGTCTCGGCTTCATGAACAAGGGGTCCGCGGTTCGATCCCAGGTGCCGGCAAACTCCCCTTTCACGACACAAGCTTTTAGCTTACTGTGAACGGTGTATAAGGTTGTATTTGGGTTTATAACAAAACCCAGATATAATATCTTTTTAAAAAAAAAAAAATAAAATAAAAAAATATCCGCCAAAACGGGAGTGTATCTATAGCACTGTATAATTATTTTCTACTTCTGGTTTGATATGTCTATTAGCGCAAAATAGTTTATAAAAAAGAACTTCTAAATTCACTACTTTTATTTATGTGTATGTGGGTGTATATACTCGTATATATATTTATATATGTGTGTGTGTGTGTGTGAATATGTTTGTATTTTTTTGTGTATGTTATTATGTTACATCCTGACATGTCTTTCTGTGTGGCTGAAGTTGGTGTTCGTGTGTGGGTGTGCGATATAGGATTGAGTGCTAACTAGGAATTATGAGTCACGTGTATGTATGTTTAGGCTACTGTTGATTTATGCTAATTTTTATTTATTATGTTTTTATTACATTTTATTATTTAGTTTTAAGTTTTGTTTGTTTCTTGTTGTAACAAAAGGACACGGCGTGAGGGTATAGTATAGTATAACAAAAGGATTATCCCTGAACTGGTCTACCTAGTTGGATAACGCTATTTCTTATTTGTATTTGTTGTATTTGTTGAATAAAAAAAATATTGAATAAATGATGATGATGATTCTGGATGATTTTGTTTTTTTTTTATTTATTTATTTATTTTTGGTCAACGGAACACTACAGACAATACATATATGTTTAGTACAATAATACAATAATCAACAACAAGTATACAATGCAATGTCCAGTTTTGACGCCGATTAACAGTTTCTAGACTGTTTCAAGGACGCCGGTGAAGAGTATAGTTTTCAAATGTTACATAAACCCAGATACACCTTTTATATAAAAAGATAAATAAGTAAATAATGTATTTACACTTCGTCATTTTATTTTCAATGTATAGATTATTTCGATGTATTTATATACAATGGTTTATTATTTCAATTCACTAATTTGAGAGTGTCGTTCTATTTGTTGTGTTACGTGTTCCACTATATTGTAGATAGCTACATTTTTATATACATATATTGTACCTACCTATATTATTTTTCCACCCCTCTAATACTCAATGCGTTGTTGTTATTTGGCGTTCAAGTATCGCCAGCTAGAGTTCAACTAATGGCACGATAGCTCCATACTACATAGTAATGTACCGAATATTAACATTTGCATTGAAAAAAAATAAGGAATATAGTGAATATTGGTTGAAGGTTGATAGTTTGACATAACATCATATACCATACCATCACGTCATTTCCCACACTTGGAGTACCCAGCAGATCAACTGCACGTAACAGACATGCAAGTTTCTTGGTGCCAATAAAAGTTAAGATATGCGGAATAGATGGCTCTGGATGGATGTTTTACTCAAGGTTTGGTTAAGAGTACTCTTTAATTAAACCTAGATAACATTTTACTAGGTAACATTCCCAATTCCTCTGTGTCATGCTTATCACATAACTTGGAATGTTACCTAGGTTTAAAGAGTACTCTCAACCAAGCCTTAGACAAACCGCACTTAGCGATCGACTACAACTGGCGAACTTTTCGACAATCTACCTACAGTGTACCATGTAATTATGCGTAATTGTTGCGGTTATAGTCGAAAATTCGTTTGAAGTCGATCGCCAAGTGCATGTTTGTCTAGGGGGGCTGCATCTTACAGGACATTCGAAAACTCGTCAGACTACACGGGATTGTTTGGTTTTGTTTGAAAATATGTGCCTGTGCGAGAAGCTCGTTCTCTGTATATTGATTTTACAATAAAACTGTTGAAATTGAGATCGTGAAACATTCCAAATTTCTATATCATGTTGAAAATAGAAAATGTTTTAAACTTTTATTTAAAAAACACTAGGGGACAGGGAGGTAGGAATTTGTAAATTTGAGTGTTTTCTTAAATTGTGATACAAGAACAATTCGATCGAGAATCATCTCGAATTCCTATTTTAATATATTGGGTATTTACTCAAACTTGGAGCAACCGGCAGAGAATTGGTTTCCTACTCTTTTCCGTAAGTTTTCGAGTGTCATGAAAAAGACAGGTGTGCGAAAAATAAAGACATTTTACTTATAGACCATTAAAGGATGACGTCACAGAAAAATCCTTGAGGGGCATCAGGCATCCCAACACAACACATTCACAGTGTTTACGGTGTAATATTAGGTGGGACGCCTAAAGAATAGATACCTAATAATAAAAAAAAACTGTCAGTGTCGATTTTGTTATAATTTTGTCGTCTGACTTTCTTTTTTTCTCTTATGGCATAACATCCTACAAGTATGATTTGCGCAATTTGATTGTTTGCCCCCCACGCAAAAGCAAATCCATAGACAAGACCACGTGACCTTTAATGGTCTATATTGAGCGATGAGGTTTGTCAAATTTTTTTGCTCAGAAAAGTCAAATTGCATGTTTATTGCCTGCAACTGATCTGCTGGCTTTCTACCTACCTTACGGCATACCTGGGATATGCCGTGATGGGGTCGTAGTAGTAATCAAACATCTAAACCGAAATCGTGAAAACCCGAAAAAGTCTTTAGTTGTAGTAAAATAAGAAAGATTTTGTTCGCATACGCAAATGTCAAAAAAATATATGCGGCACATCACTAGTCCATAGTACGTGATATAATATGTACATTTATTCCTGTTTGAATGCGCTTCGTTTCATTTATTTACGAAAACCATCTGCATTTACATATAAGTACAAAGTAAGACAAACTGCAACATGTCCTGAAGGCACTCGCTGTTATAATTGGTGCATGTATCTTCTGCTATTGACTTACTTCATAATATTTGATATAATATTTAAGTTTTGACTGAGCGCATAAATACGACTAAACTTATTCTTCAATATTTTTTACAGTGCTTGTACAAAGTCGAGTAAATATTTTTTCTTATAATTGAACAAAAGCTGGACAAAAATTACGCTGTTTTTTCATCAACAAGATTCCCGACGGCATGAATGACCCTTTTTACAATACCGTTAACATGAACAAAATATTAAAGCCTCAAAAATGTTATCAATTGACTCTATTGCTGACGAAATTCTCTGAATAGATAAAGTTTGTATCTTCTTTATGCTTCCAAAAGGACCATTGATGAGCCAAAAGAAGGAGAAGATATTAGAACTATTTATACTGAAATCAGTATTTTTTCATCATATAGGTACGTATTCTTACTGTTCGATATAATAACCATTGCACATAATAGAATCAATAACGTGAATGAAAAATATTATCATTTTATTATTCAACGAGATTTGAAATACAATAATTCTTAGGAGCCAATTATTTTTACAATGAGAAGCAGCAATACGGGAAGCAATAGTAATAATATTATTATGCTCTTTGCGAATGGAAACAATAAAACTAAGCGAACACGTCTCTAGTAATTGTATAAGTTTGTAGGTATGAATATATATATTATGAAAACGCAAGGATCTAACGGGAGCTGTGTCTGACTTACAAAGTATTGTTAAAAGCTTTACTTTGATGATCGAAATGCTCGAGTCAAAACAAAAAAAAACAACGAAGAAAGTAGAAAAGCTGCGTAACTACAAAACTATGAAATGAAAGCCGGAAGTTCCATATTTACGTGGTCTAAATTTATGGTTTTATTCAGTATCTCGTCAGTGACCGTCTAATAAATATCTGTTATTGAAAACAAACTAAACTTTATTTGTATTTGCATATGTATGTCAGAAACAGGACTACCACTAAAATCTCTAATAACTGTTGAAGATGGAAAGTGAAGGTGAGCTATTACAGGAAAAGCCGAAAAGCACTATATTACATATATATGCGTTGAAACGTTTTATTTGGAGGGACTTAAGGTCCTGAAAGCAGTAATGATCAGAGAACTCTGGAGAAAGTACCTAAGCACTCAGAACCAACTCCGACAAAGAGAAGAAAATGCGTAACTGCAGTCTTCACTTATGTAATTGAAAATCTGAGAGTCTTCATATTTAGATACGTATTTGGTACTTTTGGAACTAGACGGTCAATTGATAATTTAGTAGTACCTACCTCTTCGTATTTGCTCATAAGATAGCAACGTAATATTAGTAAGTGGTTAAAATCTTACGGTTTGAAGTTTTCTTACGATCAAGTCCGCAATACTTCATAGACTTACATGCCGCTTTCATATGAATTATACACAATGTATTTCCGTAAACACGGGAAATGAATGCATTGCAATGTTTGAACAGAAAGCATGGGAACATTCTGTAACTAAATCTTATAATTGAAGAACTTCTGATATATAAGTAATAATAATACAATATTATAAGTTGCAGTAGTTCCTACTATCGTCATATTCGAGAATTTCTATAGAGGATGTTTACCGACAGTTATTATTTACTAAGGGTATACTAGTTGCAAGTAATATTTCCTATAAATATGAATTATTTTATTACTATTTGAATGATGTTAAATGATTTTTTCCTTAATTTATTTATTTATAGAAGAAGAAAGAATGACAAACAGGATATACCTACTTGTCTGAAAGGATGGGTGTGAGGAAGCGCGGGCATCCGAGAACTACATAGCTTGATCATGTAGATCAAATTCTCAAGGACGGCCGTGTTTTGAGTAAGAGAAATCGATGTGCGTACATGAGAAATTGTATGACTATGGAAGAAGTGAAAGAGATATAAGTATGTAGGGACAGATCTTTATGGCATTCCGTTCTCTCTGCCTACCCCACTTGAGATACGGCGTGAGGGAATAGATAGATTATTTATAATAATTCAAGAGTTTTTGTGTTTACGCTGTGGAAATCCATTTTTAATTTTATTAACGGGCTGTTTCACCACCTCTGGATAAATTCCAGATAACTATCCATAGGATAAATTTAACTACAAGATAAACTGAAGCGAGCGTTTCACCACCTTCAGATATCTTACAGATTGTTATCCGCCAGATAGCCGTGGCAACATTGAAATTTCATGCGTTTGTTACATGAATGTATGCACATTGCACATAGGTAGGAATATGTCGTGCGTTGCCTAGGAATATATCTTGGCAACGTACATGTAAACAAATTTTGACAGTTTAACATTATCTAAGACTTATCCGCCGGATAACTTATCTAGACCTTTATCTATAGGATAGCGCTGTCAGGGAGTCGTGAAACGCATTTTTCGTTTTATCCGTTAGATTTGTGTTAGATTGGCTATCCGGCACTTTATCCAGAGGTGGTGAAACAGCCCGTAAATAAAATTTAAAAATATATTATTGAGCACTGTTTAATCTCCACATTGTTAGGTTAGATGCCGAACGTTTTCGCCTATACTTGAAGGCATCTTCAGGGAAACTGAAATCTAAAAATTGTGAGCGCTGTTGTTCATGTGGTGGGAAGGGTGCAGGTAGTATTTATAATTTTATTACGTGCGACTATTAATTTTATCCTTTTCGTCGGCAGTGTTTAAGAATTTGTTTGATTTATTTATCCACTTATTTCTCATCATAACACATACTATTGATCAGCATAATACATACTATTGATCAGCATAATACATACTATTGATCAGCATAATACATACTATTGATCAGCATAATACATACTATTGATCAGCATAATACATACTATTGATCAGCATAATACATACTATTGATCAGCATAATACATACTATTGATCAGCATAATACATACTATTGATCAGCATAATACATACTATTGATCAGCATAATACAACAGCATAAAATATACTTACCTTTTACGAGACACTCAAAAATTTACAGTAAAGAATATGAGGCATATTCTATTCGGGGGACTCCACAGCTGAAACTTAATAAAATATCCCTGTCAAAACAGTTCTGTCGGAAAAGGACTAACTTGATAAGAACAAAAAACTATTTTAAATTCTAGAATCAAGCTTCCGTCTGTCTTTCTAGCTATGTTTCAAAAGTGACACTCAAACAAATCGTTTTCCTGACAATTCCTTCAATTTCCAATCATTCTACTTTCTTATCTCCAATATTGTGAAAAAAAAACATAGAGATTAAGTGAAGTAGAATTTGAAAATAATCCAAAGATAAATTTCTGAAATCAAGTTGAAGACTTAAGCCATAAGTTTCATTTAAATATTATCTAAAATCAGAAAACCTTGAGGCTTCATTTAAAACAAAGGCAAATAATCTATCATCAAACATACAAAAAACCTATATAAGTAATACCTAAGCATGTTTATTTGTTTATACATCACTTATTGCCGCTTTCACCAGATGAGAAATAGATTAACTAATGTCTTCTAAAACTTGTATTTTTTGAGCTTGTTCTTGAATAATAAATTTGTACGTATCTTGTTCATGAACAGAGATAATAACAGTGATAATATCGAAATATTTATCTATCTATACAATCACTGCACATCCCACAAACGGAGGTAGCCAGCAGAGTGAGATTTATGGTCAATTAAACATTACCACCATCTTTCGCAAAAAACCTTATCTTTTGTTTAAAAATCAAGAAAATTTAATTTGATGATTTTTTTTACAGCGAGGGTTAAATATTGCATGCTTGTAAATTTGTTACAAGATAATTGTTAATCAATTATGCCCAATCATTAATTTCTACAATTTTCAAGAATTTTGCTAAAGATTGCCGCAATATATATATTTTAAACCTGTCATTTACTCCCTGAGGGAATCTGGATTTTGAAATGTTTTAAAAAAAAAAAATCATATTTTTGTAAATATGTGTAGAAATAAAAATTGTTACACGTAAGTGTATCTTAAATAATAGAAATTAAATTGTAATAATGAAGATAAATTTTCGTAAATCAAAAAGTAGGTACTTTCGTCTTTAAACAAAACACTTTTTAAAGTAATGAAATTTTAATGAAACAACATCCTTCATAGTTTAAAATAATTATTTAAATAGGTAATTGTTTTCTACCTGGATGAATACAGTTAGGAAGATTACGTTTAAAACACTCCTTCTTTGGTTTTGATAAGTCTTTGAAGAACGTGTTTGAGATAAGCCCCACCCGCTGTCGTGGACTTATCATGATGATTAGTCTAACAACCACAGCCAGCCCAGGTGTAGTGGGATAGAAATATTCTAAGGAAGAGAAATAATAACCCACAATGTAAGTATAATCAAAGGATTAAGAACATGAATAACTTTCGTGGAGGTCTCCCACCCTTTTTTTACTATCTTGTAAAAGTCACATTTTCTTAACGTATTATAACACCGCGAATAAGGCATTTCACACTCCAACTCAGAGATGAGGTACACCACTATCATGAATCTCTTTTTTTAATGGCACAAAGAAAACGGCTTGCATGTTTATTATGTGAAATTAGTCAACCGACTACCCCACTTGTGACATTTGCCGTGATGCTGCAGTAGTAATATTAATTTAGATGTATTCTAATTATTTTCCATCATTGAATAAGAATTTTAAATAAACATTGTTAATCAATATTGAATCAATATAGGTAAAAAAATAAATGAACTTTTAATATGCAAAAGGCTTTTTTCCGATTCTTATAATCTTTCTGCTTCAGGTGTCATGTCAGGTTTCCCTTACTTTGTCGTATGACTCACGGAATATTTCCGATAAATTGTGAAAGGGGGACATCCAGGACATCGAATAACCTCATGGACGAAAGAACAGTGCTTTATTTGTCCTTCTCAATACTTCTCAAAACGTGAACTAACCAATACCATCGTCTCTTCTGCATAAGAGAGACTCCAAACCTTTACTGATTACATTAGTACATAGAATCATTTGTACATTGTAATAATTTATATGCCGTGACAATAATTATTAAGGTGAAAACTTTTTCATTACTACGATAGTACACAATAGATATTACGTAATAACACTTTGGGGAATTCCCTTTTAAAATCAAAAAGCACGGCGATGCTGACTTAGCAGCAGCCTTTATTATAATATTTAAGATATAGCTATTTCCAGTGATACTTTGCACAAAATATTATTTCCCATGAGAATAAAGAGCCCAATTTATAATTTAACTTTACCTTTAGTCATGTTTTTGAAAATACTATGGTAATTGCAAAAACATTGGAATTTCTAGCTGTATGACTTCTATTAAAATCCTGTGCTACACAGCCTACGCTTCTTTCACTACTGAAAATTGACTTTATAGTATAGATAAATAAAATTCAAATACACGAGACACCACCCATCTAAATATTTCTTTAGACTGATTATGATCCTTAGTTACGAGGAAATTTTCGAGAGAAAAAAAAATAATAGACTTATAATTTACCTTTTACATTATATTATTTAAATTTTAACTAGAAAAATGCAGTCATTTTGATAAAAGTATAACAACACACGACGAGATTGCCCTATTCTTATTTTAAATAGCTTTATATTTTTTCTTCTTATTTATAATATTATTATTATTATTATTTCATTATGCAAAACACCCATTTTTGTCACGTATAGAAATAATTTCAAATGAAAACCAGCAACTTTCCATTAACAAAGTTTTTAATTGTTTATACTTTTATTCTAATAAAAACTTAATTCCTGCTTTATAAACTGAGATCTGGATGATTTACTATCAATAATATGCTGTAATTCATAAATATGTTATATAGTTAGATCCATAGGTACTCCTTACAAAACTCTACAAGCAATTAAAGTTCTAATGTAAGCGTTCCTAAGAATTAATTAAATTCCACGTCGGACACTACTAATAGAGAAAAGAAAAAGGTTCTCGATGAAGAAAAACTTGATTAAATGTCAGTAATGAATATAAGTTTAACTATAGTTTGCTTCGTTTAAAATAAGGTTTCTTTGTGAAAGTCTAGAATTAATTAGTTTGAGGTCGAATAGAGTATTAATAGCGACCCAGAACCGTTATACATACATCGAAATAGTGACAAGGTTTAAGTGATCAAGGGCAAAAAATGTACCAAGTCTTAAAGATGGTCAGAATTGTAAAGTGGTAACAGTGGATTGACAATGTCCTAATAAGACGAAAGACGTCTCTCTCGTCGAATAAATCAATAGTAGAATAAAACACTTGTTTTATTTATTTCGCTAGAGTGGTAACCTTGTGAACTCCAACTGATAAGATTGAGAGGCAGCGTGGTCCTGGTAGATGGGCAAACGTCTTGGCTGTGCAATATAAGAGACTGGACCGGGATGACACATATGATGGAGCTGCTCCAGGTCGCGCAGTATAGAGAAGCCTTCGCTAGAGTGATTGCCAACGTCGGGGGACCTGATACGGTACGACAAGAAGAGACGAACCTTGTCAACATAAAAAAATAATGTTAAACCTTCAACACAATGGTTTGACAACATTAGAAGATTCACAGGTGACTGGATGCAGAGAGTTCAGTATAGAAAAGCCTGGAGACATGTGGGGGAGGTTTATGATCAGCAGTGGACAGGAATAGCTGAAAATATTTACCATTTTTTAATACTTATAAATGTTGACAATTTAAATACGTATAAAATATACCTACAAATATAATATACACGTATTTAAATTTGTATATCATATTTTTCATACTCTCAAAATAAATAAAAAATAAATAAATAAAAAATCAATCAGTTTGTGTTTTGATGGCTTAGAAAAATGGACGTGGATGTTGATCCTAAATAATGTAAATGCCCTTGAAGTGATATTATCACAATACGGCGCTATATAAATGGTCATATTATTATTATTTAGCTAATCTTTTGAAAAATTTAATATATTGAGAAACAACAAACAAATTCAATTTGATAACTCATTTCATCTATAAATTAAACATGAAAAAAAACTTCCAATATAAACAAATTTCAACATTAAAATACCCCTACATATTTAATCTTAGGTTTCAAAACTTATCCGAAGACTTAAACTTACAATCTATTATAAGTTATTATACTACACCACACAATTTCTAAGTTTTTTTATACTTAATTTAATATAAATAAAATTATCTATCAAAAGCATGTTGAAGTTATCGATGTATTAAATGAAAACAATAATAATGAACTGATATCCGTGAAAACATTCAATAAATATTAAATTGGTCCATAAGAACATCTCATAACTTTTATTTCTTCGCTGCGAGTGTCTATTCCAATTGGTTTTTCATAACATTCCTGACCTTCTTGTTTCCCAGATGGACCCTCTCACATAAGTGGTACAGTACTACATTCACTTCTAACAAAATGCAACAGATTTTCAATATGAATTCAGTTTCATCTCCCAGAATTAATTTCTTGGGTATTTTGTCGAAATTGTCCATAGCACATTCCAAATATCTAATATAAAAAAATTCTCGAGCCACGGTGTTATCATACTCCTCTGAAACGGGAAATTTTGTGTGCTTATCGGCTAGGTCCGAGAATCGGCCAACATCTGTTTTTCAAACCCCTAAAAGTTAAGGGTGGTCTACCCCGATTTTTTTTTTTGACATTTATTTTTTTTATGGTGAGGCATTAAAAAATACAAACATCCCTAAATTTTCACGCTTCTACCATTAACCCCTATTTTTTATAATCGATATTAGTCATTCAATAATTTTCAACTCCGGTCGATATAATTATAATGTACATATATGGCAAATAAATAATGTATATGTCGAAACAACGAATGCCGGGTCAGCTAGTTAATTTATAAAATTCAATGATCAATTTTCTTTTGCCACCCACTCTGACAATGTTATTATAAATGGTAGACAGAAATTAAAAAACAAACGTTTTTTTCCTATAATATTTTATATTGAAAGAGGCATCTTTCGTCTTATAAGAATATTGCCGGATCAGATTGACAATGTCCTTATAAGTCGAAAGATGTATCTTTCAATAATAAACACGTTAGTAGAAAAAATCATTTGTTTTTTTTTATTTTATTGTGGAATTCTACTACCTAAACACCAACACACTCAATATACAAATGGTTGATACAAATAAAAAAGGTAAAATTTCTGGTATAACGGCTACTTTTCATGTTAAAGATTCCGTGATAATAAAAATACTTATTTGTCTACAAAAATAAATAAATATTATATGTAATTTCATTCATATTTATAAACCCACGGCGAACAATCATAGTTCAAATCATACAAGAAAGCTATGTACTGGTCATTATATCTAATATTGTGAACACATTTTAACTTCATAATATCGATTTAAACTCAGAATGAATGTTCAAGATACAAAAGTCAAATCGGACAATTAACGATTTCAATTCCATTTTCTAAATTGTCTCACAATGAATCATTCAAAATCTCATTATGGCTGCATATATATCCATTTCATTGTTTATATTAAATTTATTTTGTGTAGTTTATTGAAGTTGATATCGAAAATCACGTCCCGATGAGATTGGAATAGATTGTAAGAGGTCCCCGGAGTGGAATCTTAACATTATCTGATAAGAAAATATCACAGGGAATTCGGAGGTAATCGCTATTTCACATCCGAAGGTTTACACGCGGCTATAATACAATATATACGTAGCTCATAATATTATACACCTCTGTAACCGATATTATTATTTTGTACATAATACAAAATAATTTCACGAAACAATAAAACTTTTCCAACTAATGTTACACAAAAAAAACTTTAAACGCTATTTGATTTTATATTTATTATCTTTATTCTGAAATAAAAAAGGGTCTCTAAAACTATTCATGTATACTGTATACTTGTACGTAATAGAACACAACACTGAGTAGGTATCTAATATTTTCATTATACGTTCATACATACAAACCGTCACGCCGCTTCCCTCGCGGGGTAGGCAGAATGGATCGAGCGCCACTACCTTCTATCCTTGCATACATTTTTCGCTTCCGTCACTGCCATACAATTCCTCGTGCATGCTCTCCTGTTACATTTGATTTTAATTATCTTGTCATTTAATCCTCGGACGTCCACGTCTCCGAGCATCATTCCTCTCAGATAAATATATCTTCTTAGTCATTCTGTCCTCATTCATTCTTTCCACGTGCCCAAACAATCTTAGCTTATTTACATTAATTCTCCTTATTCCACCAACTTTTATTCCACATTCCTTTCGTATATTTTCATAATCACATTGTATAATCTTTATGTTGTACCTGTTGGTGTTTTCTGGTATGTAAATAAATAAATACCTATGTGTTCTGGTATGTAAATAATTAAATATGTGTTCTGGTATGTAAATAAATAAATATGTGTTCTGGTATGTAAATAATTAAATCTCCAAACAAACAAAATTTATGACATCACAATTATACATACATATTTACAGCTAACATACAAATTGAAAAATTGACACCCAAAATTCTGAAATAGAAACCATAGAATGAGAAAATAGAAACAGGTCGTACAAGAAAAAATGGTTTGACGATATTATATTATCTCTGTCTGGAGTTGAGTCAAAGTGGAAAAAATAAATGGAAGACTATGAAATAGAACTACATCTAACAGTGAAAAAATTACCGGAGGAGAAAAAGACGAAATATGCAGCAATGTTTGGAACTAATTAAATTTCATTTATTTGAATTGATATAAGTTGCCAGAAGACCAGGCAGATCAATAACCACCTAGATTTCCACAATCGCCAGAGATTTAAGGGAGGTAGAGTTGCGTTCGTAGGGGATTGGAGGACTTGGTGGATGAGGACTAGGAGAGCCGAAACCAAATAAATGAGATGAAGGCATTATGCAAAAAAAAAGAATATTTAAATTGATATACATAAGAAGAATATAGTTTTAATAATTGTAACATAAATTATACATCCAAAAGTTTTGTAATAAATTATCAAGTATAGACTCTGAATTATATAATTGAATTTCCCATGAAATATTAATATTGTTTTTATAATAATAACAATATATACTCAGTACTCATGTTTCTGATAAGCCTACACTTCAGCTAACAAGTGGAAGAAAGACTTGACAAGGCCGATCTTACAAGAAGGAAGAAACTGTTCAGGATTCAACATAATCTTGAAGAGCCTTAAGGCTCTATTTATTTACCTACTCCCTACTCATAATTGGTTTATTGTCAAAAAAAATACACATATGATCGAATATAAAAAATATAAAAGGAATAAAAAACACGATATATTTTTTCGATATTCTTGAAATAACTTGAAGGACATTAAAGTAGAACTGTAATAATGGAGATGTCTGATTGCCTCTTTTATCCACAATAAGGCTAATGATAGATAATTTAATGTAATAAGGTCGTTAAGTCTCTAAAATATATCCAGAATTAAAGGCAGTTGATATAGAATTACGAGTATATTGATTTGCTTCAACATGCGCTAAGAACTTGGATAAACATACATTTTATTACCATTCAAAAATATACTTATAGTAGATATTTGTGATTTCCTCTTCATACTTGTAAATGTAAAACAGCGAAATATTATTCAAAATGGACCTATGTTTGATTGTCATTTGTTTGCATTAAAACATAAACAACCTTGTAAATTAAACAAATGAAACTACCATATAAGGCTTAAAAAAGTCCCCCGGACGGCACCTGAAACCGCAACCAATATTTTCGCGAAATGTCCAATTGTCCAATTAAGCAACCGGGAGACTAGCCAAAGGCTTCTTTATTTTCTTAAATAGTAAATAAGGTGACGTTGTCTTTTCAAAGCCTTATAAGTATGGTAGTTTCGCGTCTTAAATTTACATGTGTGACGTAAAACAATGGTTAATTGAAAAAATAACACGAAAAAAAAACAATATTGTCAACCTTGAATCAGTTGATATAACGCATTGACGAAAGAGAATCTTCTAAGAAGATAAAGACGTCAATATTGTCAAGCGATGGTATATGATGGAATTGCATGTAAAATTAGTTAAAATAAACTCATACTTAATAGGTATTTTCACGCATCTCTATAAGTCACGAGCCAGCCTAAAGAAGCTAGCTTCAAAACAATATGCTTATGCTGTGAGGCTGGAGTAGGTTGGAAACAATTTTTTTTTTAAAAGATGCATTTGGTTATTGATATAAACCCAAATACAACCTTATACACCTTTCACAGTAAGCTAAAAGCTCGTGTCGTGAAAGGGGAGTTTGCCGGCACCTGTGATCGAACGGCAAACGCCATGTTCACGAGGCCGAGTCTCTACCCCCAAGCTACCGACGAAATCGACGATTGGAAACGAATTCGGGACTCCACCAACAAGCTGCCGATGACAACATAACTATTGATTTAAATATACTTATTGATTTGCATAGTTGTGTATTTATTTGTGTGTATTTTTTCTGCCAATATAGAATTCAATTACTCATTTGTACAACCAATACATTGAATATATTATATTTACTTTAAAAAAATCATTCCATTTGGTCTTCATTGTTTGAGTACAAATTACATAAATAATTTATTTCTATTATAACTTCCCTACAAATAAAACACTACATTACCATCGGACTGAATAATACCAAAAAAATCTGAAATAATAACGCAAAAATGACGAAGCATAAAAATCATTATAACAAAAATAATATATAAGTTAGCTGAACGATTTCGCAAATGAAATACGCATAGGTTTACATACCTACTTACAATTATACTTACTTATATTAATTAAATACAAAATTGTAACAAAATGTGAGTATTATAGTGATGTTACCAATATTTTTTCTTCCAATCGACGTGCGTGCATGAGAAATTGTATGACTGTGGAGGAGGCGAAAGAAGTATGTAAGGACAGATCTTTATGGCGTTCCGTTCTCTCTGCCTACCCCGCTAGTGATACGGCGTGAGGAAATGGATAGATAGATAGACAGTTTCAGGTTATACTTCATACAGTTAACTGTGTGGAAAAATTTGGTAAAAATCTATATTTTTTTTGTTTTTTCATTCGCCGTTTAACGCTTTATTATTGATCTGTTCGTATGTCCACCACAACCAAAAAATATTCATAATCATCGCAAGTTCGTCGTGTGTAAGGATTTCGGAAGTTATTTATAATACTTTGTGTACGATTAAAGTTTTATTTGTAGAAGATCTTTTGAGTAATATTAATAAAACACATAATTATCCTACATTCTATCCAAAACATTTAAAAGAGTCGTTGATGAAACAGTACGGTAGGTACAGCATATATAAATAATATTATAATTATTATTTTGTTTTGCGATGTGCGTGTTGAAAGAGTTTTGCAAATGCGGATGCGGATGTGAATGCAAATACGTAGAATCATTACATCACTACTTCACAGTACTTATGCAGGTAGGTACTATATACACTTTATGCTAGTCATGTTTTAATTAGTTTCGTTCAAGATATAAAGGAAAATAGAGCATTACCATTTACAATAATATTATTATTATTATAAGTAGGTACGTTATTATGCCTTGGTACGAATGTTATAATCACTTTGGTGAAGTGCCCCACCTTTGTTACTTTTAACATTAAGGTGTAGGAGTCTTAAGTATGATTTTGAAATAATATTATTAAAATCATGGCTAAGGCGCTCAAAATTTAATTTCATGAAACTGATGTAAAACTGTTAATCAATAAAGGTTTTGAATTAAAGTTGCAGCCGTTACACTACTCTTTCTCGATACAGGCTAAATATTATATTTGTGTTATATAATACAATTACAATTAAATTTAAAACATAAAAAATATTCTTCCTCCGAAAAATATAAAGAAGCTTGACAGATAGCACGTGACATAATAATATTTCAATCACGTGAAATAATAATATTTCAATCTTCACCTCAGCCTATATTATATTTAACCCCTGAATAGTAATTTGAATAATAGAACCACGAGACCAGCAGGTAAGAGTACCATATTATATATTATTACGAGTATACACATACCTTCCGTAAGAATAATATTATGTATATTTGGGTACCCGCACTTGCTTAATATTTACCTACCCGTCTAACAGCTGAATAATCGAGGTCAAGGACCATCTTCTTTATATTGTAATAATGATCCCTCAAACAAATACGTACTCTTTTCATAATAATATGTAATAGATGAATTGACAGGGAAATAAATACCCTCTACACTAAATGTTTCGGCTTGAATTCGGCTACGGAAATAATCCGTCTTCAAGACAAAAAAACATTAACTATTGTGGGATTTGACAATTATTGAGCGTGTTTTTGAAAAACTTAAACTGTTTTTATCTTTACATACAATGTGAAGTCATACTTCAAAAAAAATTCCTCAAGCAAGATAATGAAGTTCGGAAATTAGTCGAATATATATAAAATCTTTTTCAACAGATGATAATGGCTGTTACTCTCCCATCGAAACTAGGTTTACAGCTAGATTTGGATTAAAAAATTTGAAATAATAAAAAAATATTCTTTTTCGTGAACTATTGTAAAAATTTCAAAAAAAAAACATCACCTTTAACATTTCGCTCAAGAATCTGAAGCACTTCAGAAAACTAAATTTTTAATAACATTTGTACAATTTATAAATAGTTTTATTCTAAAAAACATATATAAACATTTGAAACATTTGAAACATCACAAAAATGTATAACTTGTTTAATCACAAAGAATGAGTCGTCTTTCTTAAAGCTTCTATCTACTTCCAAATTCAAGATAATAAAGGTATATCCTGAAACTACTTTCCGACAAAACAACAACCTTTATAGATTTTTCAAGAGAATCTAGTCTATGTGTTTTATATTCAGGAGTTTCACTGAGCCACGAACTGAATTGTTAATAAAAGAAACATGGAACTAGAACAGCCTTAACTTTTTTCAAGAATATAAAGTATTTGAAATTAGTCTCACATTTTCAAGTATCGAGTTCGCTACGATCGGTTATTTTTCAAGCTGAAATATTTATTCATTGTGTACCTCGCAGTGTATTTCAATTATTTTTCTTGTAAACTCTCCATCGCTCCTCAGTTTCTGGATCCACACAGCTGGATGCGAACGTCAAACATCAATCATCAAGCAAAAATCTTGAATCTTTCGGCGACAATTCGGAGCATTCTCCGAAGAAATATTCGAATGAAAGCCTCCGTTACGTCTCATGGACGGGTAGAGTTAATAAACTATGCAGTAGGTGTTCATCCCTGAGGTGTTTTGGCCAGTTAGCGATATTCAAATATTGTCTAGGAAATATATAAATAAATGAACTGATACCATACTGATAAGGCGTGAAGTGATAGATATGTACACCTCAAAATATAATAATAGCTAATAAAATATAATTACCTTTAGCAATATATTTACTTGGGAGGATCCGTGACCGCGTGGATAAGCCGTCGGCACCAGTGATGGACTCTGGTTCATTGTGTTATTGTTCACTTGAATGTATTGATAACTGATATACTGAATATAATTTCTGTGTAATGTAGTTTGTAATTTTAATCTTTAAAGCAGACTTTGTAATCGGCAATAGTACTCAAATCTAGGATATTTGCGAAGATGACGGAGAAACTCTACCAAACTTAATACAGGATTCAAAAATAGGTTTAAAAAAAATATTCAAATCATACGAATAGTATTTATCATAAAAAAATTTTTTTTTTAAAAAGATATATCTAGGTTTTGTTATAAACCCAAATACAACCATATACACCTTTCACAGTAAGCTAAAAGCTTGTGTCATGAAAGGGTAATCTGCCGGCACCTGGGATCGAACCACAGACCAGAGACTCTACCTCCAGGCTATCAACGAACTCATTTATATCGACAATGTTTTTATATTTTCCAAGAAGGCACTTATTAGTTAATAAATAAATAACAAAAAGTTCTTTTTAAAAGGCTCAAAATAGATCAAGAGGTATTTAGTATCCGTCCACCTGAAAATCGTAAGTGTATTACCTACTTACCTAGTTGAAATAATTCCCGTTCAAGAAGAAGTTTCATTGTCTCAATACGTCTATTGTCCTTATTCCTTCTTTTTCACAAAACAGCTTCATATTATTATCATACAAATAGCAATTCCTTTTCTTTCCCCGACGATTCATTCTCTCTTTCGCTCATTATCTTCATCTGTTTTCATCCCCGTTTAATTTCTTTGTCCATTTTGTTTTATACCAAAAATCTTTGGGGCAGTAAATACCAATCTAAAAATTTTCAAATGCACACTTGAAACAAACAAAAACCTCTAACTGCACTATTTATTTATGTTAAGTTTTATCGTAGAATTTTATTACACAACCTTAATAGGATTTTACAGAAAACGATGTAAAGATAGAAAAATATAAAACGCAATTCTCATAACAGTATCAATAAAATAGAAAGAAGAATATTCTAAGAGAAGCTATAAAATTAAACTATGTATTTGTTTTACCCACACGAAACCTATTTCAAATCCTTTTTGAAGGACGCCTATTTTTAAAATATAATTTGCCACACAAATTATCACTTGTACAAAATATATGAAGGACGTCTATTTTTAAATAATTTGCCACACAAATTATCACTTGTACAAAATATATGAAGAACACCTAGAGGTAATTTAAATTGTTCGCAACACAAATAAAAATGTTTACATTTTTCCGCTCACAATGTTATTTTGCATGAAATACATAGAATTATCAATATTTAAATGATTTATCAACCCGTCAGTTAAACTTTTTGAATGATATAAAAAAATTAAGTCTAAAGAGTCCCATCGATCGATGGAGAAGAACCCTGCCAATCTTAATAAAAGATCTATAATTATCAAGTCTTTTTTTTCAATCAAATTATGCTAAAGGTTTCGGTAACCAAACCATCAATCGAGTTCATCCCTATAACATACTCTTTAATACTATGAAACTGAAACCACAGTCGTCGAACAATTTAACATTAATTTGGTACATAAAATCAAAACATTGACAAATTTTCTTCATTATCTAGTTTATGTCCTTCAGTTCATCCAATCAAATCAATTAAAAATAAATTGTCAAGTTAGAAAGTTAATATTTATATCTGGTTTTGAAAGCAGATGGTTAAAGAATGGGGCTGTCAGCAATTACACAGCGAATGACCATTCTTAAAAACTTGGTAGATTTTCTGTTGTGCTTTGTGCTGCAATTCTTGTGGTCACAGGGATGGCGGATTTTGAGAGATTAAAACACAAACATAAAATAACAGTTATTTGTAAAAGATCCCGTGATTTTAAAACAAATCACCACTAAGTTTTTCGCTAATAAATTATAGCTTACTAAATAATTGTATGAGATGAAAACCATCTTATTTTATGGGTATCTAACAAACATAGTCTGTCTCGTTAATTAAGTGAATTTATACAAAATAACGAATCATTATCCAACACTGTCACTGAAAATTATACACCTTTATTTTTACCAAGTAATATTAAAACAGAGCAGAATGTATAAATTGTCTGAAAGGAAGGGTGTGAAGAAAGCGCGGGCGTCCGAAAACTACATGGCTTGATCATGTAGATCAAAATTTCAAGGACGACCGTGTTTTGAGTAAGAAAAAACGACATGCATGCATGAGCAATTGTATGACTGTTGAAGAAGCGAAAGAAGTATGTAAGGACAGATCTATATGGCGTTCCGTTCTCTCTGCCTGTCCCACTTGGGATACGGCGTGAGGGAATAGATAGATAGATGTAGATGTATATAAAGGTGCAAAATTTTGCCGCAAACTAATTTAGGGAGAAACAAAGAATATAAAATGGCAGTGATTTAGCTGTCGAATACAACCCTATAAGTAGCACAGTTTGTAGGTATAATATTAGAATACAATGGATGTTTGATGGTGGTTATTACCAACAGTCATCAAACAATACTTGAGTTATACTTTACTAAGGTTTGTTGGTAGATAGAAGCGTACTCATAATATTGTAAGTACATACTAAGGAAGTGAAGGGAGAAGGCACAACAGTAATGAAACGGTTCATGGAGTCGAATTGTGATTATTATTATGAAGAGTAGAGATGAAAGGGATATCCGAAAAATATCTCAAATTGATTATTCAACTTTAATTTTACTGTCCAGCTATATAACGAATAGTAATTCAATAGTATAAAATGATAAAAGTAATCTTAATATGGTACTAATTCGTTTAACTTCGCTCAGGATAACTCGCTCTAAGTAAAAATGTCATGACAGTAGCCTTATATCGAGATGCTGAATACAGTCGCCAGATATTCGATGAAGTTCTCAACAAGATATTCGGTATTCTATATCCGGCCAAACAACTATCCGCTTTATCACTAATGATAAGTTATTATGGTTGTACTGTACGGGGAAAATATTTCATTTTAATATTTTACACTAAACATTTCAAACGAATTAGTTTTATGGAGCGTTAAAGAATATTTTTAAATAATTCTCATAGATATTAAAATTAAGATGTGTAAATACAACGTAGGTAGATTCTAAACACATTTTAATAGCACTTACAGTTTAAATATAAGTCATATATTCAACATTTTTCAGTAGTACGAGTATGAGAATCTAACATAAAATAATCACCTCTTGCAGCGTTATTTCTCAAGTCCTAAAATCGTTATCGTAAGAATGCCACTATTGATTAAACACCGTTGACGTCATAAAGAGAAGATCGAAGGCCGCAGAGGGATCAACAGAAGACATTTCTCCTGGCTTCGAAACATCCGAGAACAGACCGTCATCAAAAACTGCGGAGGAGCTGTTTAACGCCGCCCAGGATAGGAAACCTTTTTTTCAAATAGTCGTTGACGTCGGGGGGACCAGGCAGAACAGGTGAAGAAGAAGAAGAACTACATGTTTTATAAAAAAGGTATGTCTAGAAGGTCAAAAAATTCTAGACTGAAAGACAATGTTTTTGTTGTTGATAACTATCAATATTATGTCGCCGACTGATTGTTAAATAAGCCAGTAAACTAAATGCCTGGTAATAAATAAAATGCCGCATTCAGTTGAATGACTAGCCGTTTCGTTAAATCAAAATAACACCAAAAACGTTCAACATGCTACTTGATGCAAGCTAGCCCAATTGTTGAAACCTAGTTTAAAAATATTAGAAATTGTATAAAACATAAACACTGATTATTTTTTCACTGATAATTATACAACTCGAGCGTTTTCGTCAATAAAACTTGACATTAAAAAGAGAACAGTTATCAACATTATCAAGTTACATTATCAGTTCTCTTGATATTGTCAAGCCTTCTTAACAAAAGCGCTTGAGCCATTTAATTATCAGTGTGCAAAATATTGTTTTTATTTTATTATACATTTACAAAAAAATCTTATAATATATAACATAATATTTGTTTGTATTTTATACATTTACAAAAAAAAGCTTATCATATTTAACATAATATTTGTTTTTTAATTAGGTATGTGAACGCAAAAACCATTGAACAATAAATTTAGTTTCTGTATTTAGCACTTTGGCACTAGTTGTGATAAACATGGCATTAAACAATCAGGCTAAACTTCTGTTACTCTGTTAGTCATTCAATTGAATGCCGGCGTTTTATTAACTAAGATTTAACGAAACGGCTAGTCATTCAATTAAACGCCGGCGTTTTAACCACATAGCTATTTTGTTTACTGGATATTTTGACGATTCAATACGAACGGATTCAAATATGTATTAATTAGATACGGGACTAAACACATCTGGAGTATCGTCATACTTAACATAGAAAAGTGTACTTAATTACGTAGGAATAAATTAATTTTTCAGTACATTATTAGAGACTGCTTTTCATTAATTCATTTCAAATTAAGTATAGACAAGTAGATAATTTTAATAAATGAAATATTTTAGTATTATGAAAGGTTATTCTCAAAAAATAATAAATGACTTTTGAAGTTAATAAATAAATATTTCATTAAGTGCCTACATTTTAAAACCTACATACATGATTATGGACGATATCAACAACATTACGGGCGATAGATTGTACTACTTAACTACATCGTTTTGTAGGGTTAGTTGAAGTGAAAATATCAATATTTAAACACACATACATAGTATATGGACACATTTTCATCATTTTAATAAAATGTTTAATTAAATTAATGATCTAATTATTCATAAGATATAATTATTCTTGAATGTGGCCTTTCAGTGGATATCCACTAAACGGCGCATTTTAAAACTCATTATATAGGTTATTGTAATTAGATATAATTTCACCACGTCCCCACAAATGTGTACTTACGAATGACGCCATTTCATGTTTAAAAATAAATTGTGTCATAGTGACGTGTTTTTGATGTCATTTCACTAACCGTTCCACAGAATAAAAGCTATGGTTTCATTGTGGCATGATTATTAAACCTTTCTACTCTGGTTTTGTTTGAATATTCTGAAGTTTACAGTTTTCATAACCTAAAGTTACATCAAAAACCGTTGTTTTACATATTTTTTTTAAAAAAAGAACAAAAACAGCATGAGATACCTTTTCCGTTTATATTATTTTTTTATGGGATATATTTTCACCCGTTGAAATTGAATTGTCGCCTGAAATAAAAAAAAATTATATCTCTTGTCAAAAATCAACCCTTTTTTACATTTTCATTAAATTTGATTTAAAAACTCGATATTTCTCAAATAACAACTGTAATAATAACGATATCAATATAACGCAACGTTGATTTTATTTCTCTGAAGTATATTATTAACTAGCTTTTAATCTGACATTGCTCAGGAAATAATCATCAAAAAGATAGTCATATATTTCATCATATTTTTATAACGTTACAGAGAAAAAAATATAAAATGGCACCATATAATTATAAAAAGTCATAATTATTATAACGAATATTATTTTAAATAAATGCAATATTGAATAATAATACATATATGTTTTGACTACAATTTTTTATCACTTCAATGATAAGAAAAATATTAATAATATTATGCAGATCAACATGTATGACACAAATAAACAATGCACCAACAATGAGCAGTCAAAGCGCGGACTTGCAATACAAAATCTTCCAGATACCCTACAGTTCTTATTGGATCTACATCGCTTTGTAATCAAAAATAAAATTTAAAAGACCATAATTTAAATTTTATTTATATTTTAAAACCGTTACAGTCATTACAAATAACATCAACAGATAACAAAGCTAAACGTAGACCAGTAAAGTATGAAGGTAGATATTTATCGTTGTTGAGCAATAAGATACATACGAGAATAATTTTATAATCCATGAATAAACTTTTTTTTGACAAAAATAATATGCGTAAAAAAATAATAGAACAATTATAAATTTGAACCAAACTCATTAAAATGAGTTTGTGTATGCATTCAAATCTACTTTGAAATGAATGCAAGATCATATACAAAGAATGCATTTGTTTCTGCATTACTAATTAGGAAGTCTACATCGAATATAAAGCACATACATGTGAACAGACTAAAATATTTTTATTTTATTCAATTCATTGGAAAATAATTAAGAAACAAATAATGTTCATTATTAAACGTAAAATCGATTACATTCTCATCACAATCAAGCCAAATCAACCATGCGATATAAAAAAATAAAGGTATTTCAATATTCTTCACAATATTGTAGATATTTTTCGATTATGAGTTTTCAATTAATTTTTTTATATTGTTTTTGATTTGAGAAATATTTTTTGTTAATAAAGTTCCGTATTTTTTTTTTGATATACTTCCGTATTTTCTTGTTTTACGTCAAATTTCCCCAACTCGGTGACTTTTGAAGCAAATATTTCTCTGTCCTTTAAAATACCAAAAAAGATCGTTCAGTCCTGGATGTTTTTGAGCACTGACGCCCTGATTCTGCCAAAAAAATAAGGAGTAACAAGTGTACTGAGTACATTAACATGCAGGTTTCCTCATAGCAAAACAAAAAAGTCAAGTAGAATGTCACTGGAAATCGAAAAAAAGAGGAGTCCTATTTGCCAGCGACGCAATATATTGAATGTATTATTTGTCAGAGATGCAATATATGAAGCAATATATTTCTATCTATACTTTCTTAACATGTACTGTATATTAAAATACAAAAAAAAACTTAAGTAGAAAATCATTCCTAATCATACCCTCCTTTACGAGAGGCTTATCTCTATAAAGGGAATAAGTTTCGATAATAGTTTTTAGTAAATAGTTTATACAATATTGTTGTTTCTGTATTGAGTGTTATGTGTTCTACAAATTTTAAATAAAAATTTCAAATAATAATAATTATGATTCTTTTATATCCAAATTTAAGTTCACCATGACATGGAAAACTCTAAATCGACTGAGATCTGGTGTAGGAAACTGCCGCGACAATAGAGAACGATGGGGCTTCCTACAGGACGAATCCGGAGCATGTGACTGTGGTGCAGCACAGACTACGCCACACTTGTTGGAATGTCCATTGTGCCCTGTCACTTGCACTATGGAGGATATTTTTGAAGCATCTCCACCTGCTGTGCGTTTTGCGCAGTACTGGAGATCAGTTTGATGGGTTTTTTTCTCTGGGTTTCGACACGATAAATAAATAAAATAAATAAGTTCACCATAAACATGAACGGTTCAGAACGTTGTAATAGTTTTACGTCGGCCAACGCAACGGTTAAACATAAAAGAAAAAAATCCACTCACATTCATTGTATAAGAATAAGTCTGAATAGGAGGGTGAAAACAAAAGTACATAGAACATTCCAAATATGAAAAGCTGCTTTACAATCAAACTCAACCGCTTTTTACGATTCAGAATGAAAAAGCTCATACACAGTAGATTTATTATTACTAAGTAGGTACCTACTCGGTCTACTATTTGTGTTTGCTTAATTTCAACGATTTAATCTTTGAAACAAAATTACATACGTATAAATTAGGGTGGATCATCGTACAGTAGAGAAAATTTACGGTGAAATTTTTCATAGGTAGGTACATTGCGAAACAAGTGAAAAAAGACATTATATTAACTTGATAAAAAAATTAAAATCTCATCTTTTGCCTCTCGATAAGCTTTGAAAAATCAATAAAATAACTGAAAATGTGTATAGAATACCAAAAAAAAATGCACGAAAAATATTAATATTTTTTTATCATATATTTGAATTGTAATATAGGTAGTTTGTAGAAATAATGGGATAACAGTTTTTCATCATATTTTCCAATACTATTACAAGAGTTTTTACCAAATCTAGGCACAATAGGTTGTTATCATAGCCAATTTCATATAAATAGGATCTTTAAGCTTTGGTAGATTGTTATTGATGGTCAAAACATTAACGTCAATTCGAAGACAAAGAGAGTTATGAGATTGTAAAAATATTTCAAACATATAATTTTGAGAACATTTTACGTATTTCTACTGCTATGTTCCTTGAGAAAATCAAAAGTGAATAAAAATGATCCAGGCTAGAATACGTACATTAAGTAGAAACAGTATGTAATAAAAACGGAATACATAATATTATAATCTACCTACGCGAGCCGTCTCATTCATAATGTTAAGATAAGTACCTACCAGAAACGAAAAAAGCTAATATGAAAGATCCTCATTTAAAGATAAAGCTCTGGCTAATGCTTTGTAATATTAATGTAGTTTTCTTTTTGATCCACGTATCATTTTACTTTATACACCTTGGTACGTCAAAGAACGTCCACTCTTTATTCCACGTAACAAATTATTAGCCTTATGAGAAATAAAATAGATGATACATAATTCATTTTCATGTTATGCAACTTGCGTTGGACCCTAATCGTTTCCATCATAGATTACCAAGTTTAGAGATGGACTGTACATCCACGTTCAGTTGAATCTTCGGCAAAGAACAAATTTCCTACGCTTTTATCTAAGTTTGTAAATAAAAAAGGCAGGTATTCGCTAAACGAAAAACACCACAAATAAGACATTTAATATCTTCAATTCAGAGGTGAGGTATACCTTCCATCATGAATGTCATATCTTTTATTGGCATTAAGGAGATAAATTTCAGGTTAAATACACGCAATTATTCTGCTGGCTATTCCATTTATGAGAGATGCCGTGATCGTACAAATGCAGACACAGAGACAATTTTCCTTGCGATTATTTGGAACAATAAAATTAAAGCTATTTTCGTTATTGGCGTTCTTCTGCGATATTCATCACTCCATAATTTCATTAACATTTGAACGATAACAATGAAATTAATATTTTTCCATACTGTATGAACATGATACATAATAGGCAAATGAAACAAAGCTATTTTTCATCTTATTAATGGTGTATTCTGAATGTAATCATCCCAGCCATAGAAACCCTGTGGACAAACAAGCAGTATCCTCCAAAACTGTAATTGGGCACTCTGGAAACATAATCAAAACAAGTAATACATATAGAAACTACAGGTACATTCTGAGTGCGTTGGCACACAGTACATTAATAAATAATTGTAAATAATCAATGTTTCTCCAACTATATTTAATATCATACAAGACCAAGAGGTGCTAGATGATCGTCATACAAGAAAATGGAAATATATGTAATTAAATAACCAGAAAAATAAATTATTATTTCTATTAAGATGGTAGAACCATCCATTTGTAATGTAATACCTACTAGCTGTACTAAGGTTCTGTAGTAGTAATAATAATAATAATAGGCTCACGTCAAATATTTCCTTCATTTTAAAACCCTTATCAAGAATTGAACGGAACGAACCTCTATGTATGTAGACTTTAAGGATTTTCAATTGCGAGCATTCCTACATCGACCCTTTGAACAAAAATAATTTACATCGAAACTAACATAACTATGTTTATTAACTTTAAAAAATGGACTTAAATTTTTAAAAAATCGTAGCCTTGTATCACTTTGATCGAAAGTTGTAATGTTCCCAGCATAAATTGATGTCTTTTTGTAAATAGTTTTATGAAAATATTGTCAAGGTGAGTATTTCATTAATGGTTGTTCCCAAGAGAACACTGTTTTACGTCTTCAGAAGTTTCCGATGGTTTGGATTACTCTCGTTTTCAATATACCGTTCATATGATAGCTACATTAGGACGTAAAGAATGCCTTAAAAGTACTGACTCGATCAAATCAGATAGATATTGAATCCAAATCTTTTTGAATGGGAAAGGTTTGTTTCCATTTTGTTATATTACATACATAAAAGGACAGAAAAGTAGTAACGTGGTAGCTAAAAAACTTGTAGTATATGAAAAGTATGTCGTTCCAATGTAGGTTATTTTAAAGAATCAACTAGATAAGTCAACTCCATCCAATATATTGATTATCATCGACAATCAGTTATTTCCACTTTTTGCCATCGATCTTCTTTATGTGTTCCTCTACCCTCAAAATCGTTACGAGATTCCGCGGTGAAAAACCAAAATGTTTAAGATGTAATAATGTAGATAAAATACTTAACTGAACTCCCTCAGATGAATAAATTTATTACGGGGCTTCAGTGATAAGAGATGGCTCGCCTTTTCCCTTCGATTCTTATAACTAAGTACCTAATAACTCATTGTACTTTACTAAAAAGAAGGTAAATTGAAAAGCTAATAATATTGGGAAGGCATACAAAGGGAACTATAATATTTTATAATCAAGGTTGGGTAATAATTCTTTTTAAAAAAAGAAATATGTTGGGCTATGTATTTTATAGTTAAGAAACGGATAATAGTTTGACTGAATAATGGTAAACCGACAAGATTTTAAACTGGATATTCGAATGTCTGGGCATTAGTCATTGTTTGAACGCCATATTGAAATATGTAAGATCTAAGACATTCACAAATTTTATTAAGTTATCTGCACTAATATTTTCCGAGCTGTAAGGCCATAGTCCAGTGGACCTGGTTATGAACCATGATCCATGATCGTACATCCAAAAAATATTAAAACCCCATTGTAAACAAATAAACAGTCATTTAAACGCGTTTCTCCTACGAAAATTAATATATATGAATTGATTTTGTATATTTCTCCCTCAGAATACAAAAATTTGACAAACATATAATGTGTAAAAGACTCGATCAGATATTGATCGTCTATTCAGTTAACATCCGAATAGTAAACCTTAGCCGAATATGCAGGATATCCATTTCATGTCTAACATTTTCACTTAAAGCATATAGTATTATAATAATAATAGTAAATGGATTCCATTCCAAATCATGAATCCAATTTATGAAATGAATGGTTTCCTTTGGTCATCAAATATTAAACTAGTTATATCATTAAGGAGAAAGGTAAGACAGATCCTTGCTTCACTTTGTTCCACCTGATGCTATGATGTTATGTTATGCTACGTTTATTAAATTTCAATGAAGAAACCAACAACATTCCTTCCATCTATCTATCTGATGGACAAGATGGAATAAAGTTATTTCATTATTATTACTATTACAACTACATAAATACTATTTTATTTATATGAGCCTTAACAAAATTTATAATTGTTTTTATTTTCTCTACTTTTAAATGTAAAATGACAAAATAGTAAATAGACTAATGGTTAAGTTTCAGGGGCCGTAGACAAACCATACTTAGCGATCGACTACTGGCGAACTTTTCGACAATCTACCTGCAACCGTGTAATTATGCGTTAATGTTGCGGTTATTATCGAAAATTCGTTTGTAGTCGATCGACAAGTGACGAGTTGTCTAGGGGGGTTGAACTTCAATCGAGACATATCGGGCTTTAGTCTCACTGCTAACAGTGCCATCTTTGAACATACTCGGGACCCTAGACACAGTGGTGGTACCCATCGCCGAAATTTAAAAAAGGTCATATTGATATTGAAGTGTTTTAAGATCTCCATGGTTTTGTCAAAGATCCAAAGATTAATGGCATATCGAAGTTTGTATACAATCAAAGTGTTTGAATACTAATTTAGATGATAGAACATTATTTGTCTTTAAATCAAATACCCAAATTTTGCCTTTCAAAGTTTCTGTGGCAAGCTGTTGATAAACAGTTTTAAATAATTCATAATGATTTGATTCACACAGCCACAATGCCAAAATAAGATAGACACATTAAAACCAAAACAAACTTTTCAGGGGCCTAATTCCAATCTCCGTTCTCCACAATATCTAAATAATGTAGTCCGGACATAATCGTATTATAAGATAATTGTTATTTTATTTCATTAAAAGCCTTAAACGAAATTAAATATTCAAGCTAATTTTCTCCTTGCCTTGTTTAATTTGAACAACGCCATTAACATTAATGAATCAAATGTAAAATTTTCTAAAGGATTTGTATGTATCACTATGTATTATGTATATATTTTATAATTATAAACAATTTTGCATGAACTTATGAAATATTTCAACAGATGTCTGTAGTTCTACAATGTTGATGCAACATGAAATTATACAACTTTTTATCCGGCACAATCATAATTTGACATGTTGTCCACTTTCATATACAAACGTTAACCTACACAAATACTATTCAAATGATGTTTTATGTAGAATCATTGTAAGCCGCAAGCTATTAAATTAGTTCTTAATATAATCCACCTATGTAAATGTCACCGAAACCAATTTATTATATTACTTTTACCAGTCAAAACAAATAAAACATTGTGGCACTCGACCTTTCAGAGAAATAAATAAAAATTACCTTCAAAATATCGAAGAAATAAAATTATTATTATAATAAATCAATTTCTTACCAAGGTTATATATGTTGAAAGTAATAAAACAGTTATATATCGAAATATAATTATCCTGTTACCGTTTTATTATGTATCATTGAAAGTTTAATCAATTGTAAGACAAAGTACCTACGTAATAAAAATGACAAAAGTTTATAAGTTATAGGTACCTATATATTACTCCTACATAAATAGACGTTAAACTACTGATGTTGTATTATGTAATCGATTACCTATTTTGTTTTTCAAAAATGGTGATAGTAACAAAATGTATGGTCGTTGGAAAAGAGGAAGCGACTGCGAACATTGCCATAAATGGAGTGAGCATCAAACAAGAAAGAGAATTCGTGTACTTGGGCAGCAGAATAAACCAAGATGGACGCTCCAAATCGGAAATTGTGAGCAGAATAAACCAGGCAAGGATTGCTTTTAACAAAAAATCTAAGATATTGGAATCCCCAAATATTGATTTAAGCGTAAGGAAGAACCTTACTAAAGCCTTTGTATGGAGCATTCTGCTTTATGGTTGCGAGACGTGGACCATCAGCAAGAGTGAAAACGGACGGTTGGCGGCCTTTGAAATGTGGTGCTACAGACGCATGTTGAAGATCCATTGGTCGGAGCACATCGAAAACGAAAAAGTTTTAACCAGGGTAGGCGAAAAAAGGCAACTTCTTAAGAGAATCGGCCAACAGCAAGCTAACTGGATTGGCCACAACATCAGGCACCCATGACTACTCATCGCCATTGCGGAGGGTAAGACCAAGGGGACAAATGGCAGAGGCCGACCAAGAGATGCGTATATGGACCAACTGAAGAGGGACATGAACTGTGGCTCATACGTAGAGCTGAAAAGACTGGCTGAGAATAGGGAGGAATGGAGAAGAAAGTCAAAACTCGTTGCAAACCAATCCAGTGGATTGTAACTCATTATATATATTTTCTTTCTAATTTGCTATTTTACCACCAGGTGACGTAACAATCTCCACATCGGCATTTAAGAACTTTCTTATTTATCAATATAATATTATATATGATTTTGGAATAGGTACTGTAATAAATACATGTACAAGATGAATAACAGGAAAACAATCAATTTGAGTTCGTCGGTAGCCTGGAGGTAAAGTCTCGGCCTCGCGAACAAGAGATCCGTGGTTCGATCCTACCAGGTGCCGGCAAACTCCCCTTTCACGACACAAGCTTATAGCTTAGTGTGAAAGGTGTATAAGGTTGTATTTGGGTTTATAACAAAACCCAGATATACCTTAAAAAAAGCATGTTATTTGATAATAAAATTATGTGTATTTTATTCATCAACAAAACGTATTTTATTAAAGTATACGAAACGAGCATTTAAAAAAAATATAATATTTCCAAATTAGAATTCGGAAAACGAATCATTGTAGGTATTAAAAAAGTATACAAAGATAAACTTATATGGCGTTCCGTTCTCTCTGCATACCCAACTTGGGATACGGTATGAGAGAATAGATAAAAAAAATCGTTTTAACTTTTTCGATAAATGAAGATTTATACCACTTTCTTAGTATGTTCCCATCTTCCCTACTAAAAGGAAGTACCTTGTTGGTAAAGATAATAATTTTAAAATCCTTATCAGCTGTTTCATTACACATTTTTATAAACCTAGTTATTACTTTCTATACCTACATCTTTTCATATCATTTAATACTTTATACTCACTACACTGACGACATTGACATAGCTTTTTATATTTACGATAAATTATTGAGTTTTACAAATTACTATGCATACACAGTACGTCCTCAAAACGGAAAAGGGAAGGAGAAGTAGGGAAATAATGTTTCCAAGTTTTAAGACTAAACGAAATAAAAAAAGCAATTTCATATTTTTATAACTTAGCGAAATGATTCGTACCGAAATGTCTATCGAATGATTCGCAAATGATCCTTACGAAATTATTACTTGAAAGTACAGTGTGTCTCAGAAATCGTGGAAAAGCCCATCATCATCATATAAAAAGAATATTTCATACTTGGATAAACTCTCCGAATAAAATTATACTGTTTTATTTTATATGTTGTGCTATAAAATTTGAATGTATTTTTATTGCCTGAAATAGGAATAAACATGCAATACCTACACGAAATACACTTCTAAAATTTAAAATTTTATGTCAATCGAGTGATATAATTATATTTGCCAGACAATAATTTCATATCGTTATAATAAGATCATTGTAAGGTAAAAAGCCAAATTATTGGTCATTTACTTTATTGCAATGAGAGATAAGAGATGGACTAACAAAGTATTGAAATGACAACCTAGAGTATATAGGCGGCGATACACATGCCTGTAAAATGGAACAGTAGCATGCATGCTTGTTAATGGCATGTAGAAGTTACTGGCGCGATGTGGATACATTTGCAAGTTAAACTTGCATGCAATTTGCGTCCTTGCATGCCTGTATTTGCAAGACGTACACACAAGCTAGCCACGAGACAGTACATGTCTCAAATCACTCAGTCTCAAGCTTTTTTTGCAATGGAAAACATTCGAAATGAATTAAATATCATCATATTGCAATTAACAGTGCAATGTGGGGCTAATTTAATGAGAAAAAAAATAGTAAAAGAAGACGAATTTGGGTGAAAGGGAATTGGATAAGCAAAAGGGAAAATTTTGAAGCAAGTAGTTGTCTGCTTACAGAAATGCGACAAGAAGATATAGATGGTTACAGAAATCATTTAAGAATGCTGCCACAAAAATTTGATTAATTGTTAGGGAAAATTGCGGATAAAATAAAAAAAGGTCAGCTACTGGCATGCCTGTACCTGACGCGACGTTCACACATGCCGGTTTCGTAGCCCCCCGGGTCCCCTCCCTCATGTTGCATGCCAGTAAATCAAATGTTGTGCTATCTACTTGCGTGGCAGATACAGGCATGCCGGTTAGCGTATAGACATGATAGTAGGTGACATGTGCAAGAAGCTGTTATACAAGTGTGCCTGCTAAAGTCATGTGTATTCCCGGCTTAAAAGTATTGGCAGAAATTAACTAATTAAGTTCGTTGGTTTTCAACAGGTGGTCCGAGAACTGGATAGGAACTGCTGAGATAACCAGAAATGTGAAAACATAAAGGAGTTGACGTTTAATTTGATTTGTTTTCTTGATTTCAAAAGACTGTTAACTATAATGATCCCCCTTCTCTCTCTCTCTCTCTCTCTCTCTCTCTTGCGTGAGCGTCTCCTGTAGTTTGTCTCCTCAACCATCCCTTCTATTGTTTTTTTACAAGGTTTTATTTATCTAATCTATCTGGTACGTCTCTTGAGATGGTCTTGAGCAGGTGCCTTCCTTCTTCGACGCTGTTAAAAATGTGGAAGAAGTGAAAAAGATGTGTAATTACAAATTTGTCTCCACTCAATACATAGATAAACTTATAGATATTATATTATTTTTTTTTACAAGAAGTTACATAAATTTACTTAAACAAATTTTGTTTCTTTAATATTTGGCTTTATTATATTACTGTTCTAACGATTTCCTTAAAGGTTATTTTTGTTTCAAAGCTAAACAAGAAGTTTTATTTTTCATTTTATTATTATTCAATTGCTATCGTATAGTCTGCTGATTTATATAAAATGAAGCGAATACAATGGAGTGGAATTGTCCAATCAAACCTTGCGTAAATATTTTAGACCATTTGTAAATTTTATGAGTATAGCAGCTTGTTGAAGTAAATATAACTATATCTGATATTAAAATAATTGTACCAAAATGTCTGAAAATTAAATGAAACGTGGAAGTATAGATATTAAATGGACTGAAATAGGTCGATAGAAAAAAAAACTAAAAAGACTTTTTTAGTGGTGTAAAGGCAAGGGGTGAAGAAAATGGAAGAGGATTTCGGGATATCTGAATACTAACTGGAATCTTAAAATAGCATTAAACTGATCCAGCAAAGCAACAACCTTCTTAGTATGTAATTATGTATAAAACTTGTATAATTTTACTTTATTTTACTCATTATTTACTCTTTTTTTGAGCGATGGGTTAGTAGGAAGAGATCACGCATCTGCGATAAACTCGAACATTGCACAACAATACTTATTCCAATATTAGATTATATTATATTAACCAATATTATATTAACCTTCAACAGAATCAGAACAGGAGTGGGACGCACTAAAAAGAACCTCCAGAGATGGGGCTTGGCTGAGAGCACGGCGTGTGACTGTGGAGAGGAGCAAGACACTGGACACCTCCTGACATGCCCAATGGCTCCCAGACAGTGTCACTGGGAGGAATTCGTGGGACGAACTCACCTAGGGGGAGCTGCAAGAGAGGTCGTTGCTTTCTGGGAGGGAATGGGAGTGTAGATGTAAATTTGGTGTTTCTGTTGCTGACCGACACGAAAAGAAGAAGAAGAATATTATATTGCTTACTTTGATTTATTGTAAACTTTTTATGCAATAAAAATTCATTATTTTTACTGTTAATATACACAAATAGCAACGATTGTGTAACTATGCACGATTAAAGGTGTCCACACGCTGGTAAACGTCTATATTCGATCATAGTTAGTGAGCATGTGGAGGGGAGGGTTGATAAGACGTAATAATGCAAAACACGATTTAGAATTCTTATTCAGTGGGTGGTGCGTATGGTATCTAGAAATTTTGATTCTGTAGGCGTTTTTGTTGTAGCACAGACATATATACAAGTATTTAAATTAGCCTGTATTTCGTAAACTAAGAAAACAATGTGGCTAGGAACTTAAACATTTTGTTATAATATACCTACGTACTTGCAATAGACGTGACCAAAAACTTTGGCAGACAACTGTTGTGATGTTACTCCCAACGCGGATCTTATATTGTATCCTTGAATCGTCAAATAAGCTGCGGTCTTTACTTAGAATCAACGGTCTTCACAATATTGTTAAATTAATAATGTTATATAAAACATTATCCTCAGGATTGAGACTCTGTTTCTGATTTACTTTCATTCTGTTGTTTATTTTTAATTTCGTTTTTTTTTTGTTTTTGGATTTGATTTTTTTCCTGCTGAGATCGCCTTGGCCAAAAGCTATATAGTCTCAGTGCAGGGTAACATTTTTAGGATACTAATATTAATAATTAAAAAAATTCTACAAAATAATCATATATCTATTTAATAATCATTTAAAAATTTTGAAAGGTTTGCAACCAGTTATGACACGGTTTTATAATTTGAAAAAGAGCAGATTGAAAACTAATTTTTAAAAATTTAAAGTATAAGTTAAATACACAGTGGAAAACTCCTTATATAATAATGTCGTGTAGGTAATTATCACATTGTGAACATCGAAAAAACTTCGTTATCATTAAATTGAACATTTTTGTATTTATTATGGTCTATTAAAACTACATAGATATCCTTTTAATCAAGAAAGTAAATGTGATTATTTAGTTTTATATTATAAAAGTGACTCGAGTTTTGACATGTAAAGTGTTTTTTAAACTCAATTTAATAAAGAACGTGTAATACCAAATGATCACATTTTATTTCTTGATTAATATGGAGGTTTACAAAATAAATACCAATACAATACAATAGATATCTTATTTTCAAGAATAGCGATTTGTCTTTTGTAAGATACTTGATAATATTTAAACTAAAACAGTGGCATCAGGAGTAACTCCTCTGCTCCTTGTAAAACTCTCTTGAGTAGAGAGTGAGAGAATCTTTCAAAACAAATTGTCTGATTGCTCATGACTGTAATAATATTTGGTGACAAAATTCTTGGTACAAAACTTTGTATAAATTTGTAAACGACATCTTAGTACGTGTGACCTTTCCGATCTTTCAAGTCCAATGCTAAATTTTGATTCAAGATGTAATTTCATATAAATCTTATTATTATCACGAGTGAAGTATATATATAATGAGTTACAATCCATTGGATTGGTCTGCAACAAGTTTGGTTTTTCTTCTCCATTCGTCTCTATTCTCAGCCAGTCTTTTTAGCTCTACGTATGAGCCACAGTTCATGTCTCTCTTCAGTTGGTCCATATACGCGTCTCTTGGTCGGCCTCTGCCATTTGTCCCCTCGGTCTTACCCTCTGCGATGGCGATGAGTAGTCCTGGGTGCCTGATATTGTGGCCAATCCAGTTAGCTCGTTGTTGGCTGATTCTCTTAAGGAGTTGCCTTTTTTCGCCTACCCTGGTTAATACTTCTTCATTTTCGACGTGCTCCGACCAATGGATCTTAAGCATGCGTCTGTAGCACCACATCTCAAAGGCCGCCAACCGTCCGCTTTCACTCTTGCTGATGGTCCATGTCTCACAACCATAAAGCAGAATGCTCCATACAAAGGCTTTAGTAAGGTTTTTCCTTACGCTTACGAGTGAAGTAACCAGTAAATTATTTTCATGTAATAAACAATAAAAAGATTAAATATCAACATGTAAAAAGTTTTTTGGCGTGTATATTTCTAAAATGAAAAAAAAATACATATAAGTTAAAATTTAAACAGAGTGAGTCACAAAATTAGATATGTTGTACTTTATATTATGGGTACATGAGTACTAACACAAAGATACACATATAAAATGCACAAATCACAGATATGTAACACCCAAACTCAAAATAATTTGAAGAAAGCCATTTTTCATTTTGCCCTGACCGGGAATAGAATTCGGAACCTCGTGACTCAAACACAAGAGCGTTACCTTTGCGCCACACTAGTTCGAAGCTCGTAAGTTAATAAAGAATGTAATTAAATATTTCTTCTTCTTCTTCTCTACATGTCTTGTCGGGTCCCCCCGACGTTGACGACCACATGGAAGAAATCCTTCCTGTTCCGGACAGCACGCAACAGCTCCTCCACACCTCTCATCCCTGTCCACTCCTGAATGTTCTGGAGCCAGGAAAGCCGCCTTCTTCTAACCCCTCTACGACCCTCAATCTTCCCATCTATGATTAGTTTTAGGATGGCATATTTTTCACCTCTCATTATGTGACCAAAATATGAAGTTTTACGGAGCTTGATTGTTGTGAACAATTCTCTATGAGCATTTGCTCTACGTAATACTTCATGTCAGTCCAAGATATTCTTAACATTTTTCGGTAGATCCACATTTCTAACGCCTCCAAGCTGTTAATGGTATTAACCTTGAGGGACCATGCCTCGACACCATAAAGTAGAACTGACCACACATAACATTTAATCATTCTTTGTCTATGTTTCAAATTTAAATTATCGTTACAGAGAAGATTCTTCATCCTTTTATTTTGTCTAGCATAATATTAATATTGTTGGTAAATGATTGAATACTTTTCTCTTTTATATGTACAGTTTCCTGCGTGACGTTTACCATCACGTTAAGCATTAAGAGGCTTATTTATAGAGCTACATCCTTTAATATCCTACGCCAAATCTCTTTTTATATCGGTGAATCTAAGTAATAAAACATTAAGTGCGAATAAAGAGATTTTATTAATGTATTTCGTATGTTTTATATCCACACCATCAAGTCGTTCCTCACATAAAATGAACGAAGAGTTCTTTACTAAACATGTACATCTTCATAAATACATAAGTACTTTTAAGCAAAACAGTAAATAATTTTACATTATTTTTAATATAGTCTATCAACACAACATCCACTGACTACCCCATTTGTGGTGTGGAATGGAAATATTTATATTGAATACCACCATTGATATAAAGTTTGTTAATACATAATAGCGCTGGTGTTGGAGAAAGTTGCTACGCATACCATGGACGGCCCACAAAACGAATGTGTCAATCTTGACTGAGCTCCAGATAAAGACTCGACTGTCTGTAATATGTCAGAGACGTATATTAAGTCAGACAATCTGGAAAAAAATGTTTTGTCTGGTGGAGTCGAAGGAAGAAAAAGCAGAGGCCGAATACCGACAAGATGGTCAGATCATGTGAGAGATGCTGCAGGGGGTACAATGTGTGAAGCGTTTAGGCAGGCGGAGGACAGGGCACAGTGGAGGAGCTTGTCGCTTGGTTGGGGTCATGGTGGTCACGATCCTCAGCATTGAGGGACCGACTTAGAAGAAGAATACATAATTTCATTATCCAGACGTATGAACAATCGGGGATAACATTTTAAACTTTAACCCAAGTAATTATATAAACAATTAGTACCTAAGTAGGCATGTAGTTTAAGTTGTCGACCGACGATATTTGGTGGGTGTTCAAGTTAAATTTTTAGAAATAATTTTTTTTTTTATTAGTACTTCCACTGTAACTTTAATAATCGTGAGTTTCAAGAGCTGTCGCTCTCATCATCAGGCTATTATTGTCCAATAGATATTATTCAGATATAATTATTGTTCATCAACAGAGATACTGAACCATTAACCTATTACACCCATTAGTTTTTTTGTTGTTGTTATAATCATCATCATCATCCCCCTTAACACAGTGCAGAAACCAGCCTTCTCCATTCAGAGTGACTCTGCGCCAATTGCGTCACCTCTTCTCACGATATTCCCAGTAAGCTGATGTCGTGCTCATAGGACCGGTGTATTGTGAAAAAGGGACACCAGGGTCGTCAAAATGATTTGTTTTAATATAATTAATAAAACTCACTTTTTTAATCTCTTTTGTCTAATTGTATCGATTATCATTGGCTTATTTTTAATACCTGTCAAGAAAATAATTACCCTTTGCACAATGTAAAAATTGTTAATGTTCTTTATTGTAAAATTAAGTTTAGTATTTCCAAAATGATTATTTATTAACCATCGCGAAAATCTTAATTTTCATTGACACGGATAGGATAACTTGCATGTTTATTACATCCAGTTATTCTGCTGGCTACCCCAATTGTTGGATAATTATGCGGTGATGGTATAAAAAGTTAACTAATAATTTATTTTAATACACTGCGCGTAGGTACACAGTTCATCGATGAAGTACCAAGACCGTATTATTTCCATGTATTTCGACAACAATAATAAATATTCAGTACATTATGATGAAAAGAAATGAAATTTAATATTAATAAAATTGTCTTCAAAGATTTCCTTTTTTGTGTGGGTATAATTTTAAAAAGTTATGATTTTGTGGTTTCTCACCCACTCCCGTATGTTTGCCTCGCAGAATACATAACAATAGTACATAATATGTTTTCATCTTTATGTAGTAAGTACATTATATAAAGGGACCAAGAGTGAACCTCAGTTTTACATAATAATATACAGGAGCGTCACCGTTATTTTTACGATGTTTGCAACGGTAGGCACTGTACACGTCAAAATATGATATCCCGATTATTTAATATAGATTTTACTTTTATTTACTTTGTTTCCACTAAACCGGGGATCGGCAAACTGCGACTTTCACAAAATACCCACAATAGGTACATGCATATTAATAAAATTGAATTTTAATCGAACTTTTTTGATAACATCGTTTGAAACGAAATATCAAAAAGTACCATTTGGGGCACTACCTAATAAGTTGACATTGTCTTTTCTGAGATTTATATGGTATATTTATGTGTTTAATTTACATATATAACCTCATCTATCTATCAATCTATATCTTTATCCTCACGCCGTGTCCCAGATGGAGTAGGCAGAGAGAATGGAACGCCATATATTATAGATCTTTCCTTACATACTTCTTTCGCTTCCTCTACATTCATCCAGTTTCTCATGCATGCACGCCAATTTTTCTTACTCAACATGCGGCCGTCCTTAATAGTTTGATCTACGTGATCAAGCCACGTGGTTTTTGGACATCCGCACTTCCTCACAACCCCTCTTTCAGATAAATACATCCTCTTCGTCATCCTTTCATCGTTCATTCGTTCAACATGTCCAAAACATTGTAACTTGCTTACACGCATTCTGTCCACAACACTCCTCTAATATGCGCTAATTCTCCTAACATACTTTTACCTCATATTATGTGTTGTTGTAAAAATAACATCGATCAACAAAATATCAAGTTTCTACCCCCTCCCCTCTATTGTAAAACTCCCTCCCAACGGTTGTTACATCAACATTCCTTCAAAACTTAAAAAGTTAAAAGAATATCTATCAGTAGATTTTATGTACAAGATATTGTTACTTCAATACTCATTTCAAGTAATAAATTTATCAAGTTCCCAGGTGGTATGAACAGTAAATTGGAATCAATTATACCGAAGTTTTTCTTACGACGGCCCTGACTTCACACGCTCCCTTTATACTACAAACACTGCGTACGTGACAATAGAGATATCTCTAATGAAAAAAATAAAATAATAATGTCATTGGAAGACGAGAAAAATGAAAAACATAAAATAACACCAGGTGGATTTACATGTATTTTAATTCAATTTTCGAATGTGTGCTTTCTGAAATAAGAATATCTTTGACAAGTTCATTTTCGCTCAATTGAATTTAAATACTGTAAAGTATGCTTTTTGGAAACGTATGATCTCATTTTTCCAATTTATAAATTAAAACTAATTCTTTTTAAAAACTACTTAGGACTCAATCTACATATTTGTATGAGTATGTGTATTGGAAAAGGTGATATTTGTGATATTTTTACATTAGTCTTTGGATAAGTATTGTCTCTTTAAGGGATAAAGCTTCTTATTGTAAAATGTGTTTTTTAGTAATAAGGTGTGTATATAATATTATTAAGTTGTTAATTTTATTAAATAAAAATATTTGAATTTAATTTGAATATCATATTTTCATTATTTCTCTTTAACCTCTAGTAATAAATCGTAACTAAGTAATAAGAACAAATAATGTTTACAATAAGTTTGTATAAGTTGCCTCATAAAAGTTTGACTCATTTTATATTTTAAAAAGAAAATAATTCACTTCATGAAAATAAATCCGAAAACACAATAATGTGGATTTATAAAATTACGAAATTACCGCTTAGATCATTGTTGTGATAGTGTTGAATTTATTAAGATTGAAGTAATATCCATCACAATAAAAAGCATGAGACCTAGATTGCATTCCAGTATTAAGTCAATTTGACTGCAACAACTCAGGAAACATATCTACCATTTTGCATGTAACTAGACACCGAAGACACGGACAGTAGATATGGATTGCAGAAACTGCAAATTATTGAAAAAAATCTGCAAACTTCATCTTATTTCTCAAAAGACAATGTGCAATACACATTACAAAAAATCATTTACTTGTATCTCTATAAAGACATCTCCAACAAGTAGGGTTGCCATAAGACCAACTGTATGTGTACAAGTACACCTTTTTGTATGTAGATCATCTTTATCATCCACATGATCATACTTTTTTAAAGAAACGATCTACATTTAAAAACAGTTCATCTTATGATTCATTCATTTTAGTCACAAAAAAACGATCTAAAAATATTTTAAGGAAAAACGATAACCAAACGAATAATGCCTTATCAATGGGACTGATAAATGTTTTACATAAAAAAGAGCAAAATGATTACTTACTGATTACAAGAACACGACTTATTCGCTCCAAGCAAAATAATAAAAGTGAAGGAAGAGAGAAGGAAGAAAAAAAAGAACACAAACCGCGAGCGAAAGAACATAAATTTACTACGACATTTGGCATTTCTCATGATATCGTAATAAGGTTTTTATCACACCTTAGTATCGCGCTGAAAAAAATAATAATAAAAAGTAGAAATATATATTATATTATCATATGCAAAGCAGAAAAAATGAGAAAGCCGTAATGGGAAAAATGAGACAAGGTAAGATGGAGTAAAAGAATAAGAATCTGGCATTAATAGTGATACTTTTGCTCGTTTGTATTTGTGAATTTATATTTCTAGCATGCTTAATCTAGTAGAAATTGTTATTATGGAATAATATGCTAACCATTCTCTATTTTCTTCACATTTTTGTAGCCCAGTAGCGCAAAGTTGAAGAGAAATTCAACTCAAACTCAGATATCTGAATAGCCAAAACATGGGAATCTTTTATACAACTTCTCTCTTCCATGTCCTTTTTAGGTGGTTACAATGTTTATTGGGAATAAAATATGTATTGCGTATAGCGTATTAGCAAAATCCTGGCTATGAATCGCACCCTCCGATCACCACCCGCTAAAATCAACTAATACAGTGGAATGTGGTACCCAGAATAAAAGCAAAATTCACCAACTGAGTTTTTGTGGAAATTTCGTAAGCCTCTAATGTCTAATCGATACATATAGTAAAATCACGATGTTATTGACCGAAGGTACCTGTTGGAAGTCCATCTCAAGATAAATTGAAAAAAAAACACAGTATGTAGTTAACTTCCAAATGACTTTTATTAACTTCGCGTACTAGTATTCGCAGACTCTCAACTCCATCATCAGGCGATTAGTAAATAGTGAATTAAGATACAGAGACTAACAGTATTTATAGTATTTGAACTAAAGAATGTTGGTAGATGCCCGTGTTGATAAGAAAGTAATTATAATTCATTAATAAATAACTTTTTTATCAATGTAGTTTCTAGTTTATCTAGTTTTTTTATCAATGAATTATAATTACTTTCTTATCAACACGTTAACTACATACTATTTTTTTTCAACTTATCAAGATACACATCGTCTTTTGTATAGTAGGTATGGAATACATACATTGATAAATATAATAATGCTATGAAACTTAAGGAAATAGTAACCCGATACATTTGATGATTAGAAGGTAATACAAGCAAAGATAATACATACATATACATAATGTTACATATTTTACAAACCTGAGTATTTTGTTGCAAGCAAAGATTTAATTAAAGAATAAAAACTGTGTCGGTATTTAGGTAATATAATTTCACAATGAAATAAAAATGAAACGTTTTTTTCTGCTATATTGTTTTTTTATTTACAGATGTTTTTCGTCTTTCAAGGACATTTGCACCTAAAAAACATTTGTTTTAAATTTCATTTAATGGTTATATAGGTATCTTTTCCATTACGGTATATCCTTTAAGTAAAGTAGCCGGCAGACGAACTCCTTGAAATGAGCATATAGGCCTCTTTGTGCTATGAAATATAAAACAATTGGGATAAGTGGCATCCCATCGCTGAATCATAGGTAGATATATGAAGATATCTACACACTTATTTATTCAGAATAATCGTTAACATTGTAAATTTAAAAAATTGTTTTATGTTCACTTTTCAACAATTGAGTTTATTATGATTTATAAATAAAATAAAACTGTATGTGGATACCTATTTGAAAAAATATTCATTAGTTAGCATGTTGTATTGAAAGTATTAACAATAAAATGCAATGAAAAAGAGACGAAACGAAGAGAACGACAAACACGTTTATAACATCCAAGTTATCTCCCGGCTACCTCTTTTGTTTTTATTGTATTTTTTCGTTGTACAAAAGAAATTAATGTTCAGTTATTTAATATCTTCACTATGGAAGTTGTGAAAAATCATTAAAATGCGACAAGTATGTCTACTGGGATAGACCTATAATAGAGTTGTTAAACAGGGTAGGCGAAAGGAGGCAACTCCTTAAAAGAATCAGCCAACAACGAGCTAACTGGATTGGCCACAACATCATGCACCCAGACCTGTTTATCACCATCGCAGAGGGCAAGACAGAAGGCAGAAACGGTAAAGGTTGACCAAGAGATACTTATATGGACCAACTGAAGAAGGACATGAACTGTGGCACATACATGTACGTAGAACTAAAGAGACTAGCTGAAAATAGGGTGGAATGCAGAAGAAAATCTAAACTCGTTGCAGACTAATCCGATGGATTGTAACTCACTATATAAACATTATAGACCTAAGGAATTGCCTCACTTTCAGCATATTTGAAAAGAAAATTCTATCAAATGAATTGAACCAATCAGTGGTCGGGATTTAAACTCATTTGGACGATTTTGTTTATATGCGTAATGACCTGTGTCGTTTCTTCTGCCTATAATTTACTTTTCATCTCACCGCGTTTCTTGCTTGATAGACAGATGAAATCTAGCAACACCTACTCTTTTGCTTGTAAATATTAAATACCCACACCTTCGCACAATTTCTCATGCATGCTCTCCTGTTCAGTGTAATCAGCACGTACCCATTTTTTGAGACGTAGTCTACATGATCAAGCCATATTTTAATCCTCGAGAGACCACGTCTATGAACGCCTTCTGATAACCGTGTATATTTTCTTTTCTCACTTGTCCTCTTTTTTCGCTACCCTGTCCAACTATGGATTGTCTTTATATATGAAACACTAGTACATATTAATATACCTGTATGAAAACACCACTATTTCTCACCAGGCTACCAAATACCCTGATTTTTATGGACAGTTTATATAATTGATGTGAAAAACTAACAAATTACAAAAATACAAGCAATTTATAATTTATTGTAACAAAAAAAGTATTCAAAAGACGTTCTTTAAGCCCAGATGTTGTGTCTGTTATGTTAATAAATATAGGACTATGTTTTAATTTGTATTAAAAAAAAACGTTTCATAAACAAAGCCGGTGCGATGTATTTAAAACAAGTAATAAAAAATTGAGTATGAAGACACTGATCTAATGGCAACATTTTACGTATTTTATATTTTTAAAAGTGAAATAATAATAATATGAAAAATATACCTATGTATGAAAAATGAGCTTAAAAAGCGAGACGTGCCAAGAATAGGGAGAGGAAACTATTATTTATACAGACGATGTTTCAAGATTTTATTAAAGTATATATTTTTTCATTTTGACTGAAATTCTTAATGATATTTATATAAGCGTATGTTGTGATAATATATTATTTCGAGTGTCTTTTAAAAGGAAGCAGGGTTTTCATGCATTATTCAAATACATAAGTACGAGCTACCTGTACTATGTACTGTAGGTACTAATTTTAATATAATTTTAAATTAAAGTGTCTTTGATTGGATTTGATGGGGCAACCCACATTTTTAATAACCAAAATTATTTATGTATAAATGTATTGTGTTTGAAGAAAAATGTTATCACTGAGAAAATGGATGGGTGAATGCCGTACATAGGGCAGACATTTGACTATGGTTGAATTTGTGATGGATTAATGATTTTGCAAGTACATATATCAAGATCAGGAAAAAATAAAATAAGTTTCATACATTTGTACACCGAATATTATTTGATTTATTGCTCTAGTAGAGAGAAGATGTGGTACATAGATATTATGAATGACTGTATAATTGTGCTTTATATTATTTTTAATTTCCATTTTCAGTAGCAATGTCCATTCGCTCTCTTATATAATATCCGAATCGTTCAGAGAAAATACTGTTATTATTATTATTTATATTCAGTGAAATGATAATATTTTAATAGGACGATGTTTGTTATTTTACGGGCTACAAAATAATAAAAGTATAATAATATTGTTATTACCTACAATACAGTTATATTATACTTTTAATAAAAAATTAAAGAGTAAAAATTACAAGTTCATTTGAAAAGAAACGTGTTCAATAACTATATTGGTTGTGACTTTTGTTTTCGTTTATTTTAATATTCGAAAATATGCAAACCTAAAAATAATTATCAACCTACAAATATATTTTTTTCAAATAATTTCACAATACATTACGGTACCAAATGTCATGGCTTGTGGATCAAACGCTCTGGTTGCGGGAGATTTGTTTCTCCTTTGTATTTTCAAAGTGAACTCGGAGAGATTTCAAAATTTTCATTTTTTTTCAATGATATCACCCATTCGGTAGAAGACATCGCCCATGTTACAAGACAATGATGCTTCATAAGTTGTGCAGGGAATAATTTCTCTTTCAGTTGAATATTAATACAAAACTGAAAAAAATATAAATAAATACGAATGAAAAGATTGCAAAATAAAATAAAAGTATTTGCATATTATTAAAGTTTTAAATAGAAGATGCGAAAAAGGAAATAGGGAATACAAAACAAAGAAGTGAAAATATTAAAATTATTTCATACAACTGTAAAAACAACATACTAACTACCTATTTATCATGCCTTTTTGAATTCGTGTACTTTCAAGCTTATCCAAGCCATAGATAAAAACACATTTTCGTTGTTATTTTATTTTATTCATAGAGAAAAATAATAATGTCTATATTTTTCTATTATTTCGTTGTCTTTGTGGAATAGATAAAAAAATATAGGTATATATAATTATGACAATCGGTGTATAGGTGGTGTGAATGGGACGGATTACCAAGATTAATTTTTGTTACTGTCGGAATATACTCGTAGCAACGTTTGCATTTTGATTTCGTACATGTGTGACAGAACTCGACCATCCTTAGGTGTACCTATAAATTGAACAGAAGTATGTTTATTGTTTAGATAATTAGATTTAAGAGTTAAATATTGGAATGTTTTGTTTGATAATTGTACTACTATACTATACCCTCACGCCGTGTCCCAAGTGGGGTAGGCAGAGAGAACGGAACGCCAAACAGATCTATCTTTACACACTTCCTTCGCTTCCTCCACATTCATACAGTTTCTCATACACGCGTCGGTTCCTCTTACTCAACACGCGGCCGTCCTTGAGAATTTGATCCACGTGATCAAGCCACGTGGTTCTCGGACGCCCCCGTTTACTCACACCCTTTCTTTCAGATAAGTATATCCTGTTTGTTACTCTTACCTCGTTCATTCGTTCAACATGCCCAAACCACCGTAGTTTATTCACGCGCATTCTGTCCACAACACTCTTCTTGCATCCGCTCATTCTTCTAATATCCTCATTCTTCACTCTATCATGCAGTGTTTTACCAACCATTCTTCTCAAGGATAATTGATAATTGTTTGTTTGCATATATATGTATCATTGTGAAACTGTTTTGTGTGTTGTAAACTTTAAGTGACACAAAGTAAACAACTGTCATGTCACTCATTGTTGATCATAAATAATTACAATACATCCATAACTTTATTCTATCCCATTTTAAATACTTATCCATGTTTGCTAAGTGGAGTGGAATTCTTCCGCAAGTTTTCAAACTTTCTGTAAAATGCAGACATTTGTAAGACATCACGAACACCTTCGACGTTTATTATGCTCAATTCAGCAATGAAGTATGCTACCCATTCCGAAGGTCTTATATCGCCTCTCTTCTGACTAACTGTTGTATATGACATTTTTGGCGAAATCGAGTTAAGATCACCAATGTGTATTTATATGTGCCCTGCATGTTCTCACTGAAGATCACACCTGTAACTGTTACCGTTATCCTGGAATAGCTTTCTGATTTGCTGTCGTATTTACGAATTATTCGAAATAAAATGTGTTGTATCTACTAACTCCTCAAAATTTCATCACAAAAATGATTCTGAGATATATATAAGAATGGGTACAAATAAAATAATGTAATATATTTACACTGTATCATATAACTAGGAGAGACGAAAATATGCACGGCAAAACACAAAAAACGCTCTCCTGAACAATTTACATTTAGGCAGATACGACTGTTAAGTCAGAAGAGGGACGATATTTTTGACATGCTGAAGATAACATTCATATTTATTATATACAGTTAGTTCACCGGCTACCCACAGTTGGTTTGTGGTGAAGTTATAGATAGATAGATGTTTTTGTTTTATCTTAATCTAGTTTACTTCGAAAAGTGCAAACAATTATTTTTTTTGTGATGTAGAATTTTTAATTTAGCTTCAGATTTTGACTCCATTAGAACTTATTTTCAGTTAAATATTTATTTAATACCTAATATTTTATTATAATACGACGTTCCTATGACAACGATATTAGAGCGCAGGGAATGTCGTGGAAAGAGGTGACGCAATTGGCGCAGAGACGCTCTGAATGGAGGAGGCTGGTTTCTGCCCTGTGCTCCCGAGAGGAGCGTTGAGGGCGATGATGATGATGATGTTTTTATTATAAACAATATTATGACTTTCACAAATTACTATTAGATAATCAAAACAGGTAAATAAATGGATTCTTATCGAAAAATCTCGGACTTAGAAAATGTATTTTTTGTAATTTCCGGATGAAAAACTTCCAAATATTATTAGACAAAGTTAGTTTAGACTATACATAGAATATTTAAGAGTACATATTTTGAGGTGAGTGAATATTGTTTCGACCCAAAACACAATGAAAAATGAAATATTCTTTACTTTTCATTAATTCCAAACATAAGTATACCTTTTCTCAGGATGTTAATAAAGGGGAATATAAAAAGAAAGAAAAAAAGATATTTCTTTACAGAATATTATCTGAAAGCAAGCGAAAAATTAAAAAGTTAACAGAGTTTAATCAAACATTAAAAATAATAATCAAGCTTCGTGGAATGACTAATTCTACGTAGTTTTACTTTTTAATAAACAAAACCTAAATTAAATTTCGAAAATACCAAATATACCTAAAAAAATAATTTCCTTTTAAAACCTTTCCTACCTTAATAAACTAATAAATAATAATAATAGGTTTGGTCATGTGGAGCGAATGGATGATGTCAGATTGACGAAGAGGTTGTATTTATCTGAAAAAGGGGGTGTGTGAAAGCGCGGCAGTCCAAGAACTACGTGGCTTGACCACTGGATGAATATAGAGGAAGCGAAAGAAGTATGTAAGGATAGATCGACATGGCGTTCCGTTCTCTCTGCCTATCCTACCTTGGACGCGGCGTGAGGGTATGGTATAGTATAGTATAAACTAGTATATATAAAAGTTTTCTTTATTCTTTTGCCATTAACATTTCTTTTGGAAACAGAAGCATATTCTTCTTCTTCTTTTATTTTAAGGTAAAGCATCCGAATTTGAGTGAACTATGCCTTTATTTCACAATAGATATACATTTCTTCGTGGCTTGATCACGTAAATCAAATTCTCAAGGACGGCCGTGTGCTGAGTAAGAGAAATCGACATGTGTCCATGAGAGGTTGCATGAATGTAAAGGAGGCGAAAGAAGTATGTAGGGACAGATCTATATGGTGTTTCGTTCTCTTCTCCTACCCTACTTGGGATGTGGCGTGATGCATATGGCAAATAATTATAAAAATAGCTATATATCAAATTATCAGTTTTCGTATATATTTACTATGTAACTTATTCAAATGCAACAACAGTCTCTACAATTATCATACTTGAATTCACATCCATCTTGGTACATAATATAATAAATACATATTCACAATACAATGTACCAATATCGCAACGGGGTATACAACTCGAGGACATTGCAGGCTTTGAAATCATCACAACTCAATTACCTGCCGTAGTTTATAATGATTCCACGATATTACTGGAAAGAATACAACAGTTGCTTTTCTACTAATTCTATTTTTGCTACGAAGATATCCTGTTATAAAAGTTTCCTTTGCAAAATAAATATTTTTGTGTTAGGTTATACAAACTTTCTAAATTATTACTTTTCCTTACGGAAGATGATGTTACTGTAACAGTGATACTCTGACATACGTTACTCCGATTTACACCACCCCAACATACATTTTTGACTTGTTTAAATTATTAGTCAGATTATATTACTATAACATACGTTACTCTAACTACGCTAGCACGATTTATGTTATTTGTGTATTTACGACTGTGCTCAGGACAAAGGCTTCAAACCACATTGGTAAAATTTTATAGGAGAAGCAAAAAACTGTAGGATTAAGAAAATGTCAAATTATTGTCATTATTACTTTTCCATCTTTTTGTAATGTAGTTTTCTTTATTGCGTCATAAAAATTTAAGAGAAAATATTCAGGGATTACCAATTTATAAGCAAAAAATTTAAAAAAATGTTGATTAAGTCCTTTGTCCTGACAAACTTTAGCAACATGTTGAAGAGATATGTATGTCGCATGTTTGGGGTTATGTGGATTGATGCCTTTTACCTCGCCGTAAAATTATGTGTGGATGATTTTTTTTGGTATTAATAATAAAACTCATGCTGTTTAAATCCTTTGTACTATCGGATATTTGCAATTTAGTCGTAGCTAAAAAAATGTATGTTTTTCTATAAAAACTACACGTTTGGGATTGAATGTTTTTACCAAAATGTGTACAAGACACAAATGATTCACTTTAAAACATAAAACGTCTTTTGCCAAAATTGTGGTTTCATTCCTTTGTCCTGAGCACAGTCGAATTATCTATACGATAATCACATCTCTTGCAAGTATAATTGCCGATGTTTGATGTCATTCACATCTCTTGCAAGTATAATTGCCGATGTTTGATGTCATTCAAGACATTTGGGGTGAGTCGAAAACTTCGTCGCTGAATTGAATATTTCAAATATTATTTTATAAGTAAGTAATTTCGTGTTAATGTCGCTATGATGAAAATATTGTAGATGCGATAACTGATTTTCTTGAAACATCCAAAGGTAGTACTTAGAACCTTCAGTTATTAATATTTTATTAAAAATACAACTTTATAAATACTGTAAAATAATAAATATTTCATGTAAATGTTTCAAATAAAATTAAAATTCTTACGCTGGAAGGACTCAGCACATTATGTGATGCCAACCAAACAAAAATTATATATTTCGATATACGTAGGTACATTATTCCCATCCATTGCGTTATTCGAAGCACTACTGTACAACATTATTATTACCCCCTGAAAAGTTTCTTAATGTTTTGTTTTTATTAATATAAAATCATATCGTAATAAAAATATTTTCTTGTTAAACAAAATAATCACCTGTTTTTATTAAAGCGGATACTTGAAACGGACTAATTATTTTTCAAAAATTTTCGACTTAAACGCGTTTCCTCTGTCATATTATTAACCGTGATGTGTGAAGCTGTGTAGCACCTGGCAAAGAATAAGTCTCCCACTGTTTTATGTAAGTTTTGAGTGTCCTAGAAAAGGCATCTTCATCTAAAATTCAGTTATAGGGAGTGCCACCTTTCCTGAATGTCTTATTCTTTGTAGAGAGGACAGCTCGCATGTTTATTATATGAAAGCAGCAGAAGTTTGGACACTATTTTAATCTATTAACTGATAACGGTTTAATACCAAGTTATCAGAAAAGTGTACTCTTTATTAATTGCATTCTTCGCTGCATATTAATTTGAATATAACATAACGATACATTTATAGACCATTTACACAGATCGAGATAGTCCCAAACTAAGGTATGAATATTGTTTAATGGGTTCTTACGTGACGATACACGTATATAGGGTGAGATAATAAGAAAAAGTGATAAGACCATACGTGTGATGTCCATCATATTGTGATACATAATAAATTGTCAAATGTTGATATATTGTAAGTAGGGGTGTAAAACGCTTTTCATTTCATTTTCATTTCCATTACATTTCATATACAATGAATTAAACTTATATAAATGTATAAGTTGATTGATTTGACTTAAATTATTATTGTTATGAAATGATTCTCTTTTGTGTTTTGTTAATTCTTGTTTTCCAACTGTGTTGTGAATGAGATATTTGATTTGTGTATTATTTATTCTTGAACATGTAAAAGGCTCACGCCGTGGATTGTGAAATAAATAAATAAATAAATATACATGAAAAAAGGAATTCTTCATTTTACTCTGACTGGGAATCGAACTTGGAGCCTCGTGACTCAAAGGCAAGTGCTTTACCTCTACACTACACTAGCCGCCCATAATAAATATTAAAAATTATCAAAAATTACCAATTATATAATTCACGAACTATATCAGATGGAGGTGCAAGTCTCAAAAGCCATAATTTGAGTTTCATATCAACATGCAACGGCGCCGCTGCCGTAAACTTTTGTGACAGTAAATTGACGTCGTTCCCACTTACTTTGTGGTAGCTCGGACTAGACCACCAGATAATCCATATTGTTTCAGATGAATCAGAGTTTCAAATGAATTCAAATAAGTACACCTCTAACGCATCCACAATAAGCAGTTTACTTGTGTCATGAAAGTGAAATAGGTCGGCAAGAATATTCGAGACCGAAACTAAAACTAAGGGCCAATATTTCGCTTACATAAGTCTCACCTAGACTTATTGAAATATTTGATCTTAGAAGGTTAAAGGACTAACAAATGATTAATAAGCGTTTTATTTATAATAATTCGACATGAACTTCCACCAAGAACCTTCGGTCGAAAATATCAACTTTATATGCGTATTTAATCGTACGCGTACGTACCAGCACTTAAAATACTTATTAACAAACTTTAAGAAATAATATGTATGCGTATGTTCTAACACCACTCCCGTATTGCTATTTAACATTTCACTTGAGGCTATTACCACACAACTTTGAAATACACGTTAATTTTCATACATACATGAATTGTATTTTAATGCGATACAAGTAGGTACGTACATACCAGTGGCGTGCCTTCCATACATGCAAAAAAGCAACGCATGCCTAGGGAATAAATCTATAATTTACGAGAGAAAGTATCTAAAAAAACGACGAAGTTTAAATTGGTTTGAATCTTCCGCTAAACGTTAGCTAATCTATTGCAAACTTCAGGTCAATGGCTAACATAGTGACCTCTAAATGTACCTATAAACGGTAAACCTTGATTCAAATCTCGCGCTACACGTTAGCAAACCTTTTGCAAACTTCACTTCAATGGTTACAATACGGATAAATTCGTATGACTCCAGACAATAGTCCTGTCCTATTTCCACCTCTTTGCATCATATGTAGCTTTTATGTTATCTGTCACACGTAGGGAAAGTACGTTAAAAGTATTTGTGTTGTACACAAATAATTATCAACGTACTTAATACAAGTGCTTAATACTAGTGTATATGCAAGTGTAGTGGTACAATACATGTGCACGCCAGATTCAATGCATCTAGGGAAGGTTTGTATGTGTTAGTGCAAAAGACAATAATATTATGTGTATTATTGGCTTCGGTCGAGTCATTTTTAATAATTATCTTTAATGAATTGAAGTTGTGTTTTGCGTAAATTAATCCAATACCGGTTAAATGAAGTGTGTTTATTGAGATACCACTTCATGTTAATGCGATATGATATAAGAGTTCAATTTCATTCAATTTCGATTCGATTTCCCCGAAACTTAAGTTCGTCTTTAAGTTTAATATTATTTTTCAATAAACATTATGACTCAATATTTACTATAGGTTTGTTCGGTATATAATTTTATGATTATAATTATGATAACATTCCGCTTTATTTCATATAAATACTGTAACAGTCTCTAGATATTAATTATTCTTTAATCCACATACCTACTTCTAAATTTTGATGTGTTTTCGCATATTCGTAATTATAAGTTCAAAATGACACACTTGAGTGGGTGTAAATGTGTGTTATGTAAATTTAAAGAATATCTTTGTTTTGCACTGTAAAAAAATATCATTCCCTGTTTTGTTATTTTTTTTTAAATTTACTCGTTTCAAGATAGGTAAGGTATTAAGTACAATAATTAGCTCGATGTCGGGTTCCTTGCCTTAAGAAAAGAATTAAATTATATTTAGAATAGCTTTATCACTTAAGTATTTTGAGTTATTTGTTGCTGAAAATGTTTAATATTATCGATTATATTTAATAAATATATTTCATATTTGAGTTTTTGTTTCTTCACTAAGACTGGGGACTATCGCCCTTTATCGCTTTATTTTGGGAGTTCCGAGTTGGTATAGGGTAGCCTCCCCACTTAGAGTGTTTCCACATATTTCTTTTGTTCAAATCTTGTCATTAAAATGGTTTATTGTAAAAGAGGTCATCCAGACTATCTGGATTATTGTGGACAGAAAAATAGTTAAGTTTTTGGCCAACAATAATTGTTTTCTAATATATTATAATAAATTCTACCTACACAAACCGCGTGATATTTATCTTTTTCAAATGTTGGTATACGTTGGTAAAACGGTATATTGTAAAAGAGGCTACTATACACAAACAGCATGCCCAATACAAAAAGTCTAGTCCCGCCACTGGTACATACATAGTAGTTTTGAAAATGTATTTTATTTTATTTTTTATTTCTGGTATTACATTTTTACGTTTTTTCATTTGGACTTACTAGTTATATACATACATATAAAAATGTTGGTAATTTTTCGGGTATCACATTGGAACCTTTTTGTTGCAATTTGAATACGTCTTACATTTACGTTTAAATGTATTTTCATTCAGGGATAAATTAAGACAGTCATAAGATTTTGACTAGTGGAGTCGGAAAATGATGAACAATTGATGATGGCTGCAGAGTTAAAATTGAAAAATAGAGTACTTTGAAGAAACTCATCATTCAATCATAATCTAAACAAATATAATCTTCAGTCACGAAATGGGATAAAAGAATCACTTAATTTTCTAGTACAATTCTAACAACAATGACAAATAACTTCCCTGTGTTAAATATCGGAATATTAAAAATGATAGAAAAGTAATGCAGCATTTCTTAAAAAGTGTCCAACTATTGTAGAGAATTTCATGTGAGCAAGAAGATTTTGTAGGGGATTGGAATAGTTTTTAATATTTTACGACTTCGGTTATTCGAAAATTTTTCTCACAGTTTAGAAGCGTCGTAAAATAAGGCGATATAAATTGACAAAGTGTAACTTAAAAAGGGATTCTAAAGAAGACATTCGCTCAGCACATTTGAATAGCTATAAAAAGACAATATTCTGAGCAAAAACGAAACGCCATATAGAAGTCGTCCTCACTAAATAAAATTTCAACCCAATTCTATTGAATGAGCGACAACGAAATTCTTTTGTTTGTATAAAACCTAAATTGTAGAAGACCCACAGTATAAATTTCTACGTATCCCATTCAAACGAAATTGCTCCAGGCAATTGTTGATTCACTCTAAAACTAAGAAGAACAACGGAAGAGCTAAGAAGAAAAAAGAAATTGGACTTGGTATAGTAACATTTCTTCAGAATGCTTAATAAGAAACCAGATGAAAAACAATCGATACGTGAAATGTGATCTGAAGAAGGAAGGGAAAATAAAATTCAGGAAGGAATTTTTATATTATACAAGTATTATATTCTTATTACTCTATATAGGAGATTGTCTTCACTTAGGAATTATCACGAGATATCAATAACAAACATTTTTGCACGTAGTCAAATTAGATTATCGAATTCTAAAACTTACTTCGTATTTATTTTATTTTGTTATTTGCAACAATTTGTAAATGTCAAAGATATTTAATCTTATACTCATCATAAAATATTTAAAAAAAATAAGTACTTTAAAAAATGTTTTAATAATAAAAAAAAAACATGCATGTGTAGATACATCTCATTACACCGCTGCACTTATTGGGTAGGTAGAAAAGAACAAATACCACCTACTTCTGTCTTTGCAAATATATCACGATGTCTTGAACTAAAGTAAGAGCCTTCTTTTTATAATAATTACGCAAATGTGATCAATATTGCCCTTCAAATATGAAGAAAGCCAGATTTAAAAGCTTCACTTAAGACAGAAGTATTTAGTACTCATTCATCGCTGTCTATCCCAATGAAATTATTAAGCAATGATTATGTATAATTTTTACTAAAACTTTGCATTATTCATGCGGAATATAATTAACATCCTAAACTCTATTATTTTACCCAAAAATATACTTATGTAAAAGTACATTACAACTTTGTAGATGGCTTGAAAGTATTATGGTGAAATCGAAAAAAAAATCAAATCAAATATTTTTTTAAGTTGTTGAACATTCACAAAGTCTGGCGAATACGATATGTTAAATAATAATATAAAACCAAATCCAACCATAAGATTCGATTTATTACTGGGAATTGAAAAAACTGGGCTGAAAATGAGAGAAAATAAAAAAAAAACTTTAGTGAAATCTCCCAATTTGTTATTGAGAAGATACTCGAAGATAGGCGAATAAGAATTCACTTCACATGCTTGCTGAAGAATATTTTTATAGAGGGTTCGGGGGCATCGGGCGTAAAAAATAATGAATGTAGGTTTGCGAGAGAAAATTGTCAAAATCTTATTATTATTTGTATAAAGGCAAATAATAATGGGAAACATTCCACAATATATATTTGCAAACTGAGAACTTTGTTTATCGAATCAAATACTATACCAGTATTGCGTAACAAACTTTATTTAAAAATTCCTTTCAAAATCTAATGAAAAAAAAAGTATTGTGAATTTGATGTTCGTGATCGCTTTCCAAAGAGAATTTTCCGAATGACCCCAAATATTTCTGACAATTTGAAAGGGAAGCAAAAAAGGTTTAGTTGCATTCATTCATACACTCCTGACCTTAAAAAATATTTTGTCATATATGTATGTTTTAAAAGTCTTTTACATAGACATGAACACTATTTACAGTTCTCAATATATGTATAGCTACGCTTTCCAATTTAGTAGGTATTCTCAAAACGTGTCCATTATGGGGGTCAATTTACTTGAACAAGAGAATCAGTCTTGTTTCTACTTCGTAATGATTTTGACAGGAGTGTAACAAGTACAAATACTTTAAATAATATGATATTATTTCGGACAATTAGTTTCAGGCACTTTTTTCTGAGTCAAGTAAAATAAGAAATTCTTTGACTAACAATACTCAGGACTGCAAACGAACAAACGAGTACTCAATCGCTCTTCTCCTCACATTATCATTGTAAACAAAAGTAAGAGAAAGAAAGAGACCGAATGAATTGTTTCCACTCGTTTTTTTATACTTAATTGCCCCGTGGAGTCCCCAGCAAACAATAGGTCTCCTCTCTTTTCAGTAGATATACGGGTATCCTGAAAAATGCAAATATTTGTGAAATATCACAGACATTCAACGTTTTCAATTCAGCGATTAACAATGCCACCCATTCTTAATGTCTTAAATTTTTATTATCACTAATGATCACTAAGAGGACAACTTGCTTAATTTTTTATAAATAAATATTCCTGGGTTTTTGTTATAAACCCAAATACAACTTTAAACACCTCTTGTGGACGAAAGTGGAATAAATGTTGTGGAGATGAGATCGCTGAGGAGGATGGCTGGTAAAACGTTGCGTGATAGAGTAAGGAATGAGGATATTAGAAGAATGAATGGATGCAAAGGGAGTGTTGTAGATAGAATGCGTGTGAATAAGTTGAGATGATTTGGTCATGTGGAACGAATGGAAGAGGAAAAAATGACAAAGAGGATATACTTGGCTGAAAGGAGGGGTGTGAGGAAGCGCGGGCGTCCGAGAACTACATGGCTTGAACATGTAGATCAAATTCTCAAGGACGACCGTGTTTTGAGTAAGAGAAAACGACGTGCATGCATGAGCAATTGTATGACTGTAGAAGAAGCGAAAGAAGTATGTAAGGACAGATCTATATGGCGTTCCGTTCTCTCTGCCTGCCCCACTTGGGATACGGCGTGAGGGAATAGATAGATAGATAGATAAAAAAATATTAAAGATACTTGTTCTTCCATAGCTTCAAACCAAAATTATTTTGAATTTTCGAAGTTCATTCACATTCATTCTGGTGACCACGCGATCTATCACGACCACACTATTCATTATGTTATGTTATTTATTTATTATTGGACAACATTAAAGTGTCGTTTACGTGCCAAAGCACCTCAAAGACACTGTACAATTCATCAATTCTAGGACATTACATCCACGTCAAATTATAAATAGTTATAGATAAATACATAGATTAAATGAGAATCTCGGATACATAAAGGATAATTTTTGGACTATCAGAACAGTATCAAATAGATTATGCCAAACAATAATAGATGCTACAGTATATCCGTAAGATACAGTTAATAAAGGAATCAGTAAATATCAACATAATATCAAATATACTATACAGTTTGTAGGTATGGGTTGTATCAGAGAGGGTTATTGCAATCTCAACAGGGACTGAGCGATACCAGCCATTATATGCGATATAACAATACCACAAACACTTCAATAGTGGTTCCAATGAGGTTATCATTGCAAAGACAATTACACAATCTTAAATTAATAAGTATGATGTATAGACAATAATAATAACTAAACAAATTAATTCAATATCAAGTTCGATGACTGAACTTTGTAAATAGATGATAAATGTGTTATCATCTGCCTACCATCCACTTTCATTTTCTCAAAAACCTTTTCACGGGTTAGTTGGAAAATAATTCAATCTAGCGATGATCATTTCACCTTATTAAAAAAAAGCACAAAAATTGCGTATTATAAATATCTGAGCCCGTAGACAATTTGTACTTAGCGATCGTCTACTGGCGAACTTTTCGACAATCTACCTACACGTACCGTATAATTATGCGTTATTGTTGCAGTTATTGACGAAAATTCGTTTGTAGGCGATCGCCAAGTACAAATTGTCTACGGGCTCTGAATATTCAATTTTCTACTCGAATACGAATATATTAAGGTGCATTCTCCTGTCCCTTAAATCTTTATCCGTTACTTAAATCATAAAATTAATAAATCTGTTTTTATTCCAACTGAAGAATGATGAAAAATAGTTTCCAAAATCACATACATGCACTTTATACTCAACCGCGACAACCCATTTTCAAAATAAGAATATTATGATTCTTAAATTTAAAAAGCGCATCGGGGGTAACCATCCTATTTATTTATATTTACATGTCAAGACTCGTTAACCAAAAATCTCATAATGCCATTGTAATCAATTTTTAATCTTTCCCAAAGTTTTAGAAGCGTCGCAGTTTGACTATATAAAGTGGGGCAAGCTGCAGCAGATATTATCTAGATATTGGGGATTGTGGTAAATGTGCTCTTATTGCAATGGTTAACAGTGTCGCATACATAGATATTACTATACCATAACATTATTATTATCTGTACAATAACACTTTCTATGAAACTATCCCGTGAAACAATAGGTATAATATGTATACTTAGTATAGAAGTGTAGTTACATTATGTTACACTGCAACTAGAAGTGCTCTACTAATGTAATAATATGTAACACAATGTAACATGTTATGTGACGTTTCGTAGTTAAAATGTTACACACACATTCGCGTGTATTATTTTTTTCAAAATTCGAATACTTATAGATACTTTATTTTTTTCTGACATAATATTTTAGCATTCCGCGTATTCATTTATTAATTTATCTTTCGGGCTATAATTTATTATAACCTGTCCATTTCCACTCCAATTTTGCTATTTTTTTTATTTTTATTTATTTATTTATTCTTTTTGCACATCATCATTATATATGAGTGTTATCATAACAATACGAAATTTAAAATACTAGGACAATATACAGTGGCGAAATTGTCTATGAAGTGATTTCTTCCATCTAACCACGACACACTGACACATGCCTAGGTAAAGCAAAACAACCTTAACAAATCAACTATACAATCTACAGCATAGAGAACTTTTGCTCGGTCTATGATTTCTAACTAAATACACGGCATTTTTTTTATAAACAGATTATCTGGAGTACTTCCCTGCATTCATCTATCCCGGCACCTCCCACAAGTGGGGTAACCAGTGGACTAACTGTTTTTAATTAACATGCATGTCATTATCTCTGTGCCAAGGAGATGGCGGATCATTGCATTAGTCATACTCACAATTTTGATGTGAATAGTGTAAGGGTCCTACATTCAGAAAGCCGGTATAGAAAATTGATTGCTTTGAAAACTTTTCTCATTTCTTTTTCTGTACTTATATGTATTATATTATATCAATAAATGTTTTACCACCCAAAAGGAAGATTGAAGAGACAAGTAGTAGAAAAGATTCCCACGATGGCGGTTTTGGCCGGCCGGCCCTTCAGGCCTCCCCAATGGCCCGCCCGTGAGGACAATTTTGGTTTAATGTGCGGACAAGTAGGAGTTAACGACTCCTGAGATATCCGGGTATGAGGTGGATCTTCAATGCTTTGGAAACATTGGAAATACATAAAAATATTAAAAATATTGTAAATATTCAAATACCCCATTCATCGCCATTGTTAAAACCAATTACACATCCACCATTGTCTTAACTCCTCCTACTCCTTAACCCTTCTTTTCTATTTTTAAATACCTACATAAATTTGTTGTTGCGTGTGACTTTAAGAAAAAATTCTTATATTAGTTCTCTTGAAAATGTCAAGCTTACTTGACGAAAGTGCTCGAGTACTAAATCAATGGTGAAAAGTAAACAGTGTTTTTGTTGATATCAAATATGTTTAAAAACAAAGGTATTCGGGATGAACTGAAGATGCTAAATGTCTTTAAACGTGATCTGAAATACTTACTACAATATGAAAAAACATGATAAGCAATATCCCAAAATACTTGAAAATGGCATTCTATCTTCTCTGGCTACACCACTTGGGATACGGCGTGAGGGTATAGCATATTTATGTATAAGATTAGATTTCTAGCATGACAACTCTATAGCCTTTTATCTATGCAGTTCAACAGGCAACATAAAAGACAGCTAAGACACAATTAAAAAATATACTTACCTATGGATAACAAAGCAATATTATTCGGTTTATTTCTTAAGTGTTTGTTATGTTTTTTTCTACCAAGTGTGTACCTACTGTCCTAGATAAACATATTAAAGTACTTTACATGTTATCATACAGATTTTAATATCTATATCCATCGTCTTCATAGATCCCATAAAACTGACGTCTGAAATGGCATCCATTCACTCTACTCTGCTTTTGCACCCCGTGCATGAAAAGTTCTTTCTAATAATAACTTTACAAAACTTTTATGTATTACAGAGTGTCGACACATGTTTGTAATGGTAGAGGTGATGTAGTAAAAGATTAAACTTACTACATGTGAATATTATTAATTGTAGGTACATAGTAACATTTTAACTACAAACCATACAAACTTTACATGAATCACGTACAACCATAATATAAAATGCAATTTTTTTACGAATCATCGAGCCTTCCACCTAAAACAATCTTATTTGTTCAGCCACTATGAACGATGACATGATATGACATACATGTACAATTCACACAGATCGAGCTAGTCCCAAACTAATTTTTGAATCTTATATTATGGGTACTAAAGCGGTGATATACACATATACAATGAACTAAACACAATATATACATGTAACACTCAGACCCAGGATAATTTGAAAAAAGTCATTCCTCACTTTGCCGCGACCGGGAATCGAACCCGGGACCTCGTGATTCAAAGGCAAGAGCGTTACCTCCGCGCCACACTGGTCGTCATGCTGAACATCATAAATGTGGGCTTCCATTTTTCCACACATTCCTACCCTTGACATAGTCTTCTTTAAATCATCCGATCACTTTACCTGAGGTCTTCTCAGATTCCTACTTGTTCTCGGTTGCCAATTAATAATATTTTTCAACCATTCGACTTTGAACCTCAGATCATTTTGTCAGGCCCTCAATTGTGATTTAAAATCAGTTCAAATAAATAACAAAATAACAGTCCGTGATTGTGAGATTCAAGGACTGTTCATGTATTATTAAAATTCCATCATGGTTTTTTATTCAGTACCTAGTAGGTATATTGTATAGAGATGACTATAAAACCTCATATAAATTTCATTTGAAATTACATCATTAACTATCTACCTATCAACTTTTAGGGTTCAAACATTATTTATTGAATTTCTTTGAATTGAATATTATACTTTTCATAATTTATTCTGACATTCTCTGTTATATATAATAAGTCGACTGAGATATTTTCATAAGACGAATAAATATAAATTGAGTATCTATTCACTGCAGTAACTTTATCGTAAAATCACGGCTTGGATACAGAAATAAATAAATTTTTCAGTCAAACTAATTAAAATTTATCAACTAATTCGAATCTCTTCAAGAGAAGTAGTCATTCAAAATGGAAAACGGGACGAAAATTTATTGTTATAAATTTATTTTACATTGGGTTTAAATGTCAAATTTAATTCCTTTGCTGGCTTTTCTCTTCGCAATACCTTCGTCTCGTTCCTCCCTGCTATCTATCAGCTGATAAAGCCACATTTACATCACAGTTGTTTAAAAGCTATTCAGTTTCTGTAGCTTTGCTAAATAGCTGTAATGAAAGCACATGGAATCACTAATAAACCTAATGGGATGCATCCAGCTTATCGCCAGCTTTAGTAGCAAACTAAAAACTGCACCCTTGGAATGATATAAAGACTATTGAACAATGCCAAAGTTAAATCATAATCATCACATGATATGTCAAATTTATCTACTTCATGTACGAGTATAGTATCCATCAAAGCAAATACTTCCGAATCCGCAGAGAGGTGCTTCAGCATCTTGAGTCAAATTACCTGGAACCCGTGGATCCAAGACAGAACCAGCCCACTAACATCTCGAAATCATTACTGTTCAGGTAAAGTCACGATGCCTTTGAAGTGTCTACAGATTATTAAACGATTTCATATATCATTCATTCATATTATTATTATTATAATTTTAGGTGATTTTTCAATGACTGAATATCCTGACTGACAGTCGGTGAACAGCTAATCGTTCTATTAGAAAGCTATCAATTTATGTTTTGTAGCTAAATTCTAGAACTGAGTATTTATAGCAGTGCTAGCTGTAATATGAATGCGGCTTAAGACTCTGAAGGTAGAAATATAACTTCCTACCTACATCCGAAACTTTTGGTAAACAAAAGGTTTCGCTCAATTGGCTGTAAAATTTCCTTACTAATTAACGCTACAGTTTCAAGGCAGAAAATGTATTGGTATTTCTTTGTATTATTCGTGAAAATATTCAATATATAAATTACTTGACATTACAATGATGAATACATTATTACTTAAATGATACCGAGCTGATACTTATATAATTATATCATCAACAAGAATAAAAAGCACAGCATTCTTACCTTAATTCGTATTTATTTATTCACAAGTTCTTCTAACTATTTCACATTGAAGAATAAAATAAATTATATGTGATTTCAAGTACTTTTATTTTATCAATATTTATAATTACTTACACGTTTTTTACTGTATTCTGTTATTGAATTAAAAAAAACAATAATTTATCCTCATTATCTTACTATACTGAGGTACATACCAAAAATAAATAGTATTATTATTTGTTCATTAATGTTTTTTAAGCACTTTTCTTCCCCGAGGCAAGAGCTTTGCACACTTCTTTAAAGTATTTATCATTTTGAAAATTATCAAAACAAATCAATACTTTCTATTTAACATATATAATGGTTCAATTGGATTTTTGTAAATGCTTGAGATGAAAATTTCAAGAAAAATTCAAAATAAATGTGCCTTTTCAAGTATATTCACATAAATATGGATTTAAACATGAAAATCATAATAAAAATTTCACCATTCCCACGAATTATTCAAATAATTAGAAAAATTAATTTAAACACTAATTAGGGTTTCTATGAAAAAGTCCTCGACGTAAAAATTAAATCAATTGAAAAATCGAGTGATGAAATAAAAGAAACGTCTTTTCTACAATCTTGTGACGTCGAAGAAACATGAAATTAGGTTTTGAAAGATGAAAAGAAGTGATTAATTAGAAACCTTCCGCTTTAGAAATGCGTCAAGTGTTTCGACCTTTCCATAATTTTCAATTTATATTTTATGAGAAAAATTCAACATGGTAGAAAGGTGGCACTTGAGATCAATAATTGGTTTCTCGGTAAACATTATTTATTTTTCAATCAATCGTCAACATTCAAGTCCCTCTTCTTGTCATTATTTAATAAATTTCCTTTTGCCAAATTGCCTTTTTATATTTTCATTTTCACTGGAGGTTAACCATTGAATAATTTATTTGGTGATTATAGTCAATTAATTTTCATGTCAATACTTAGAAAAGTTAATAAAGAAAAAGAAAAATAGGTATTAAATTGCGTTAAATATTGGAACGAAAGGTTCACAGAATTTCATATTGTGCGAATATTAATAACATACATACATCTTCATTCTTTTGTCCTAGGTAGGTCAAGAGCCCATTACTTCTAGGTATATCTTCCTGATTTCTTTGTCAGGACCTCGGACCAAACTAAACCAAATATTTTGCTAAACATATTTGACACCTGCTTTTCCAAGCTTTTTCTGGAGTGGGTTATCAAATTTCTTTATTTGAAATCCATACTATTCAAATTAAAAATAGTGCATACATACATAAGTGGGTGTTTTTGTATGTATAAAAATGCCAACTGCTCATTTAGTTTAGTTTCCATTGAGTAATTAATGTCATGATTAAATAAAAGCGATGTGCAGAGCTATTATCATTTGACTGAATGGTCTAGGGTAAATAGATAATTATTATGTAGTGATGTCAAGTCACACACCTCACACAGTAAATAATAATCACCTATCAAATTCGCGAATATTCAAAATACTGTGGACCTTCGCAACATTCGTGATTGTAATTTAAAGAACTAACCCTTTTGTTTTTTAATTAAATAAAATTATATTTAATTAATGTTTCCTCAATCTTTTTATTCCGTGGAGTTCCCGGTAAAGAATACGTCTCCCGCTCTTTTCTGTTAGTTTTGGATTGTCCTGCAGGCAGGCATTTGGAGGCAGGTATTCGTAAAACAACACATTTTAGACATTTAATATATTCAGTTTAGTGATGAAGTATGCCACCCATTCTGAATGTCTTTACTTTTATTGCTTGTAGTTTTTCCGCTGGCTACCCCACTTGTGGGTAATTCTGATCGAAAGTACTAATAAATTTACCTCAATCTTGGCCATAGTAGCAGTACATTTTTTCCGTGTGGTTATAGTAATGTTAAATATTGGTAATTGAAAATTAGAAATTGCTGTCTATTTCGTCAAAAACTCTGTTTCAACAAGATTTTTTTCTTCAGTTTTCTCTATTTAACAACATTTACCTTTGGCAATTATATCAATTTGTTGGGATGATAAAAAAATAGTACAACACATGGCAGTCAAATGAATTGTATTCGCATTCGTGAATATGGGTGATATGTGAATATTCAAATGTAGATATGCGCTACATCACTAATGTATGAAACCTCCATAGATAGCTGATGCGCCCTGCCCTAATTAACTTGTTATGTCGAAATGTCCGCTGGCTATAACATTTCAAAGCGGAAACTCGATATGGGGAGAGGAAACGGAACTGAAACCATTTTTAAATTCGAACATTTGCTAAAATAATATTAAAACTGTGTTACTTTTACCAAAAAAACTGCTTTCATAATGGCATAACAGTGTAATCGCTAAGAGGAAATGTAAATTCTATATTTATTTTATACTATATCAGATATAACGTTACCGCTTTGTTTTTGTTTTTATTTTACAGAAAATGACTTTATTATTCTATGTAGGTCTACTTTTTATGGCATACTTATCTGCTATTATCTTTTCGATCAAATAAAAACAAAAATATTCTTGCGAAACAAAATAGATAGGTACCTACTAAGAGCAAAAAATTTCGGCTTTTTGATGAACAAAAAAAATCGAGATATTTTTATTTATAATAAAACCTATCAAGGAAGAAAATCGAAATTAGAATACATTTTTTATACTCTCAAAAATAATTTGAGAGAGAGAATGAATATCTTTCTAATGAAAAGTATATTATAGTTTGTTACGTGATCTGGAAGTTGATAAATACTGTGTTAATTACTCTTTAGGAATTAAAAATAAATTACAAAACGAACGCAACGATATTAATTCCGTGAAGATTATTAGAATGTGAGAAAAATTACCTTCTAGGAAATTATTTTATAAATAATTATTTTATTTTCAAACTTTCACAACGTTTTTTATAATATTAATTTTTCTACTTAATTTCAAAGCAAATAAACTTATTAGCACTAACAAAGTTAACTGAGACTATCACAAACTGGAAGTATCCAGCATGCGGTACCCATACTAGGTATCTCCAAACAATACCTACACATGAGGCTATCATCGGGGTTTATAAGAGAGAATATCGGAGCCTTCGTCATATCGCCTGGTAGCTTAATTAGACAAAGAACTCCTCGCGATGAGGTAAGGTTGCGGGTTCAAGTCGCGTGTGGAGCACTACCGAATTAGGTAACGTTGTCTTTTCTAAGCCTTCTATGGTAGTTTCATTTGTTAAATTTACATGAACTGAGACAATTAGTTATATGATTTTGGAAATATCGTTGCCGTGGAGGTGAAGTGATCCAAGCCACACTTTTTTGAAAAATGAGTTAAGTATGCAGTTTTGTTCAGAAAACCACGGAGAACATAGTGGTGAAGAGAAATAAGTGATTTGATATTACTAAAGGGCATTTTTGGAAGAAAAAAAAGAGATTTTAAGTGTTTTTACATCATTTCAAGTGTGTGTTAGAGCATTTCACAAACGCAGATAGGAATAAATAGTTCAATTAAATTATAGAAGTGAAAAGATCCAAGCCGCATAGCGCGTAACTTTCCAACAACTTTCCTACAGGTGGATCTTTCTCAGCTACAGTGGTGAAATAACCCAAGTGATAAATTCGTGTGTACTTCTAAAATATAAAAATTCTTTAATATTTTGTTATATATATTACTGGAATATGTGATCAGGAATATTGTGTAAAAATTTTAGCGAAATCTATGCAAAAAAAACTTAGTTATAGTCAGATTAGTATTGGCGGATGCGACAGCATAACTTCATCACCCTTTTTCTCGAAATGCCTATCTTGTGGGTTAGATCACTTCACATCCACGGCAACGATATATGTTATGCTAAAGATTTTTTAATGAGTAGGTATTTTTAAATATACGAGTCATTAAAAAGCAATGTTCACCGTTTCTGGGCATACACCAAATAAGACGCGATTTATATTTGACATTAATTCATATATCACATGCACTTTTCATAATTTATATTTGCATGCATAATAATTATGTCAGCCTTCTTAGAAAAAAAGTTCCATGTAATCCATTCATGACAGCAACAGTTTTTAATGAAATATTTTGATAACCAATTTGAACAGTAGGTCGGTACACGTAAAACAAATAAAATACATTTTAACATTATTGGTTTACCAAATAATAAATATCACAAAACGTTCGTATATATATTCGTGATAAAGCATTATCCATTTTTTGCTTAAAGTAATGTTGGGATAGAAATGTATGTGATTATCTAGGCATTTACCTACAATGACTTATTCCGAGTCAAATGCTTAGTCTTTAAACGGGAAAAGATGATATTTATCTGTTTTGTAAAACTCCATATCAATTTTATACAATTGAAAGTACAGTTTTTGAGTTTTATTTTATAAAGAGGATTTCGATAGAATGTCTAAACCATGAAGTAACATTGATGAAGAGTTAGTCAAACTCTAAACAATATTTTCAATTGTTGTCAATGTACAGGTATAAACAGGAATGATGATTACAGGGTCCACCAAATTAAGTATTTAGGATTAAACATTATTTTCTTCGTAATTTCAAAGATAACTTTTAAAAGTCAATGCTTACTTATTCTATCTACTATAATTACTAGTATTTTTGTCAATTCGATCATAACGTAAAATATGGAAGAAACCAAGTAAAAATCTGGTATTATATACAAAAATAACTAAAGTAAATATTTGAAAATGTTTTTAATTAGATAACGCATTACATTATACCGGAAATGAACATTTTCGTACGAGAATCATATTACAGAAGGGGCATTTTATTATTTTTACCCGGGGTCATGGGGGTAGAAAAGTGTTACACGGACGTTGGGGTGGGTCTCACAGACCCGTTCATTAGAAATCAATTATTCTAATACTTCATAAATAATAAAGTTAACATTTATTTCGTGTTTAGTTTTTTAGGTATTTGTGTAAGTAAGTGAAATAAAAGTATCATATTATATTATGTTTTGATTATATTTATAAGAGAATGAAAAAAGAACGACAAATATCAACAAAATCATTCTCTTCGTCGTTAGGCCTCTTCTCGATCCATTTTTTACTAAATACCTATGGGGATGGGTCTCAGATACCTTTTTCAATTTTGTGCACGCGTAACTTTCACTGCAGCTATTGCACGTTTAACTTGTTACCTGTTAGGTACGCATAGAACAACTCAACAGCTCCAGCTATTGAAAAAAACGGCAACATTGCACGCATAATAACCAAACTAGAAGCGAAATAAAATGTGACGGGTCTCACAGACCCAACCCCCATGACGCCGGGTTAAGGTACTAAAAAAGTAGATTGGTACATGCAAAAGGTTAAAATGTATACTCAAAGCAAATATACAATATTCAGCAAATATAACTTATCAAAATGGTATCAATCGGTCGACTCGATGGGAATCGTATTTAATTGAAATAATTGATGGGCACAAACCTACTATAGGTACTACGGGTTCAAGCAGGAATTTATTTTATTATATGTAACATCGAAATAATGCACACCCATAAATAGTACTCGTACTTCAAATTTCTATGCTTCAATTTTTTCTTCTCAGACAACTCCCGTTCACTCATAGCTAAAGGTTCCCTTCATCTCTCTTGATGTTATCTGATTCTAAGCCGTCTATATATAATTTTATCCCAACATGTCATCCATCCGTCTCAATAATGAATGCTGATGAGTTTCCACGCTTTGGCTATGATTTACTAGACCCCATTTGTAAAGAAGATACTTTTTGATAACTTCTCAATAAGACTTCTAACAGTGAGACCTATCTTTTAAATCTAATCTGGATTTGAATAAGATAACAAAGTTGAAATAACTTTATTTATCGGATATTTCAGGAGTCCAAGGACTCGTATTTATCCGTTTAGGTGACAATTTATTTATATATCAACTCTCTCTAGTCTAGTACCACTATGCCAGTGTTGGCATTTCCGAATAAAAAAACAGTTTTTTTTTTATATTGATATAATGGAAACAAAATTGTTTTTAGGTTGATATAATGAAAACAAAATTGTTTTTGGTTTTACTACGATTTATTTGTTAAATAAGTAACCAGGTTTCGACCTATGAGGTCATTGTCAAACTGTTTTAGTTTTAGTTTGACAATGACCTCATAGGTCGAAACCTGGTTACTTATTTAACAAATAAATCGTAGTAAAACCAAAAACAATTTTGTTTTCATTATATCAATATAATGGAGTTTTACAAAATCAACGTCGACTCAATCAATAAATCAATGTTTTTAGGTTTTATTCTTTGCAGTAAAGCGCACAGTCTATCGAAATATAATCGAAAATTCAGCGACACTCTGGAGACGGCCAAAGTTCGTTGACTCCAAAAAATGCAAATTATCTGACATCATCATCGCCATCGCCAAGCTAACATCATTTCAACGATACACATGAATCCCCTTCTATATAAAACCTCTATCATGACACATTGTTACTACCTACCTGCCAAGTTCAATTTTCCCGATTTTGACAGACTTCATTTTTAATCTAGTCTACCTCTTCGCTATTGATGGAGCTGACTGTCTCTGATAGTAATAATACACAGTATATGATGTTACATGTTGTTATTACATACATATTGTAGTAACGTTATAAATATTATACATAATAACAATATTGTGATTGACACAACGGCACATCTGCTTCTGAAGTTTGTCAATAATAATATGAATATTACCTACACGTATTAAAAGTTAACACGTTGACGACCCAACGATATAACCTTTGCAAAGACTTTTGACTCGATATTCCGTTGACTAAAAATGTTGATTCTTTAACCTTCTCGATAAATTTCTTCGATTCTCTACCGCTGGATATAGGCCTCTTCCATATTTTTACCATTAATCTGTATCTCGGGCTGCTGTTATACATTTCTTTAAAAATATTTTTTTTAATATATTTTTTTTATGTACAGCCAATATTTTTCTAATTATTTGTTCAGAAAATACAATATAGTGTTGCATTTACTAACGTTTGTATGAAAATTGATTTCCTCTTTAAATCGCTGTCTGTAGTAAAGAAGTTGTTTCCTTTACCTCTTTAATGAACTTTATATACAGATAGGTAAATATTCTTTCTATTTCAAAACTATTGTAAACTGGTTGGTTGTAAGAAATTGTATGCATACAGGCAATAAGCCCGCCATTTGTAACATATAAAAAATGAACAATAAAGATTACTTTATTTTATTTTTATAAAACCAACACAAAATATCTGGTCAGGTCAATGTAGTTTTCATACTATTATACAAAATCTGTGCTATATGCATAAACCAGATACCTATCAATACAAACAAATGCAGTCGATTTTGAATACCGTGGTAGCGCAAATGATATGTTGATAATTAATACCACACCTTTATTAGCAGCTAGCTCGTTGGCTCGCTATCAACCTAACAGTATAAAACTCCAACATCATATATGTCAATCCTTTACAGAGCAGTCCCATGCCACCCACAATCACCGCCCGGAATAGGGTTATACAACACTACATAGTAATATGTATCACCACTATATATTGTAAGACTAGCAGTATTGTAGTACGAGTAGTAATAGGTAAGACCCTTTACACACGTGGTAAGATTTCAATTAGATATTGAAATTTATGATGACGGTTCAAGTTCGACACAAAGTTACAATGTTTGTATGACCAAAGTAGGTATACCAAGGCTAAATTTGCTGCATACTAAAATGATAATTTCGAATATCTGACCACATAATTGGAGATTATTATCACTATATTCAATTATATTGAGATTAGTATATTCAAACTGCTATTTCATCTGCAATTATATATTTATTTTTTGTATATACCTCGAACAAAGTATATTTTTAGTGTTTATTAATGTTAGTAAAAATCTCAACGTGTGGAGTCTCAACAAGTGGAATAGTCAGTAAATCTAACATAAACACATAAAATATGTGACGCCATTATGCGACTGAATATTTGAGTCGCATTGTTTAAAAGCATCAAAGAAAATTTAAGTTATTTAATCATTTATATTAATATATGTTTGTTGTGCATCGACCATAAACAATTAATTATATAATACAGTGAATAAAATGATTGTACGTTATGTTAATAAAAAAAACTTAGCTTGCAGTGGCAAGAGGCTCAGGAAGCAGAAATGGGCAAGAATCTATTAAGGAAATGGCAAGGCGCAATGAGCTCCTTAATAAATAAAAATTTAAAATGACACTTTGTCACCTTACGTTTTACCTGAATCGATTACAAGTATCTGACTGGTCTCCAAAACAAACTTCACTATGTAGAAAAATCCTTACTATCAGTACTAAATAGAATCATTATATTATAGTTAGGCATTATAAGGGTACCTTTGTGACATTGTATCTGATGGCATGTCATGTCTACATACACTCAAGAGGATGACAGATTATCAGTGATTGAGGTGAGGTAAACCAATAATCTACTGGTTCAGATAAACCACCAACGGTTCTTAGTGGATGATCATATCAAGCTCATATTCGAAAACAGTTTCATAACTAATTTTCGAAAACAGTTTCGTTAAACACTTTAATGGTATTGAGTGTCCTGTAAAAGGCAGGTGTGTCAAAAACATCAAGATCATTTTTTTTATACATCAAGATAAAAATATTTTTTACTTATAAATTTTTAATCAAGATAAAACATTTAAAATCTTCAATTCAGCGATGAAGTATGCCACCCATCCTGAATGATTTAATTTTTATTGGCACAGAGAGGGCAGCTTACATATTATTTGTTACATGTAGTTAGTCTGCTGTCTATCGTATTTATGGGATATGCCGTAAAAATATATCTACGGAGCAAAGTAACAATCACATCACAAATTTTGTATCACCTTTTTAAGTAACATGTGACGTCATCATGACTTCGAATAATTCCTAGTTTTATTTATGGAAGTGGACGAGTGGTGCTGATGACAATCATTGGAAACTTTTGAAGTAACACTGTCACAGCTCACTTAGAAAAATGAAATAAAAACTCGTAGAGAAAATTCAATTCTATTTAGGCATTCCAAGAGAAATCGCTTTATGTGCTATTAAATGGAAAATAAATAGATATATCTTGGTGGTGGAATTGAAACTCTTCTTCAAAAACTCGATATTACATTATTTTTTCCAGATTTATATCACAGTTTATTGGGAACTAATTATTTGTTCGGCTATCAATCCATTCGTGCGGCAAGAAAAATCAGCATTTAAGTCATTTGCACAGCAAACAATGTTATCATCGGCAATAAATAAAAAATAAGCGCAACACTTGTTTTACAAACAAACTTGGTTGTATCGGCAAATTGACAAATTTTAACGGTTTAATAAATACTCACACAACAAAATAATTAATTGACCGGCAGAATTGTTATTTGACCGGCAGAAAATATTAATTGATAAACAATACTTTTTACACACCGATCTACCTTCAGATCCATATGAAGTTTTTGTGATTTCTTAGCAAATTAATGATGACTACGAAAATAATCCCAGTTTCCGCTGTGCTATATCAACGAAATATATATCTGAAATGTCGAAAAACGCTAGTGTCGTTCATTCAGATGCTACATACAAAATCCAGTTTTTCCAATTCCAACAGAAAGAACAGCAAACATTTAAACATTTTGCATTCATTTTATGCTTAACAAACAAAGATTTATTATTTGAACAAGATTAAATATTTAGCTTACACAAGATTAATTAAATTAGCTCACGGTTTGCCGGTCATTTATTTATTTTGCCGGACAAATAATCATTTTGCCGGTTGATTAAATTTAAAGTTTTTCAATATCATATAATTTGCAACAGAAATATAATATTCTCGCTGGGCATAAGTAGCATATCAATATGATATATTTGTCGGCAGAATACATTTTTCTGCTGAACATAACATCAATATTATGCTGATCGTTTAAATGATAGCCCATTTTATTCTCATTAAATGTTACTTTTCAGTACTATCCGAACAATATAAAACTTCATTCTTGTTAAAAATTCCGTTTTATAGATGAAAATATAATATAATTATAAAGTCATCATTAATGTCAAATTAAAGTCGTGATAATACAGTCGGATTAAATTATAACAATATTATTTATACGCAACTCTTTCAACGAATCCTCCACTGACAGGATAATATCCAGTCTGATGAGTGTTTACGAAGAGAATGTTAATATTTAACTTTGTTATGTCACGATAATATTACATTAGAGTTCAACTTAAGCTACGGTAAAGAATAAATTTCCGTTGTCAAATAAATTAAGTTATTCAGACAAATAATAGAAGAATGGTGGTTTAGAAGCAATGGAAAAAAATCGCTTCTTTACAAACTAGCCATTCATCAGAAGCAAAGTGAAATCAAAAAGAAGGAAGGGGGGCAATTAAGTGCATTCTGCAAGATACAAATACTTGAGAGTAAAAAACCTACAGGTAGATTAATACAAACACTCTTAGATAACATTAACCGAGATTTGAAGAAGCTAAATGTAAAATATGACTAGCAATTCACTCCACCCAAGAAAGGAAGGCTTAGAGATTCATTATATCGGAGGACAATTCTCATGACAAGGATTATTCACATATAGAAATAAATAAATAAAATATGACATAAAATATTCGTACTGTTATCTTATCTGTTACTTGACACATTCAAGAGTTTCTAGAAGATAATGTGCTATCGCCAGAAGCTGGAGACGACATGGATAACCAGACAATATTATAAGGACCGTGAAGACCTGAAAAACTATTTTCTGTGGTAGTTTTCTTATTTTCATATATAAATAATATGTAAAAGTAAATATTTGCCTTGATATTGTATTGTAACCCATTCTTTGGTTATGTCCAAAACCACAACTCCACAACATTCAATACATCAACTTTCGTTTCACGTTCCTCTCTTATGACATAGTTACGTTACGAAGTCTTGAATCTAAAAGTTTAACCACACATACTTCACAAAACTTTCATAGTTTTAGGTGCTGTCTAGATCAATACAAAAAAAAACAAACTAAATAAAGAATTTAAAAGCGTATGTACCAAACATACGAGAATAAAGTATTCTCATTCTCAGCAAAATGTATGAGAAACACGTGCATTGAATTTAGCATTTTTCATAAATTTACATTACGGTACATCTACTACTACTAATACCATACCATCATGGTATATCATACAAGTGGGATAGTCAGCAAACCAACTGAATGTAATAAATACGCAAGCTGTCCTTTCCATGCCAACAAATAAATAAATTCTCTTCATGACGGGTGGCAAATTTCAATTTAAGTTGTAAAATGTCTTTTATTTCTTCGAACACCTGGCTATTACAAGACATTCTAAAACTTACACAAAAGAATGAGAGACCAATTCTGTACCTCATGCTCCATGGAACACACTATTTATATACTCTGCCATGAAAATAATCTTAAAATCTCCTTTGATTACCGCTTTTCATATAAAGCACTATTCAAAATGAATTGGAATGATTACTTGATAGTTTTATCAATAATAAAATTCAGTATTCGTTAAAATTAGAAACACACTATAATAACGCTCATAACAATCATTAATAATGTAAACGTAATACGTGTGAGGGAAATTTCAAACATCTCAACTTACGTAGAAGTACAAAACTGTACCTAAATCTACGTAAATACAAGATACAAATCCAATAAAAGCTTTCAAAGTTATAATAAATTAAATGTAATAAATTATTAATGTACAATACTCAACTTTAATTCTCTTGTAAGCTCTTTGAATTATAATATATATAAACAAGGTATTAGTATAGGTACTAAAAGGCTACTCTCGACGCGGTTTTTAACTACAATTTTAATCTACAGTGTATTTTCATCGAATTTATATCTTATCCTGAAAATAAACTACACGACAAATAAAACACACGGTTTTAAAAATATTAAAACTACCTGCTTTTGTATGATATTTGACACATTCAAGGCTAGAAAATCTGTTTTATTTATTTAATCGGCAGTAATGTGGTAGTTTCTGCAGGGTTACTCCTTACAAAACTAAACACGATCTTAATCTAGTCTTGATCTTGATCATACGACGCACGAAGGGACTATAGTCAAAAACACGGCGCTACCGCTAACGCGCGATCGGTTTGCGTGTATTTTTGGCCAATAGTCACTTCGTGCGTCGTATGATCAAGATCAAGACTAGATTAAGATCGTGTTTAGTTTTGTCAAGAGTAGCCCTGCTGTACATAATTGAGAATATTTGACTGTTTAATATTTGATGTCAAATATTGTGGTTGAAAATATCAGAATGCCTGTAAAAACGTTCATCGTGCGTGAAATATTTTTTAAGTTATATTTGTACATCTTTTTTACTCCAAACATTTGTAATAATGTAAGAAAAATCTGTATTCAAGAGTATCGATTTGACATTTCCAATATATTAATTTATTTTCAACAATGTTCGAAATATTCTTTTAACAATATCTACAAAGATTGATTTAAAACATTTAATAATTCTCATCAAGTAGAAAAAAATTAATGAGATAAAATATTGGACTCAGACTTAGTCAGGAGGAGCCCCTTTTAAAAGAACATATTTTGTTTTAGAGTTCTTATAAAGCACATTTATTTATTTTTTACTGATCTAAAAAGATAACTTTGATATATTTTATTATGTAAACGATATCAACATTTTTCCAGCATGATACGAAATGACACAATTCTTCCTACAACTTAAAAGAAAATTAGAAAAACATGTTTACGAAAACTTTTCGAGTACCTGCGTCAAAAAACATTTTTTTAAGTTTAAAACTTTTGGTGATATAAGCTATCTGTGATCCGAGATAACGTTTTGTAAGAAGCTTAAAATGGAAAAACTTATTTACATAAAAATATTCTCTTTTGTAAAAAAGAACAACAATATTTTGTGTTACTTCTCGTGTATTCTGTAAAAAGCAGGTCTACTTATAAACCATCAAGATTGACTACAAGACCACTAGAAATCCTCTGTGCTCTTCAGTACTGGCCGTGAATAGACTTACTTAGCCCAATAGAGCCGGAAGTCTAACTTCTATGAGATGGCCTTTGGTGTTGATGGACGGACCGGTTACGTGAAATCGCCTACCGATGCCATTGAGAGGTAGTCAGACTGTCACTAGCTTCAGAAGCAAATGAAAAACTGAACTCTCCAATGGCGCCCTTGAGACGGTCTAGGTACTGTTAAACGGTGTCAAAATAAAATCATCCAGAATCATCATCATCATCACATATGAGACATTTATCATCTTCGATTAATCAATTAGCTTTCTCCACAGAGAAGATATCTGTTTTAATTACATGCTACTGTCTACTGGCTAAACCACTTGTAGGATATGCCGTGATAAGATAGATAGATAGCGAGGATAAGGGTCGTCACATCACACCTTTGCTGGAAAACTGGTTAAGAGTAGGTGAAGTGGTCCAATACAAATTGTGCCTTAAAGTTTACAAGGATCTCAATAATATGGCACCTCAGTCACTTTCTGAGCTCTGTGTTCTCAAAACACCCGCAAGTAGATCCCTATACTCAGCCCAAACATCCACTAATATGTTGGAAGAGAATAATAGACAAACAAGTCTTGCTTCCATGACAGGGCTTTCAGCGTCGCAGGACCCGTCACCTGGAACCAACTCTCCGAATCTCTTCATTAAAACCAACCAATAACAACGTTCAGGAGCAATTTGAAAACATTGTTCTTTCAACATAGTTACCCGCGCCCTTGAGATGAATGCTTCATTAAACGGCTCTGAATAAATCATCCAAAATACATTCCTACATACGAGAAAAAATCTGTATTTTCATACAGTAAGTCCATCGGCTACTCATGTGGGAAATGGCTTGATGGTATAAATAAATAGATAAAATTGTCGAAACAACAAGAGAAAAATTAACTGTACAGTGTATAATGGTTTATTTATCTATATTTTCAACAAAATGGAGTGAAAAACAGTATTTTACTCTCATAATCCAACATATTTGTCAATTCTTTAAATGTTTAAATAAACAATAAACGTGTCTATCCTTTATAATCTGGCTGACATTTTCGATTATTCATGTTATATGATTTACTAGTGAGTGTACAAACAGTGGCGTATACAAAATATCTCTCAAAGAAATCAATATTACATAATTTTACCGTTTTTATCAACTGGCATCTAACGATTTTAACATATTAGTAGGTATAATATATAGAGACAAACTATTATTTTTTTTAAATATTTTTTTTACATAATCTGTAATACAGGATTTGTTAATCAATCAGTTGCTCAGATGGACACGGTCAATAAATATATGTTTGCATAAAGAACTTAGGTTTTTCTATTACTTGTCTGGTAAATAAATAAAGAATTTCCTAGTTCGAATCTCGCTGTTGAACTACTACACCTTCACTTATTTAATTTTTTCTATATATCTGTCTATACTATCCTCTATCGTCTACCACAAGTTGGCTAGACTACTTTTTTTAATTTATTTATTAATTCCAAAATAGAACATACAAACAAACATAAAGAACAAAATTATGGATTATATTGCCCACTAGACTAAAATCTGTTCTGGGGCAATACTAAGAAAAAATACAAATACCTGCAATTTTAAAATATCAAAAGTAAATATAAATATACAGCTCTTTCATGTACACTTGAATACTATGAAAACTATAAACTGCGTGTAATGAACAAGGCATTCAAGCTGAGTGGAATAACAAAAATTATTTTTTTTCGGTTTATTACTTTTCATTACTCAGTTTTCAAAAAAATGTGTCCTGCCACTGTTGTTTCAGTACAAAGTGTCGTGTAAAAATGTAACGATACAAAGCCTTTTCACATGAAATCTGTACAAAGTACATACATAGTAAAGAGAACCAGTAATAGTAGAAGTACAAATCCTCGGTATTTTACATTTGTAAAATAGGTCGCAATTTTATCACAATTACTGGGATTAAGGGGGACACGGAGAAGGATACAAAGCGGCAGGGAAATGGAAGGGGAGGGATAATATCATAGGTTTATATAAACACGTATTACGATATATATTATTACGTATGATGGTTGTAATACCTAGTGGGTACATACCTAATATAACTGTTATTTTATCCAGAATTTACATCCCTACAGATTGGGTAAATAATTCCATGACGTATGGTCCTCATACTGTGTGGTATACAAAAGGTATTCTAGAATTAAAGTGAGAAAATATCTTAAATTTGAAGTAATCGTGGAATATTGTAAAATTGAAAAAAATAATACACATTTATTTATTTACATGAAAGAACAGTGAAATTCGAAATTCAAATTATACTGAAAATAATTATAATATATTTATGCTTGCTGAACATACGTAAGGCTCTATGAAATATATTTTTTTTAGATTACACGAAATTCTGTTACTTCAGCACACGCAGTAAGCCCGTTGACTGTCGCAGTCACGGCAGAAACAATGATAGTGCACGTTTTCATTGATTCGTATTACCTACTAGACTTATTTTTATTCAACTTAAACATATGTAAAGTCGTTTGATACTTATTTTAAACGTAAATATTTTGTTACTTGGTATTTCAAATAGATTATTTCTTCTTGTTAGCGTTTCAAATACCTAATACAATAGAAAATAATTTTACTTTGGTACGTTCAAAAGGTTTTTAATAATGGAATAAAATGTTTTGTTTATCAGAATCGGCTTATGCTTGTTACATCATGGCAGAAAAGACAAAAAAATAGACTGAATACAAAATATAAAGTATTTACATATCTACCACTTGCACATATATTGCAGGAAAAACATATATCTATATGAATAAATATCTCATGGTGGCATATGACAATAAAACCAACAAAACAATTTATTATGTTTAAAACGTGCAATGATTTACTCTTATCATTAACTGGTGCATAATGAATGTTTTGGAAAGTTAAATAGATAAGGTATGTGAACACTCACACAGATCTCAAAGATCGCGATCTATTTGAGATCTGAAAAATGAGATCCCAAAAAGATGGTTGCTTATATTATGGTTTGCATAAAACGTCTCTCGATTGGTGGACCTTACATCGTGACAGTGAGAATGGTAGAATTGGTGAACGTTGTCCATGGACACCGAAAGCGATCACTTAAGCCAGCTTTGAGCCAATTCTTAAGCGTTGGGACACCTTTCTCACTTCTTCCGATTGGATTCTGCACAATGTTGCATTGTGTAGACATGGTTCTCCAATCGAGGTTTCTGATTGGTTTTTCAATGTAATAATCAATTTATAAGTGTTCATGTATTATTCATTTATATCAAAGCCTATTCGGTTGTCATACATAATAAAAAATAATAATATTTGTTGAAATAACTTTATTTCTCGGATATTGAAGGAGTCCAAGGACTCCTAATTATTCGTTTAGGTGACGATTTATTAATATTTTAATTCTATCTAGTCTAATACCACTATGCCAGTATTGGCATTTCCGATCCTACCACGTCAGTGGGCGGGGGACCCGGCTGACGTAGCAAATCCCATCTTGAGACCCACACATCCACGAATATCTTAAAATGTGAAGCGTTTGTGGCATTTAAAAACACTTCCCCAAACCAGATGGGTCGAGGAGTGTCAACAGTCATACCCAGAATCATTTCCTCTCTTGCATCCATCATGTGAGACAGGAGCTCAATATGCGGAACATATCCTTTGGGAATGTCCTTTGATGATGGATGCAAGAGAGGAAAAAATAATAATAAAAATAAATTAAGAATTAAGCATAAAGTACGTGATTAGATGGAAGAAATCACTTTGCCCTTGAGATGGATGCTCCATTAAACGGCGCCGAATAAATCATCCAACTATATAGTGATAATCTCACCACTGCATATCATCACATTTTTTCTAACGTAAACAGGATTTGTTGACTTTGTTATACAAATGATGAGCAAGAAGAATAAAAAAAAAAACAAATAATTACAGATCGTGACCACAAAAACAAAATCTACAGAGACAAGGCATTGTTAATAATTAATAACCAAGACATCGTCAGATGGACAGTATCTTTAGAAGACGAAAGACGTATTTCTCAAACAAAATCATATAATAGAAAAAAATATGTTATTTCTCACAATGGATTTCTACTACGTAAACACAGATATCGTGAATAACATGAAAACATGAACATGTTGAGAAACAACACAGGGTCACCTCGTAAATCGTGTCATAATTTTATTTATTGTATAATATCATGTTTTAATGTTATTGTGTTATTATATATTATTATTGTATCATATACCTTACTGGAACCTAATAATAAGGGCTATGAGATAAATAACATTACATTTTATTGCTTTCATATTGCCCTTTTATTGTTTACACACGTCCTTGGTTAATAATATCTAAGTAGTACTTCGCAATGACATGATGATGATGGTACAAAACTATCGAAACGGATAACGTAAAAACTTTTAGTAACAAGCACATACATTTAGATCACTTAGACAAAAGTAACACATTTACGTGGTGAAACAATAGATTATTAGAGACCACATTTACATGATGAAACAATAGATTATTAGAGACCACATTTACATGATGAAACAATAGATTATTAGAGACCACATTTACATGATGAAACAATAGATTATTAGAGACCACATTTACATGGTAAAACAATGTTATGCAAATTCTTATCGGAAAAAAATGTAAAAGCACTAACGAATTGGGTATTGACTGTGTTAAGTTATCGGTAATTGAACCTTTGTCACAATCTCAATTTATGATATTTCAATAGAGAAAAATATTTTCTATTCGTCTAGCTGACATAGTAGAAATAACTAGAGTTTGAACACCGTTGACAAAATATTCCCCCTTTAAAAATTTTGTTCATTGCGAAAAATATTAAGAGAAGTAGTTGTTCACTGTGTCGGTGTTTATGTAGCAGAATTCCATAATGAAATAAATAAAACATTTGTTTTATTTATTTCAGGAGTAGTTGTATTTAAATTTTATTTTTTAACTTATCTCAAATATCAATAGGAGTCTATTGAGAATAATTCTAATATATCCGGATGAGAGGTGGGTCTCTCTTCTATATCTCAAATTTATTGCAATTCATGATATCTCCCAAAGACGTCCATTTTTGTAATATTTTATTTCCTACTCTCTCCCTAAAACTATAAGATAAATCAACTTTATGATTATTCATATTTCCATATTGGTAGTAGACATTACATTACTAAAGAATTTTATCATAATATTAATAGTAATACCTACCTTATGTATATGAGTATATTCCATATTTGGACATTGAAAATAAGCCTTCATTCACATAGATTCAAAGTCCATACTGATTGATGGGATCTTTATCTCGTATTGATAAATGCGAGGCTTCTAACAAACGAAACCTTTTTTCTGATAAAAGTAAAAGAACCGGACAAATAGAAACGATTTATAAAGATCAATCCTTAAATGTAGTAGTTGTACCTACTGTATACCTATTAATAAAAATAATAATACTATTCCCTTTTCAGTGGATCTCGTTTTTAAATATTGAAAAGGTTTATATTATTATTGAAATGATATAACTACTTATAGTATTTACTCCAGAGCTTTTATAAGTATCTGAGTATTATATGTTGTAGGATACTTTATAAATTTAGTATCTCTGCCAAAAAGCCGAATAATTGCAGAATGACTGTTGTATTTTACCAAAGAACTGAAAAATAACAGAATAAAAACTGTAATAAACTGATTCCATTCTTTTGGTTTTATGTAAAAAGCCTAATTATTACAGAATTATTTTAAGCTTGTTTATACAATCAGTATTTTCTGTCAAAATGCTGATGGATTCAAAGTGGACGTCAGTAACAAATCTAAATAGCCAGTATGTAAATAAAATGAGTATTGTATTTATAATTGTAAATCATGTACATGTCTTATACAGATTGAGATATATGTGGATAATTAGCCTCATCACTATTCCTAAATTTATCTCCCTAAAATATATTTTCGTTTTTTTTTAACATTCATAATGATTTTTTATATTAGATTATTAGATATTTAATATTATTAATAGTTGAAATATTAGACAGAGTACAAAAATATACACAATACTAATTCACATATACACAAGTCCCAAGGATAATAAAATCATGAATTAACATCGGAAATAAAAAGAAAAACCAACAATCAAACAAACAGGATTAAAAAAAAGAGTTGGAGACTCCTTTTTTTTCTAAAAATATATATATATAGTAATTCAAAATAATGAATTATAAGCAACTAATCAGAATATAGACAATTTAAATTTCATTCATTCATTCATCGCCCTCAACGCTCCTCTTGGGAGCACAGGACAGAAACCAGCCTCCTCCATTTAGAGCGTCTCTTTCCACGACATTCTTTGCTCTCTGGTGTAGTTGTCATAGGAACGGTATATTGTGAAAGAGGGACGCCCGGGCCGACGGAACCCTTGACAATTAAAATAGTTTCAAATAAAATAATGAAAAAATCAAAAATAGCAAGTAAATGCAATTATGTATATAAAAGAAATCATCATATGATATATGAGTAGTGAAAACATTCCTCTATTATTATTTAATTAATTTTTTTTTTTTTTTTTAATTTATTCTATTTTTCACAATTACAAATAAAAACAAAACTTAACATAATATACCATTTACAATAATTTTACTCCACTCCTTTTAAGCAACTTAATGCTTGTGTAAGGAGTGTAGATGTATAGCATTACAAATAAAATTTATTTATTTATTTATTTATTTATTTATTTAACAACAACATATACGGCACAAGGCCATTAAACATATACAAAAAATTACATTTAGTTCGATTCAATACAACATTTATAAGATGTATTCTATTTTTTCGGTGGTAACCTTATGAAAGTTCATTTTTATTAATATTAAAATGATAAGAGTTAAACACTGTTACTTTCACTTATATAAATTTTTATTTTGGCATTTTGGCATGACATTATCATGTACAGCGTCCTCGAGGTGCTATGGCACGAAGATGGCGCTATAAATACTCTCCGTTATTATTATTAATAAAATTTATAAGAACATCACCAACAGATGTGTAAAAAAAATTGTAACGAGAAAAAAAAATATAAACCTAACGTACTGCAAACACAATTACGTCTGTAATTGAAAAGTATTTTAGTAAAAATAAACAACTATCAAACATAAATATTATCAACAAACATTAACGAACCATTCAATTAGTATTACTTAGATAAATATTATTAAAAAAAAAAACAATCAATTAGTATTAGACATTAACAAATCAATTTATCATTTAAATCTTGTGTACCACTTAGCGATAAGGGAGAAGTTTTGAGTTTGAAGTGCTTCTTTATTTTCGTGCGTAATTCTTTTAATGTTTTTGCAAAGTAGTGTTACTTAAAATCGTAGGATTTTTGGAGAAAAGGGTAATTCTTAAGCACTCTCTAACGTAAATAATACATACCGTAATATATTATGCAATTTTCCCTTTTATATTTGTTGACCTTTCAGACTTTTTATGGACCCCGTATTTACGGTAATTAGGTTGAAAATATATTATTATGGTTTTGAAAAGAATATCTGGTAAATGGTTCACGATAATAAATGCATTGTGGTCTGTGTAGGTACCCGTTTCCAAAATGAAATGTCACAACAATGATATCACTATACAGTACTATACCCTCACGCCGTATCCCAAGTGAAGTAGGCAGAGAAGACGGAATGCCATACACCTATTTTTAAAGGATAAAGATCAACTTTGTAACAGTTTCGAGACATTTTTAATGTTTTATATAACCTATATCCCCACATACTATTCTAGCTTTTCTACATACATTCAATTTCTTATACACGCCCGCCGATTCCTCTTATTCAATGCGCGGCCGTCCTTAAGAATTTGATCCACGTGATTAAATCACGTAGTCCACGCTTTCTCACACCCCCTCTTGCAGATAGATACATTCACTTCGTCGTATTTTCATCATTCACTCACTCCACATGTCTAAATCATCGCAACTTATCTACACCCATTCACTTACTCCTCTCGCATCCGCTCAATGTCCTTAAATTCTAATTCCTCACTCTATCACGCAACGCAAATAGCTCTCATTACCTCGCATAGATTGTTGAGGCATTCTCGGCGTAGGTACCCCCTGCAATTTACCCTCCCAGCATTCCCTTCTATTATTTCTTGCAGAAGGTTTTCGTAACGCTGTGTGTCTAAACTTTATGAATCTAATCTATGAAACGAGTATTTTTGAGATTGTCTTGAGCAAATGCCTTCCTCCTTCAATTCTGCTAAAAACTTCGTCATTTGAGATAATAGTCCCTCGAGCATATTTCCAGAATTCTTCTATGGGATCACATCTCAAACGCCTCTAATCTCTTTTTATATCTTATAATAAGACACTGCACATATATTTTATCTTCACAAGGATATGTGTAGTTTCAGGTACACATTATTAGACTCGAATATTTTCGTCCTTTTATTAAACACAACTCTCACTTAGTGAATACGGCTGTCGACCTTTTTCTTTGACCGACCATCCCAGGTGATATTACTCCCGAGGTAGACAAACTCCTTTGCGTTCTTTATTGGAACTCCAGACATTATTATTCTCATTTGTTTTTCGTTTCGATTTACTGTCATTACCTTTCTGTTGTCTGATACGACACTTATTCTTAGATACACTAGAATTTTATAAGTTTTTGTCATACTTACTTTGGATTACCTTTTTTTACACAGTGTTACATAGTAGTTTATCTCGGTTAAGTAAAACAAATAAAAATAATAATAATAATGATATTATACCGTCTAGATTCAAAATGCTTTGCGTACGATTCTATTTTCTCGCAGTTATCATAGTTTATGATGAAATATATGGTGTATAATATTGTTATTAGTGATATCATAAGAATATTTTATTATATCATTGTATCATCATTTCAAACTACTAGCTGTAAGCCTGGCGTAACGTAGGAAATATTTACCTAATAAAAAAACACACACTAGATAGAATGTACTAGGGTTAACTGGAAGACGTTGCTCAGCAACAAGTCCGCCTTTTTGCCTAATTTTGTCACGCTATGTGATGTTGAATATTATTGTTTATGCATTTGTGTAAAATTATGGCCAATAAAGATTTATTTATTTATTTAATGTGAATAAGCATCATTTTACTATGCCTACCTGAGAAATGGCGAAAATTATTTTAAGTTGGCATCATCTTCCGTCAAATATTTTTGTTACTTTAATCATGAATTCAATACACTCGTTAAGCATTTTATATAAACTTTATTTTAAATACATACAGTTAATCATCTAGATAGTCCACTTTTGTGAAAAACTCCTGATATAATGAATAAGATGGGTGATTTATTTCATACAACTATAAATATTATTGTATAAATATAATATATCAATAAAATATGTACATTAACATACATTTTATCAAAGTAGAGTAAAATCAAACAAAAAAGAAATGCAATATTTTAAGAAAATAAGAAATGTTTTAATTTTTTATTACTAAAAACACCCTCCCTCTCTTCGTACAAACATGAAAAATCATACAGAGGGTAATTGTTTTCCTTTTTACTATTCTAGATTAAAAGGCTAGTACAGATATATGAACTTATTTACAATCTTACTAACTTATTTTCAAATGAACTTAACTATTTAAACCTTGATTTCATATCACTATTTTCATATTTTTTCTACGTGAGCTCGCTTATCTGAACTTCACACACACAAACTAGACCCTGTTGTATTATGAGTATTATGCTGAAAAAAAACAATATGTTTTTACGTTGCTCCGTTTATCTCTTTCCCCTATTTATTTCATGTCACCCATAATTCAGCGGACCAGGAAACATACTACGGCTGTTACTGCACGAAATTTAGTATTTCTCTAAACGTTGAAATGAACATGAATATATTTTTTCATTTCACATTCCAACACTATAAAATAACTTGGTATTTCGTTATTTTTTTTTCACTGCCCATCTGTTCGTCGCGGTAGGCGAAAAAAAATGGAAAAATTCAACCTTATTTGGAAAATATTATGCAGTATTCTCTGTTTTTAATTTAACAAGTACAAATTGTATTGTTATTTGTTATTTTTTTCTTATTTTTAAATAATATCTAATAAATTTAAATTTTTCAATATTTCGTACCGGAAATCGCCTATGTTATTAATAAATCATTTCAAAAACTCGTTATGCTAATCCAACAAAGAATAAAGTGGTTCGAATCCAGTTTGCAACCTTCCAGAAGTAATCATTATTATGTAATTTGAAACAAGTGTTTCTTTCTACTATAGATTATTGATTCCGAGAGAGAAACCTTTCGACTTATCAGATCATTATCAATCGAAATGACCTGATAAGTGGAAAGACGTCTCTCTCGAAATCAATAATCTACATATAGTAGAAAGAAACACTTGTTTCAAATTAAACAATTATGGAATTCTACTACGTGTGCACCGACACAATCAAAAGAAGCAATCATCTTTTTCGTGGTTCAATAACACAGTAAATTAATCAAAATTCAGAGATAATTTTCCTGAATTTAAAGTTATTTTGCATCAATTAAGTCACATTTCCCGATGATATACCATCTCTGATATCATAATCATAGAAATTATATATTTTGATGATATTTTCGTTCTTTTAAATTAACAGTGTAGTTTTCCACCAATTCAGACACAGTTTTCCACAGTGTCTAAATTTTTTTATTTTTTTTTATTTTATAATATATATAAGCAACAATGAGTGACATGACAGTTGTTACCTTTGCGTCACTCAAATGTATAAACATGATTTGATTAATATATTAAATAAAGAATAAAAATATTATTTGACACTGTTTAATTTTCACTATACTAGATATTAAATCCAAACATTTTCAATTAGACATCTGGATTGGAGAGCCATGTTTACACAAAGTAACATTGTGCAAAATTTTATCGGGAGAGGTGAGAAAAACGTTCCAACGCTTACAAATTGACTCTAGGCTGGCTTAAGTGATCACTTTCGGTGTCCATGGACAACGTTCACCAATTTCACCATTCTCACTGTCACGATGTAAGGTCCACCAATCGAGAGACGTTTTATGCAAACCATAGAAGCAAACATCTTTTTGTGATCTTATATTTCATATCACAAAAGCCTAGAGCCAATTCTCACTTCTTCCGATTATATTTTGGACAATAATACATTGTGTAAACATGGTTCTCCAATCGAGATATCTGATTGGTTAAGGCATCTACACCAAAATTCGGTTGAACAATAAAAAAATTTTTAAATATTCTAAACATCCAAACGTTTTCGCCTATGCTTGTAGGCATCATCAGGAAAACCAAAATTTTTTTTTTAAAAAAAAAAAGATATATCTGGGTTTTGTTTGTTATAAACCCAAATACAACCTTATACACCTTTCACAGTAAGCTACTAAAAGCTTGTGTCGTGAAAGGGGAGTTTGCCGGCACCTGGTATCGAACCACCGACCCCATGTTCACGAAGCCGAGACTCTACCTCCAGGCTACCGACGAACTCTAAATGCAGTGAGAATTATAGTTTAGGTTACGTTTATTGGTGGTGGAAAGGATGTGTGTTTTGCTTTGGTACGTTAACTTAATTGTTGTCCAGAAATAATAATAATAAACACCTTTCCAATTTACCAAAGGACATATGTATTACAAAATTTAATTCATAAAATATTTTCTTTAAGTAAACGAGCACATTCAACAAAAATTTAATGAAAATTCTCTTCCAAATAAGGAAGGAATTTACATGCACAAAAACGAAAAATTAAAAATATTATATCGGATATAGAAGGGAAAATCTCATTTAATAATAATATATTTCAAGAAATTTTATTATATTTGCTATTCAAACTCCAAAGCTTGATTGAATTATTTTTTTTCATATTGGATCAATCTGGAATATATTTTTACTAAGCCTGTACAAATATTTTACTTATAATATAAAAAATATAAAATCAAATTATTTCTTGAAACGATATGATGATGAAATCATAACAGTATGTACCTACTGTGCCCATTACACATTTATTATTACGCAACTAAAAAAATGTTCCAATAAAAATGCTCGACATACTTCTTTATGCAATCGCCGTTGCTCCTTAGCAACGGCGATAATAAGAAGCTAAATAAAATATCTCTGAAGATATAATTTAATTAAAATACATTTACACTAAATGTATACATTAAAACTCCATATTATAATAAAAGACTAAAAATAATTCACATCAAGATAATAAATATCAAGAAAACATAATTATATAAACAGTTATAAAGTGGTACTGAAGTGTCAAAATAAACATCATTACATCTATATATGTAAGTAAATCAATATAATTCTGAGTTTATGATTCAAATTATAATATAATATTATTCATAAAAGTGCCTAAAAGTTTCAATTCATCATTTGTAATCAATATATCATTTAATTATTACAATATTCTTATCAATGTAAACAAATTTATCAATCAATATTATTCTATTTGACATTTAATATTTAAATTTTAATTATCCTTATAATCAAGAACCAAGACAAGATTGAAGATTAAATTTTAAAATATATAAAAATAATGATATCAAGTTCATAAGTACTTAAATAAAATCTACACCACAAGTACTTAAATAATTTAATCATCAAAATTGTTCCAAGCTACAAATTCAAAAAATATTGACACATTAACAAGTTTACTTCATTGACATATAAAAGTTTTGATGAAAATTTAAAATAATATCATTTCAACCACCAAGAAAGCACTTTACCACACTTCAGTACCTGAAAAAAATATAACTCAAATATTATTATATAATATAATAATAATTAAATTTATAATATGGAGTCAAACTCAAGATATCAAGATACTCGCCTTTTGGAATCCCGAGATTCATGCGCGACCGTCAATATAGAATCAAGTGTTTCCCGAGAAAGACAAGATTCTATCGCGATTACCACTAGTAGACAACAACATAGTCAAAATGTTTTGCAGATCAATGACGACTCTATGTTGTTACGGTCTGCAACCATTGAGACAAATTTGTATTCACCCCAGTCATTTACTTTCGAGATGAACAGGGATTTGTATCGTGAATACTATCGTTTTTCAAAATTTGAGTCTACTAGTTTGGTATTGTGCCTGGAATATATTGTAAATTATATGAAATCGGCCTATCCAAATTTTTCATTAAATGAAAATATAATAACTAATCAGATAAATAATATTAGAAATAATAATGTATTAACGTTTGATGAAATTAATGATATAAAAAAACAATTAGAAATAGAAACTGGTCTAAATTATAGAAATTTAAACACAAACTTAAGACCAGAAAAAACAAAAGCAGGAACTTCTAGGCAGAGATTAAAATGGACAACCGAAGTTAATAAATTCATAATTCAACAATATTTTATCGTAACGGATTTGGAAACAAATTTATTAGGTTATAGGCAACGCTTACATACGGTATTTAGGCAAAATTTTCCGGCAGTTGACGTAAGCGAACAAAGGCTTTCCGATCAAAGACGATCAATAATACGTAATAATTTACTACCTAAAACAATAATCGATCAAATAAAAAAAGATGTGGCCGATAGCATACACCGCGGTAACAACCCTGACATTCCATTAAATAATGATGATGATGACAATAATAATACAATACAATTAAATACTAGCCTAGAAGACGACATAAATGTAGAATCAATTACTTTAATAAATGATAACAATATAATAATAAATAACGTTATCCATAATGTAGATGATAACGTCGCGAATGATAATAATATTACAGAATTGGTCAATTCTGTACGCGAAAACATCAATCTTTATGCTAATACAGATCCGATGTGTAGGCCCAAATTTAGAAAATTAAATTCGTCTAAAAAACTTTCGTCTTTAATTTACGAGTTTAATAATAAAATATTTAACAAATTTCTGTACGATAATATATCATTTTTGAATTTACATTTACTTATATATGCTAGTGTGGTTACCATTCATAAAAAAATTGGTTCTAAGCTTATAATAATAAATAATAATCAAAATAATACAGCTAAATCAAAACCCCACTGGCAAATTCGTTTGGAAAATAACATAAAAAATATTCGTACAGATATTGCTAGAGTCACAGAATTTAAAAACGGGAATCGGGGTAGGAATATAATAAAATATTTTGAAAAAATAGCACGAAATAATGGATTCAATATATCTGGTATACAAAACAATCAAATTAACGAAATACTAGATATATTAAAACAAAAACTTGCCGCGAAATCTAGCCGATTACGCCGGTATAATAAAGAACTTAAACGTAAAAAAGATAACGCTTCTTTTGTAAAAAATGAAAAACAATTCTATAAAAAATTAAATAGTAATATCGATTTTAATAAAAATAATAATGGCTTACCATCGGAACCGGAATTTAAACAATTTTGGTCTAACATATGGAGTAAAAATATTGAGCATAAAAATGGAAATTGGATTAATGAGGAAACTGATCGATATTCAGATGTGGACGAAATGGAATTCTCCAATATTTCCGTTGACTTAATTAAAAATGTTATTAAAAATACACATAACTGGAAATCGCCGGGTTGCGACGGAATACATAATTTCTGGTATAAACGTTTCACATCCCTACAACCTTATATTGCTAATTCTTTAACAAATCTCATACAACACCCGCAAAACGTTCCTAAATTTTTAACAAAAGGTCTGACATATATGCTACCTAAAAGTCAAAATACAACAAATCCATCTCAATACAGACCTATAACGTGTTTACCGACTATTTATAAAATATTAACATCGTGCTTAACTAATAAAATATATAATCACGTGACGCAAAATAAAATTTTGGCTGAAGAACAAAAAGGGTGTCGTAAAAATCATATGGGATGTAAGGAACAACTAATAATTGATTCCGTAATACTTAAACAAATACAAACGCGTAATCGTAATTTAAATATTTGTTATATCGATTATCAAAAAGCATTTGATAGCGTACCTCACTCGTGGCTAATAGAAATTTTCAAAATTTATAAAATTAATCCAACAATCATAAATTTCTTAAAAACAGTAATGGGTTCGTGGAATATCGATTTAAATTTAAATCTTAATAATAAATCTATAACTCTAAAAGATATTCCTATTAAAAGAGGTATCTATCAAGGAGATTCCTTAAGTCCACTTTGGTTTTGTTTGGCAATAAATCCTCTATCCAATTTATTAAATGAATCCAAATATGGAATCAAAATTAACGGAAATACTCGTTTGTCAACAAAAATATCGCATTTAATGTATATGGACGATATAAAAATATACGCTAAATCGGATACCGAATTAGAAAAACTAATAAGTATAACAAAAAAATTCTCAGACGACATAAGAATGTCTTTTGGGCTAGATAAATGTAAAACTTTACACATTGAAAAAGGAAAAATAAAAGAATGTCAGGACATAGTTTCTAGTTATCAAATTAATAACATGAATAATAACGAAATATACAAATATTTAGGTTTTCCGCAATCTAAAAATTTAAATCACTCTTTAATCAAAACTCAATTAACAAATGATTTTAAAGATAGACTTAATAAAATATTTAAATGTGATCTATCGGCCAAAAACATAGTAAAAGCAATAAACGCGTGGGCAATCCCATTATTAACATACTCATTTGGCATCATAAAATGGTCTAAAACGGATCTAGATAAACTAGAAAGACTTATTAGAACACAATTAACAAAAAATAGATATCACCATCCAAATTCCGCGAAAGAAAGGTTGGTTCTGCCTAGGAGTATAGGAGGAAGAGGAATTGTTAACATTTCCTCTTTACATAATAATCAAATAGAATCCCTTAAAACATTTTTTAAAAACAAACAAAATAATTCTATACTACATTAAATTATAATACAGGCCGATAAAAATCATACACCTTTAAATTTAAATGACGAAACAGTAGGTCCGCGATTAAACTATTTAAATATTTTGTTAGAATCTTGGGGTAGGAAGGAACTTCATGCTAGACACCTCAATGATCTCAACCAATCTTATGTTGACAAATATGCGTCAAACAGGTGGTTGACCATTGGGGAATTGTATGGGGAAACCGAGGGTTTTATGCTAGCAATTCAAGATCAGGTAATAAATACAAAAAATTATCAAAAATATATTATAAAAAATCAAAATATAATTGATGATTCGTGTAGGAAATGTCTGGCCAAACCGGAAACAATTCAACACATAGTTTCGGGTTGTTCCACTCTCGCTCAAACTGAGTATACTTATAGACATAATCATGTAGCAAAAATTATACATCAAAATTTAGCTATTAAACATAATCTTTTAAACTCAAATAATGTAATACCTTATTATAAATACAACCCGGAACAGGTATTAGAAAATCAAAATTATAGGCTCTATTATGATAAAACCATAATAACAGATAGACAAATACATCATAATAGACCCGATTTAGTATTACATGATAAACGTAATAAAATAACGTACCTAATCGACATCGCTGTCCCAAATACACATAATATACAAACAACCGTCGCAGAAAAAATACGTAAATATACAGAACTAGCAGGAGAAATAAAAAATATTTGGCATTCTAGGTCCGTTTATATAATACCTTTAGTCATGTCAGCTACAGGGGTAACTCCGAAATCTTTAATAAATAATTTACAAAAATTAGATTTACCGGTTAATTTGTACATTAAAATTCAAAAATCTATTATAATAAACACTTGTAATATTGTAAAAAGGTTTCTGAACACAGATATTTCAGGCACAATGCTGGTATTTTGATCCCGCGTTTTGAGCCTAATCCTTTGATATCCTGTATATCTGGATAGGTGAATTTTTCCCGGCATTAGACTGTTAAGTTTTTGTGTGATCATGACTGATCATATGGAGACTTATCTGGTTGTATAATGCTGAGAAGTGTGGATGGCAATTCTGCCGCCGCGTAAAAAATTTAAATTAATAAGCTCACTTTAGATTACATACATACATACATACAAACCATCACGCCGCTTCCCTCGCGGGGTAGGCAGAAAAGATCGAGCGCCACTTCCTTCTATCTTTGCATACATCTTTCGCTTCCGTCACTGTCATACAATTCCTCATGCATGCTCTCCTGTTCAATGTGCTCAACACGTGACCGTCCTGTAGGATTTGATTTAAATGATCTTGCCATTTAATCCTCGGACGTCCACGTCTCCGAGCACCATTCCTCTCAGACAAATATATCCTCTTAGTCATTCTGTCCTCATTCATTCTTTCCACGTGCCCAAACCATCTTAACTTATTTACATTCATCCTTGTTATTACACCAACTTTCATTCCACATTCCTTTCGTATATCAATGTTACGCACACGATCTCTCAGATTTTAGATTACCTATTCAGAAAATTTTAAGTTTATCTCCTTGATGGCTCACGATTTTTTTTTAAATATGAATGATGCTACTACTAATACTGTCCCATCACGGCATATCCCACAAGTGGGGTAGCCAGCAGACCGGCCACGTACAACATACATGCAAGCGGTATTCTTCGTACCATTCATTCATACTAGAGGGTATCTTTTCCCGGATTATTTTTGTTCTCGGGAAACGGGAAATTTTAAAATGAATTTCCCGGGATTCCCGGGAATCCCGAGAAATTCATTATTATATTTATAAATATTCAATTTTCAACAAATTTGGTATAAAAACTCTCATAACTTGTTGACCCTTGCAAACATTTTGATTTGATAAAAAAAAATCAAATTTTTGTTACCAATATAAGTAATTTGCTTAAAAAAAACTAAATAGCTGAGTGACGAGATTTATTTAGGTACTCTATGTTATATCAAAATAAAAATTGTTTACAAAATATATAAACTTTTAATTTTTGATCATCCTATCAAGCAAAAAAATGTTATGGATTTTGGCAAAGCTTTTTAAAGATTTTTGACTTTAAAAAATGAGAAATTTCGCCAAAAAAAGATTTTTTATATCGGTTAATATCCATGAATAAAACAAAAAAAATGACAGTTGGCTGCACTAATATTTTTAAGAACTATCTAACTTTTCGAAATATGTAAAAAAAAAACATGAATAATTGTAGGATTCTTATACATTGTCGGCCAAACACACCTCCGATTTCGAATTATATTTAGAATAAGTATGCTTCTTTCAAACGAATACATTGAAGCTATAATTAAGTTGTTTTTTTTAAGTATAACACTTATATTGGTAATTAATATTATTTTTCATATTTTCATATCGAAATATTCGTCAGCTTCTACAAGTTTATCACGACTATTACAGTTAACTAAACAAAAATGTCGGTATCGGTATGGCAATCTGCATGACTAATAATTTGTATTTTTTCCCGGGAAAGGATTCGTTTTTTTTTCCCGGGAAACGGGAAATAAAAATTAGAGGGTTTTCCCGGGAATTCCCGGGAGTAACCCTCTAATTCATACTTCTTATGAACGCTCACAACTTGACCTCCAAATTTCGCAGCCACCGGATCGCGTCATCCGTAAGTGCGTGTAAGTCCTGAAGTTCTCCATGGAATGCATATGTGGGAAACTCCTTTATGGTCGATAGTTTGTGCCCCTCCACATGTGCACGCCGGTGAATCAATCCATCCCCATTGATTAAATTAAGGGATAATAGCCGTTAATTGTTAAATTATATTTTAAAAAAGATACATTTTGAAAAAAAAAATATGAATTTGTTAAATATTTGTTTAATTAGTTCATTCCAGAAATACATATTTCCATTCTTTGTAATTCAAGTTTTTTTCATTCTCTTTTGATTATTTTTTGAGAAAGAATACAGAAAATCTATTTATCAAAAAGTTACACGTTTATCATAAACACACTAACATTACCAATATAAAACATTTGCAACTGCAGCAGCCTCATTAAGTATCGCCTTGTATCCTGGCTCATTACATATATGAAAAAAATGCACTTGATATGTGTTAAGAAAATTATTGGTTAAGTGTAAACGAATATCGTTTTAGCCCGACTTTTTTCCATGCCTTTCTCTACGTCTTAGCTTTTTCCTTTTTTGTGTAAAATACATAATGTTGTTTTGTAATAATTTATTTGAATCGCAGATAGGTAAGTAATACATGGCTACACTAACAGCCATTACACACGCAACTATCAAAACATCTCACCAAAATTAACAGATTAGGCCACTTTACTTCTCATCCCACTAAAGAATTACTACAATATAATATTACTTTACAAGATCGCCTTGAATTGTTATGTACATTACAAAAGCGGTTGGTAGATTCGAGTGCAGGGGAGTTTTAAAAAATACATTCATATAAAAAAAAAATTGATTTCCGTTCATATTTCTCATCCGCCATAATAAAAAATAAATAAAAACTCATTCTTGGTAATGATTAAAATGCTCTTTATAACTCAAAAAATACTGTATATCGTTTTTAGAAGATTTGTCAATTGGAATTAGGGAAAAGTGAATGTTTAGAAAATTTGTTAATATTCCAAACAACCGGCCACATGGAGCAAGCGTATCGCAGTCAACTTGAATCATCGAGTTTCTAAACAAATTCCACGTAGGGGAGAGTCCCTATGAAACGGACCTCCCATGAAGCGGACAGAAGCTGGTATTCGGTTCCTGTTGGAACTACCATGATGTTGTTAGATGTTTATTGAAGACGCTTACTAACACATTATACCACGAAAGTGTGACAGTTCTGCTCCTGCATTTGACCTTGATACACAACTTTGATTTTTTCATAAGACAAAAGTAAATTTCTATCACACAGTTCCAAGTTCATTAAATATCGATATTTTTATTAATTCAATTTTTGTTTTAAAATTCAGATAACTCATTATCTTAAGTAAATAAATAAGTTGAAATAGTTTTAATAGTATGTGGATTTATAAAATTTCACATCTCCATGAAGCGGACACCAAAAATTACAATGAATCGGACGTCCGATTCATATAAAAAAAATATTAAAGAAAAGAAAAACGAATCTTCAATATCCAAACCATCGGAAGGAAGCAGCACATGTCCTGGTAGTCGTAAATCATATGTGGCCTGTGAAAAAGATTGGTTGAAGTGCAAGGTATTCCAGATATGGGCACATGAAATATGTGATGTAAAAAGAACACTGAACATGTTGTAAAAAAATATTATTTCACGTCATAACACTTTATTTTAATTTCTGGTATCTTCTGCACCAGAAACCGTAATAATAAAATAATAATATAATGTCAATAAAATCGTAAACAGTCATTTCATTACTATGTCCGCTCCATGGGACCTCATGTCCGTTTCATGGTAATCGCTCCATGAAACGGACATATTTTTAATTATAGAATTGTACATGTAAAAGTATCTAAAATATTTTTTGATATTTTTTCTTTAGTGCATAACAGAGGTGCATACTTCGTAGTTTGTGGGTATATGATTATCATTCGTGAACAATTAAATGCAACCGAGATATAAGACTTTCCTCAAAAATGTCCGTTTCATAGGGACTCTCCCCTAATATAGATGGAAAATCTCGATCCAAATCAGGTTTGAAACAGACCCCGGATAAAATTATAGTTTCTGTTGGTTTTAATTAAAAATTCTCAATTCCTGTACCGTATATTGTTACAGAGAGAATGGCGGATTAGGTAAAATGTGTTCATGAGCACCGAAATCGATCATTTAAATCACCCTAGAACCATTTCATAAGCATTGGGACTCTACCCTCACTTGTTCCGACTGGATTTTTCATAATTTTATATTGTGTCAACAGGAATTTCAAATTAATATGTCTGATGAAAGTATATAAAGTTACTGACATTATAAAAAGAATGTGCCACAACACCACTCCTAAGGAGGAACCATCTATGTTGTACAAATATAGTTATATAACATGATTTTATTATAAGATGTAATATACACAATAAACAGAAAGGATAATCATATTTTTGACGTTCCACCCTAATAAAATATATCTTTATCATGAGAATCCTTATCACACTATCTTGCAGAATTTTATTTATATCTTCAATTTATTATTTATACAAACATTACGTTGTTGCCCAAGGACTTCGCAAACTATTTGTAAAGGACTAAAGAATAAAGGAGAAAAGATGTTCGTTTTTAACTATAATCTCCTAGATACTCATGTTAGGAAAAAATAGTCACGGGACATGAGGGAATAATAGTTCGAATCTAGTCGAGGGTATTACAATAAAAAATATTTTCTTCTATATAGTATTACTCTCAACACAGTCTTAGTGTACAATTTAATTTTGTATCTTACAAATGTCACGCGATTGTATTTAATTTGAATCAATTTATTCCTATGTAAAGTTGCTTGTTAGAAATATACTGTAAAAAATAAATTAAAAAATCAAAGATTTTAAAGACGTTCAGTTAGATTGTCAGCTTAGTAAATTCTTCTTGTGCCATATTTGGTCGCTCAAAGGTCGGCGACCACTTGGGCGAATGTCTCTTTATCTCCTGCGAAGTCAAAAATCTCCTGCACTCGTTGAACATCTGTTCAGTCACCGATGTTTCTAGATAATTGAAAAAAAAAAACACAATATGTAGTTAACTTCCAAATGACTTTATTAACTTCGCAAATCGATGTTTCTGAATCACGATGTTCGCCTTCGACCAATCCCCCTTCTTCTTCGAGAAGTAAATACCGCGGTACTTTTTCAATAAAAGATTATTATTCCGGTCATTCTGGATGAGATCCAAAAGTTAAACTTCTGGTTTGAGTCCAGTTGAGGGTTTTTCGATAAGTATGATTACCAAATAGGTAATTAGTAGCATAATATAAAATAAGACATTTTAATCAATTGTCATGCATAAATAGAGCATGGAAAGTTTCAAATATTTCTCAACAGTGGTGCTTATCGATTTTCATATAAAAGCGTTATCTTACTTTGTCTTTTATATTTTTTTTAAATTATATATTGAAAGTTTCAAATTTGACGCAAAATCTCACGAATACATATTTAAGCTCGTACAAGACATGTTTTTCTATTTATATAGAATCATTTACAATAAAAGAAGTATGAATGATAGAATAGATGAGAAAGAAATAAGTACCTGATCTAGATTTGAAGCTTTTATTTATCAATACACCTTATTTCAATTCTATGAAATGCTGAACCAATATAGAATATCTGAGAACAAGAGACCGAAATTCTTTTAAGTCTGTAAACGCTCGGTAAATTTAATATTATCTTATACATCTTAGGCAAATTTGATCTCTATTGAATCACAGACTAAATTTTTGTCTCTATTTCTTATAAAATGTTTAAAAGATTCGCTAAAACGTTGCAAATCAAAATATCACAATTCATGGAAATTCTGTGATCAATAATCTCACATCACCTTGACTGAATGATATATGTATGTTGAACCTGAAAATATTTTTTTTGAATTTAGGTTTACCTATAATAAATTGATTCAACTCATTCTCTCAAAAGAAAATGGACTAAATATTTACAGGATATGTTCTCCATGCCATAAAAAATAAAACATTCATGATAAGTGACGCATGCCTCAACGCTGAATTGAAGATATCAATTATTTTTAGTTGTTTTTATTAATTTATTGCGACTTTCTTTTTAAAAAGCTTTTATATAAGATAGCTTTACAACATTTTCTAATAATTTCAAACAAACCATCATAGAATATTTAACATTAGGTACACTTAAATGTTATTTTTAAGGGCCTGCGAGTTTTATCTTGTATACTTCAAGCGCAGATCTAATTTGTTTAAAATAAATGGAAATATTTTTTTAACACCTCTAAGAAATGTGTTTTTGTTGCACAGTGTCAACTATATTACTTATGGGGTGTTCACATTTGGCGAATATCACCAGGCGAATTTTAAAATATATCGCCAAGCGAAAAAACAAAATTCGCCGGACATCCATTGATCGTTTCACCTGTTCACACAGTCCATCGATATAGAAACGATCTGTCAGATGCGCTTTGATTTTGACACTGTTTTCAAAATGGCGGACGTCGAGATGGAGATCGCGAAATGTTTATTTTTAGTCGAAAATGTTATAGTAGAGGTTATAAGGCGCCTTTTAATTAAGGAAACAAACGCCATAAACCAACAACAAAGATAACTGCTGTCACGAAGCGGGAAACATTATAAAATTTATAGGTTACAAAGTTTTTACCATAGATACGAACGCCGCGCACATCTGCGCATGCGTAAATCGTTCAATCGGCTGAAAAAGTTGGAAAGTGGTCAACTCGAGACAATATCGTTTCTACTGGTTTTTATCGTTTCAGACTAGCTGTCATTTTGTTCACACGGTTCAAATGGCTGGCGATATTTTGGTGCCCTGTGCCCTGGCGATATTCGCCAAAGTGAGAACACCACATTAACTATATCCTTAAGCGATATCGCATATGAGGTTGGCAAAGAAGACGAAACATCATGTATTTTCATCTCTTCTCTTTTCATGTTTCTTTCGCATTCTCTAAATTCATACAATTTTTCACACACGCACGTCGATTTTTCTTACATAATACGCCGCCGCTCTTATGAATTTAGTCTACGTAGTCAAGCAGGTTAAACCACATAGACTTAATTCACAAGATCAGCCCTCCTTTTGTTTATATATTGGCTTTAGAACAAAATTTACAAACGTATTTTAAGATATAAAATCTAAGCTGTGAAAAATAGCTTCTTACGTATCCAGCACGTACACAAACTATTAAACACGTAGTTTTTAAGTTTAGCCCTGCTACTTAATAAATAAACTTTATCATATTTACTTAGGTATATAAACATTTTCACAAGTAATAAAAAGCAGGAATAAAGATATTTATTTTGTACTTACCCATTAGAAGGAGAATAGGTGAGAAGTTGCGTATCCATATATTCAAAAAAGCCATTTCATAAGGTAGCTTTTATTCAAGAATAAGTGCTATTCAATTCCTCATGTGTTTTGTCCTTAAGACGTGACTTTTTTTCATTTTATCCATCAAATAAACTACCCAGATGTCCTGTATGGATTAAGAAGGCGACAAAGTCCGTCACTTTTGGATCTGAAAGGATAAGAAAGGAAGAATTCAAATAAAGAACATTATGTTCCACTGCGTACATAATTATAGTTACATATGTTTCGTTATGTATGTATATCATCATAGTTACATTATGACATGTACATCTTTTTAATCACATTTTTTACATCATTATAATTATATTATTATTATTCTCTTTAAATTAACTTTGCACATCATAACAGCTATTGGCTAATGCGATGTGCAAAGAGATACAATTTATATATATTATAGTTACATAATAACTATTTACAAAATTCAAAAACAACGAAATAAACAAACAAACAAAAGATCACCACAAAATGTTTGTTGCTTCAATCAAAGCAATGAATTCCATGTAAGACAGAGAAAATACGTCACAGTTCTGAGCCAACAAATTCAACAAGACTTATTATAGCCTTGTTGGTCGGAGAATTCATCGCCAAATTTGTTCTTCCATGGGTAAGATAGAACAACAAATGCCCTCGCGATCTATTGTAGGATTATGGTACATAAAATGACAACTCGGCCAATGTCGTCGAATTATGAATTAACTATTCCATTCAATAACTTAAAAAAATGTTTTGATAAGTTTCATTAAGTATGTGCATATTTATAATATTACATTATGAACATCATTATATTCACTGTGTCGGTGTTTAGATAGTATAATTCCATAGCAAATTAAATTAAATAAATGTTTTATTCTACTATACGATTTATTATCAAGAGAAACGTCTTTCGTCTTGTTAGGACATTGTCAATTTGATTGGATTGGACTGGATTGACAATGTCCTAACAAGAGGTAAGACGTCAATTTGATTGGATTGGACTGGATTGACAATGTCCTAACAAGATGAAAGATGTCTCTCTTGATAATAAATCATAAAGTAAAATAAAACATTTGTTTAATTTAACTTAACATCGTTATAGTTACATTATGTATAAATATGTACAAACATCATTATGAATATACATTTCAGTTTTATGTACATCATAATATTTTCTATTACATCCTATTAAATCAAGCGATGCATACGAAATAGAAATTCTATTTTTAATACTAATGAAATATTGTTCTCAGAATAGTTTCCTAGGAAGTGTGTATAATACAACTCAGAATAATATGTTTATAATTAGATAATAAGTAATATTGTATTTCCATATGTTCCGATATAAGATAATAATAGTATTGTTACTCTCAAAAGGTTTGTCTACTATTCGTGTAGGTGTTGATAATGAAAATTTACTCTTTAATATCCATCTCAAAAGGACGACAACCCCAGACAAATGATAAAACAATGAAGATGTCACAGGACCCTTCGTGAAGTCCTAAATTAGAACAGTATTCTACATAAATTTTGCCGAAAGACAAATTAACGATTTTCCATCTTCATTTGCTCTTTAACATCTTGATATATAATTTCATATTTATTCAACCAAATATACGGTTTACGCCATTTAAAAAATATCAAAAAAACTATAACATAAAAATTTGGGCGCTCATACAAATATACATACATAATTTCTATTTTGATTTCTAGTATTTTGGGATTTTTTGCTTTTATATTTATGTTTTTGTATTGTTTTAAGTATTGTATTATCGTTGTTTTAAAATTTAAATTTACTTTGACTTTTTTTAGAGAATTTTAACTTTTACTTTTTTTTCCTCAAGACATACATTTCTGGTAAGAGTGGAATCTTCGCTGGTCTACATGTTAAATGTATTAATTGTCAACATATTTTGTAACGACTGTTTGATACTAAATATTGTGAAAATAAAAATAAATAAAATAATAATACATCTATACATTGGCACACTTTTTATACTGAGATTTATAAGTTCGATGCTAAAACAAATTAGGAATTATACACATAATTTATATCTAAACCATCAGGTGACAATAATACGGAGAACACTATTATTTGCAAGTACAGTTGACAAATGTAATACTGACATTCGCTTAGTGCTATTGAATTGATTGATATTGTGACCACCAATGGTTACTCATAAACAAGACGGATTTCGCAGATAAAAAAAATAGAATTTGTGTTAATTGAGTCACATTTAGCTATTTACTAACAAGACCATAGAGTCTCTTGAAAAGAATATATATCCCACACTTTTTTTTTTATTTTGAATATTCTGTACAAAACGGTGTTCATACAACCTCACGTGTCAGATAATTATGTAACATTTACAATATAGCGACGATGCATACCACTTTTCAGAATGTCTTTTCGGCAGGGAAAGAAAAAATTGAAACTCTACAGCAAACAGTTCGTCGACTGGCTATTCCAATTGTAGAACTTAGAATCTTCTCAAAAAAAATTATATAAAAATCTAATATCCAATTTCAAATGATATATTTTTATAAATGATCAAAAAACATTTCAAATTTTTCAAAGTCTATCTAAACTTAAACGACAATAAAAACGAATGTGTAAATAAGAAACATGAAGTTTATCTTTCTGGAAAAGGGCCGCAATATTATTTGACCAAAGGGAGTCCGTCGTTTATCGCCCTTCACCTATGTACGTCCTACAAGAAGATCAAATTACAACTTTCCCAATATAATCCCTCCCCCCCCTCAGGTTGTTGAGGCGATATATTATTATTGGACGTTTGCATTGGGATCTTTTTCCAATTCGATTTATTGTCAACAGTTTATTTATTTATTCAAGAAGTTTCCAAAAAGTAAATTTAAAAAGTTTATCCATCCCGAGTTAGTTAGGGGGTAGATACCTTCCAAATAAAGGTGTGTGAGGATTATGAAAAGAAGAGCAATCACATTTCGTATTTAAACGAAGAATTCTAGCAGATAAAATAGAAGATGGAAAGACAGACTTGAATATAAGAGAGAATATCAAAATCTCAAACGTAATCGAAGTCGTTAAAATGGAGCTGGGTAGGATACATTGTAATGTGCTCTGACTCGAAGTGGACTAAAAAAGGTTCAAGAACGGCTGATGAGAATAGGCAAAAACGTTGAAAGACCTCAATAAGAAGAGGGTTTGGTGCTGAAAGAAAGATTGCAAGCTATAAGATGATGCAATATCCCCAAGATGGAAATAAGTGGAATATTAAAGGGAAGCTAATATCAAAAAATGAACCCAAAGTGACTGAAAAGATGAGAGTAGCAATCTAAATTTGTATTGGTATAATTATGGATAAATATGTAAAACCTATAAATTTATAAATTAAATATTTGTTCAGATTACCTCTTGTGTTAGAAGCTTTCCCCGAAGTGGCGTGTTTCCATATAAAAGTAAATATATTTATGTGTGTGTATGTGTAGGTGTACATACATATATGTTTGTAATTACTATTTTTTCTATTTGAAAGTTTTTCACTTTGTTTTTTTATTAGTTTTATATTGTGAATGTATTTGCTTCTCTCGGCTAGAGGGACATCGAAAGAGTGTAGTCAAAAGATTCCACACATGGAGGTTATGGTGGTTTGGTGGTTTTTGGCCGGCCAGCCCCTCAGGCTGCCCACTATGGCACCTCCGGTGTGGACAAAATTTGTGTAGTGTAGAATTCGGATAAATGGAAGTCCCCAGACTTCGGTTCGGTGGTCGGTGGGTCTCCTTCAATGATATTTGAAAGTTTGTCTTGGCGTATTAATAACACGTAATTACCCTGAGAAGTGTTAAAAATAGCAGTCACCAATATTTTAAATCAAAGTTAGATAAAGACTTGTAAAAGTGGCTCCATACCAGTTATGTAGGTATACAGCTGAACATTCCACAGATCACAACTTTAAATGACTTTTCGATTCACCCGACTTCTTCTCGCTATCTATACACCGTTTAATTTTAGATAGACTTATATTGAAAGAGAGAGATAGAGAGAGAATGAAAATCAAAGCTACATAAGAAATCTTCAGGAGTGAAGATATTATACATAGGCTTTATCCAATATACCAAGATGATGATAACGCAAAAACACCTTCAATAGGTGGCGCTATCTTAATTACTTGGTTGAACAGTTCTTTATACAGTCAAACCTAATTTTATTTTGAACGATTTAGATGCCCTTGGTCGGTATAATTATTATCATTATTTTCAATCGAAATCTCTTAATTTATTGCTTCATTCATTTAATTATCAGTAAAATCATTTTTTGTTTTATTCCTTTTCCAGACAAGATAATCTTAAAATTCTAAATAGTTACTCTTATTTTCAGAAAACTATTAATAGTCAATATAATTTCATAAAACCATAGATATCCTGGAAAAAAATATTATCATGATGCACTGACCCATTTTTCTACGTTTTGGCCTCAACGAGCATTATCTTTTTTTAAATAAGACTATTTACCCAAAAACTGTCAATTTTGAGAATGTTCAGTAATTTAAAAATAATTTACAAAATGTACTAAAGTAAGTAAACAGTAGTAAAATAATTACATTATACACAATGTCGTTTGATCTCAAAATGAGCTATTTTTTTTGTATATTTTATGATAGATATCATTGGGACCATGGTCCGAACGAATTGGACATTCAAAGAAAACATGATCCAGAGTCTCTATGTTTAACTCACACTCGCATAATTCAAAATTGATAATACCAAATCTGTGAAGGTGAGAAGTCACAATAATACACTGACCTAGAGCAGCAATGGTCTCCAATCCCACTATTTTGTAATTTAGATTTAAAATCAACATAATATCAAATTGTCTAAAGTGACAATAGGGTGAATAACATTTTCTTTGTAGTAGTAAAGGCAAGACAATACAGACGGTATAATGAAAGTGTTGGTTGTATTAATAATGATCTTAAGTTACAAAATGTCATTTCATCAACTGTTTTATAGCCGAACCGGTTGGTTGGTTGCGTCTTTATTAACACGTTGGATTAATTAAGATTTAATCAAAAACGTACTAAAGTCATAATATATATGTTTATTATTATTATTATGATACCTTCGTATGAAGATAAGTGTCATATTTGTATAATTAACAGTTGCTATACTTATCTAAATAAGATTTACTGATAACAAGAGCACGCTATTTACGTTTAAATGTTCATTTCAGCATCAAGCAATACCCACCTTTACTGTCTTACTCTAAAGGCAAGGAGAGGATGATTATGTAATGTAATTAATGCTCTAAGGACTTGAAAGATGAGGACTAGGAGAGCTGACCCCAAATAAATGAGATTAGAAGAAGTAGTCTACTTGTGGGAGATAAACATCAATATTCAATCCATTTATTTGTTCAGTAAATCAGCGTACCAATCACAACCAACTCTAGATTCCGTAAAAGTATAGATACATAATTATATGATAATTATTTCAATCTTTATCTATCATCATCAATCGATAGGAAGTGGCCAAGAGACCAACTGGATCAGTCACCCTCTTCGCTTTTATTTATTTATTTACATCATATTTTGCTTAAGCCCTTGAGATACAAACAAAGTTAATAAAGTAAAATAAAATGTTTTATTTATTATACAAAACTTTTAAAATAATCCAAAGAAAAACGAATCTTTTGATAGTTTGATAACAAAAATACACAGCAGTTTCTATCTTCTTTGGTTGAAGAAAATAATCTAAGTTTTAATACTACCACTAAGTTGGGTATGTAGTTTGAATTCTTGTGTATTATATCCAAGATCAAACCTGTATGAAGGATCGCTTAGTAATAAGATTCTTGGTATGGCAAGAATTCATTGATAATGTAAAACCTTTTCAATCATCATTAAATATTGAAGGGCCCTTTTACGAACATTAAATTATTCATGCCAAAACTTAAAGCACAAGCGAATGTAGCTATCTATACCTACAAAGTGTTCTTATTCCATCTAATTTACAGGAAGTAATCCATACAACAACATATATTTTGATTATGTAAAGTTTTTCCTAGCATAGGCTTGGCCTATTTGGGCAGCATTCACATTGTTTTTTATTGTATCGTAGTGTTATTTGAGTGAATAAATTGGAAAAAAAAACAAAATTTGTAAAGGAGAAATACAAATGTGCTGTTTTCTAAGTTTCAATCTTCTAGATCGATGTAACTTTGCTTTTTCTACCGTCGTATAATAATCGTATCAAAATAACGTAATAAATTATCATTCCATTTTTTTTAATGAATCTGGGTTTGTTATGAACATACAGATATATATTAACTTGTTTCCTTTGTCATAGTTGGTTGGGTCGAGGGTTCCTCCAGATATCTGGGTTAGTAATGATCCCAAATACACTATCATAGTAAGCAATATATTTGTGTCGTGAAGCTAGAGCAAGCTGAGAGTAGATTTGAACACGGAGTATTTCCATAAAAGTCCAAGAATTTAGTATCAGACACTGACCATCTCGATATTAATTTAACAACTCAAAATATACTTTGATATTATGGTAATAATAGTTTGTTATGAAAGAAAGTTATTTTTATTACTTAACGAATAATTTTAGATATAATAAATCAAATGTTTTTGTGTTAACACTTTGGAAATTCATTATAATTAAAATGAATTTAAAAACACTGTATAATTTCCAAATTAAATTTATTCACCTCAAACGTTTTCGCCAAGGCTTCTACTTGGCATCATCAGGAGGATTGCTCCGACTGAGGAGTCCTCCTGATGATGCCAAGTAGAAGCCTTGGCGAAAACATTTGAGGTGAATAAATTTAATTTGGAAATTATACAGTGTTTTTAAATTCATTTTAATTTTAGATATGTTTAACTATCAATATAATTTATTATTTTGTTATTTATAATTTGCTATATTTATAACGAATACTATTGTAACACATCCTATTTCTAAACTTGGTTGCGTGTACATGTGGCCGGCATTGTGCAGCTTTAGAGGGTGTATTTAAATTCTAATTACACCTACTGTAAGACGAATATTTGATATCTATAAACCCAAACAAAATATACACTTTCTGATTAAGCACATAGAATAGTTATTGTTAGTAATATGAAGCACGTACGTTGTAATAATGTCAATATGAAACATCTTATATAATAACATTTGGAATTAGAATTATTAACTACCCGGTACGTAAATAAATTTAAGACATATCGACATGTTGAAAGTGAGCTTATTTTCACGTTTATGACATTTTCGTTCGAGACAAGTAGAACATTTATATACATAGTAAGTCACAATCAATTGGATTGGTCTGCAATGAGTTTGAATTTCCTTCTCCATTCCTCCGTACTTTCTGCTAATCTCTTTAATTCAACGTATGTACCACAGTGCCCACAGTTCATGACAGTTCATGTCATAACATATACTGTCATAGCATCTCCCACAAGTGAGAAAGCTACTGCATGGAATAAACCAGGGATGTCGCGAATATTCGCATCCGCAAATGCGGAGCTTCTGGATGTTTTTGGACATCTGCATCCGCATCCGCAATAATCGATGCGGATGTTCATGCAGATGTGGATGTAAGACAAGTTGCGACAAGAAAGCAATGGGGCGGGGCCGGCGAATGGCGCGTGCCGTTCGCACTTGACATTAACCAATGGGAACGAAAAAATTGGTGACAAATTCCGACGCCTTTTAATTTTTGCTGGTTTTATTTTATTTATGCAAATAACAAAAAAGAAAAAAAAATCGCTAAAAAATCATAATATTATTGTAGCAACAATTTCGTCACATATTTGACAGTGGGGCCTACCAACTAAGATAGTTCCTACTTTTTTTCTATAATATCTTGAACATCCGCATCCGCATCCGCGGATGTGAGCCTTCAAAAATCCGCATCCGCATTCACATCCGCGGATGTGTAAAAATCGACATCCGCAACATCCCTGGAATAAACATGCAAATGGTTCTCCCCGTGCCAATTAATATGAGATCTTCATATAAAGTCCTGATCAGTAGGATACTTGTCATTTTAACAAACATTCTCAATATGTGAAAGAGCTTGAAAGATAATATTATTGCTTCTCTTATAATGTAATAATATAACGTTATTATGATGTCGGCATGACATTCTCCAATTTATGTTACTTCCAAAGAGAATATTATTCAAGTATATCGTAAAACTTCTGAAGGATATCAACACACATAATATATTTATTATGTATATTTTATATAACCATCACTACGTTAAATAACAGTAGACAAAATATTATTATACTGAATATCTGAAACTCAGGCCGCTACATAATAAGGACATGGCCCAGTTGGAAAGAAAAATTACTAGCTACGATAACAATATTACGAAAAAGCTGCATATTTTGGTAAATATATTATTTATTTTATTTTTATTTTTACAATGTTCACAGGATCAGACAGTCAATTATAGAACATGACAACGAAATGCAAAACCAAAAGGTGGACCAGCGAAGATCCTAAATTTACCCGAGAAATTTTAAAAATTATCAAAGTTAAATGAATCACTATCAAATAACAGTAAATTCAGTACCGAATAATTCACAATATTCTCTTGTTCAATTAGTTAAAACATAATTTATTTTTACTGTCTAGTTATTCGTTTTAATCCTTCAAAATATAATAGATCCTCCACTATTCTGTTCGGTCATAAATATACTTACTGAATAGTCAAAATTCATAAAACATCACGTATAAGGCGGCATGCCTACATAAAAAAGGCATGCCGCCCAATATGAATGTCTTATTTTTATTTCACGGAAAGGAAGTTTTTTTTTGTGGGGGAAAATCCATCATGGACACCCAGCCATTCAGAACAGGTAGTGCCAGACTTGAACCGGCTAAAACCCTCCCTCTTCTTTTTTAGCAGCCCGGTTCGTAGACTTGAATTTTTTAAAAGTGCCCTAGCACCGCTACGCACACAGTCACAGGTATGTGTATTACAGAACACGTGATTATATTAGTAACCGAGTAGCATTACTTTGATTGGGTGGTGCATTGTGTGGTGTGTGTAGTATACTCATTACTGAAGGATGTGTTAGTAATCATTTACCTATGAGCGAGGCACTCTTAAATAAATTCTACTCTACCTTGCGGTCTACCCAGGGTCGCAAAAGGGTCCTTTTTAATGCACCTGTTTTAGCAGCAGCTGATCCTTCTCGATTTGCAACATTATGGAAAGGAAGATCTATATACACGTTAAATGCTTTTAGTTCACTATGGAAGTTTAGATATTAGATGGAAGAAATCACTTTAAAGTGATAATCTCGCCACTGCACATCGTCCTAGTTTTTAAAATTTAATATTATTTTGTTAACACTGTTATGTAATGATTATGTGCAAAAAGAATAAATAAATAAATAAGTTTACTACTCCACTCGTGGAAGGTGTCATGAAGAGAGAGAGAGATGAATACATATGACATGATATGAATTTCGCTATCTTGATGAAAACCAGGTTAACAAATTAGTTCAATGTATTTTTAATACTTAGATTTTGTTAATATATTCATTTTTATTTTCTTCACTTTTATTATTTATTTAGAGACAACACTTTTTTAGATTATCCATAAATACTAGTTTATCTAGCTAAAGCTCATATTTTAGGTGGAATGCCAAACAATAAAAATAAATAAGTACCTAATAATTACGTTCGCAAATTTAGTAATATTTCTGATCAAATCGACAAACCATGACCGTACAAATAATTCATTTTCTCTTGATGCACTTATTATTATTTATTGGTAAATTTTCCTCAGGCTAACTTTGTAAATATTTTATCCGTCCATTGCAGTATTTTTCAGTCGATTTGTTTGATAAACAAAATAGATTGTCGTCGTAACACTAAAAAAATATCGTAAAATGTTCCCCATATAAAAATATTATAGACTCCCTCGCGTTTCCGGATAAAACTGGGACCAATGTCTTTTAATACATTATTATCTGATATATAAAAGTGTGTATATGTACTACCATATCTTCGTGATCTTATATAAAAAAAAACTACAACATATATAATTTCCATATAAAATTATGTTGTATTTTAGAATAAGTCTTTTTCTAATATAATTAAGTAGAAATCCTTGAAAGACTTTGTTTGTCATAAGATAATTATTTGACAAAAAATATTTTCAGGCAAACAATGAAACAAACCAATTCGGAAACATCTTAATAAAAATTTAAGTGTAAGATTGATTTACTTTAGAATCGAATATTGTTAAATCAAATTTTGACCCGGCCACGTCCAGGAAGAAGTAGGAGCTGTATTTGAACCACAGATCTTCCGCAAAGAAATCTGAGTCTATCAGCAAGCTACAACACTTTTAAAAATTACATTGTTGTGGGAACGGTGTACTGTAAAAGAGAATCATTCGAGCCTGGAGGGGATAAACCTTAAAGAAGGAACTTTGCGTGACATATATTAGGTGCTCATATTTTTATGATTTTTAACTTTTTTGTTAAAGTGATCTTATCTCATTAAATATTTACAGGATCGAAACAAAAAAGTTTTTTTTATTTTAAATTCCAGAAAACTTCCACTATATCGATGATACAACATGAATAATTAATGTTCTCCCTCTTTTAAAATATCCCTGACACATGTGTAATATCGGGTGGACACATTACTAAATGTTAAAAACCCGTATTTAAAATCATGGAATAATTGCTATACTGACTGTTGCGTCTGGCTACTTAGTCCAAGGTAAATTCAATAAAAAAACAAACTAATATTTTTCCTACTGTATTATAATAATAAATTTATTTCCAGAAATATTAACCAACACAAAATATAACATTTTAACAATTTAAATTCATTAATACACTTTGATACTAACTGGGTTAACACCCAGGTATCGAGGTAATAATATTATGAAACAATTATAACAAAAAACAATAAAAAAATCTAAAAAGCAAAACAAAATAAAGTTATCAGATCGGAACGCTATACAGCAGGCTTTCAGAACCGTCTGTCTATTATAAAACAAATAATTTTGCGTATGAAATTTTAATTTATTAAAATATTACTCTAATATCATACTAGTAATGGCTAGTAAACCAGATATAAAAATGCATTATTTGTGGGGACGAATGTAAAATTATTACTTTTTCCTTACTTCATCAAATATTCAGAAATTTCTAAACCATAATGCAAAATGTATGTAGCAATATGAATTTAATATTATGAACTGATAGTATAACGACCACAATATCTGTGCAATCTTGCCATTATAATGCTTTAGAACTGAATTATTAAAAAATATTGGAAAATAAACACCTGCGCCACGTGATAACGTCTAGAAACTTTTGGATCATTACATTAACATAATCAAGAAAAAGAGGGCTTTTATAAGTTGCGTAAAAAAAATATCGTAACTCATTTCATGTTAAGTCTGTTAATTCTTTGATACATTAAAATCAATAATTCATTTCATTGCGCTTTTAAGTTCCTTTCAAGAACGCAGTGCGGGAAAACTAAAGAAACTTAATATTTTATGATACGGTGAAGATGATATGTATGAGATTAAAAGACTTCTTTGGTCGTAGAATCTATATACCTATCTATACTATCTCAGCATTTCCCTTGAATGGAAAATCCAAATTGGAAATGAGATCGCTGAAGAGAATGGTTGGTAAAACGTTGCGTGATAGAACGAGAAATGAGGATATTAGAAGAATGAGTGGATGCAAGAGGAGTGTTATGGATAGAATGCATGTAAATAAATTGAGATGATTTGGTCATGTTTCCACAAGGAATGTATGGGGAAAAATGAAAGAGAAGAAATGTTTGTCTGAAAAAAGAAGTGTGAAGAAGCGCGGGCGTCCGAGAACTACATGACTTGATCACGTGGATCAAATTCTCAAGAACTGCCGTGTGTTGAGACAGAAAAATTGATGTGTGTGTATGAGAAATTATATGAATGTTGAAGAAGCGAAAGAAGTATGTAAGGACAGATCTATATGACGTTCCGTTCTCTCTGCCTACCCCACTTGGGATATGGTGTGAGGGAATAGTATAATATAGTATAGAATCCAATAAACCAACTACATGTCGTCTTAGTATAGGCTAATTCCTGTTCAAAACAACCAGACCATGCTGCTCAATGTCTTAGATTTTTTTTATACTTTGCCTGTTAATTGCCTGATATGTTGAGACTTTCAAACAAGTATGATTTTTTTTTTTACTCTCGAAATTTTTTTTTGGCGGCCATTTTTGTAACGTGCCGTGGGTGATTTTTAATGAAAGTAGATCTTTAGAAAAATTATTGTATCTTTTTTATTTATTAACATACCGAGATAATTTAAAATAATATATTTTAAATACAAAGTTTCCTTGTTAAAAAAATATTGTTATTCATCGGTACCTATCGAAAAAAATTCTAAATTGTGCTTCAAATTTCCAATTCTAAAATGGAAAAAATCTCATTTTCGCATCATCATTTCAGAATGAAAATAACAAATATCATCATTCATATTTATTATTTACAGAGATATTTTATGTCACTATCCTCAGTAGCAATGTGAAAAACTTTGTGACACTTATGTGAAAAAATGCAATTTTTGAAACCAAATATCTGAAAAGGGACTGAATATTTTCTTTTGGAAATTATATTAAACATTAACCGTATTTTTATTGATAAGTAGCAGAAATTATATGAGTGATATCGGAGCGGTTTTTGCGATATAGAGTTTTTCGCGCCGGCTGTTTTTGTAAAAAGAAATCAATACAAAATTCGTAATATTTTTTTTGTTTGTCTAACCGTAGCGAAATAATTTAAAAAAACATTATATTGAGTAATAATGAGACTTTATTTTGGTATATATCTATACTATATCTATATAATGTAAGTATTATAAAATAGTCAATAAATTTTAAGTACATAATATGATATGTCACAAAATATTTTATGAAAAGTATGTAACTGGTCACGAATCATACGTGAATGGACTATAGTTTATAACCAGAAGTAGATAAATAAAACATATCGTATCAATATTAAAAACAAACAAAAGCACATTATTATCTGGTATATAACTGGTCAGATAAAATAATGTTGTACCAAATATCTGCAGCCAATTCACACTGAGAAAAGGTACATCTCCAAATTCAATTGATCTATAACAATAAATTATTTTGCTCGCCTTACTATTGATATAATAAGACACAAACAATGATTCAATTTTGCGTAACTGTAAATTTCTCGGCGCTTACCAACATCTTTTGTGTGTACCTACTAATAGATTTTGAAATTATTCGGCTCCTTTACCAACGTTTTAGTTAACTAAACATCCGTACGGCGCTAGTGGATTTAAAGAGTAGTACTCTATTTAAAAAGCGATCTTATCATATAAGACAATAAAGTAAAAAATGCGTTGGCACGTCCGTTTACTTACGTTGTTAGTTCGTTTCCGTTTTTTCTGTCATTTTTCGGTATGTACCTATACAAACATGAAACAACAAAAGGTGTTCGATCATAAGAAAATATTGCGTTGCAAGTTCTAATCTTTTGTTATTGAGAAAGTGTGAATTTATTATTTTCCTGACCGTGAAGTTAGTGTGTTGTGTCAATGAAACAAAGCTATTCAAATGATCTAGAGTTTGTGTGTTCACATTGTGAAAAGACATTTTAAACATATTTGATGATATGTTTGATGATACAACATAAACATAAACAAAGCTATGTATCTTTTTGAGTTGTTAAAGTCCTGGGGATTTGAGGATAAAATAGAATTATTCAGTAGTAAGTACAATCACTTATTTGTTGTTTGTCATATTGTTTTAATTTAATGTGCAATATTTATTTATTTCTACTTAATATATTCTCGTAATTATATACATAGTTTCCACTCAAGAAATGTTATGTTAATGAAATGATTGCCAATGAATGTGCTTTTGCACAAAAAACATCAGACTACATAACTAACCTAACCTACAAATCAGTGTATAAATAATTTTGTGCTTAATAAAACCACAATATTACACCGCATTGTTATTCCCAGATATAATGCTACATTAAAATAATTCTAAATTATTGAAGTTTTGATGCATTGACCTATACTTAATAATTATATTCCTTATGTTTTCCCACAGAAAATATAATCGACTTTGATATTGAATGAACAAGATGTAACAGAGCTGAGACAAAGATACCACTATCATCTAAACGATATGGAGTGAGGCAGCACAATATTATTATTGTTATTAATGCGTATTATGTTGGAAGAGTTGGAACAGGAATATTAAAAAAAAATGTACTGCACTACAAGTATAGTATGTCTATGGCTGTTTTATTTGGTTTCCTATAATATGGTATATATTTTTATGTATGTTTTAATGTGTGTCTTTATTAACTGTCTTTATTTTTATTTTTTTTCCTTTGTAATTTTTAATAAACTATTATTTTACGCAAGTAACTACTTAAAAGATTTTTTTTATTTTAATTTCCTACCTACTTTTTCTACTTATATTAATCACAATGTTTATTTGTAAAGTGTGAATAATTATTCTAATAATATTATTTTTGTTGGTATGTTTCAAATAATTATACCGTTATTAGAAAAATAGATCACATTTTACAACTAAACGCGATTAATATTATTGGACTTTTGACAGCTAAATTTTGAGGTTATGTATAGGTACCTACATACGTAAGTATGACAAGTAATTCAATTGATTCTTACCAACGATTCGTTCTGCAGCGAACTTCAAGTTGATGACGTCACTGTGAAGAAGTTGTTGGTAAATGTACCAATGAATTGGTTGCGAAGTCAATAGATCTGTACCAATGAATCGTTGTTACGATCTCTGGTCCTAATTTGATAGTACGTACCAATGATTCGTTGTGAAATTTCGTTAGTATTTTTCTCAGTGCACCCTTAGGGTAAAATGGAACATCAAAGATAAATAATTGTGAGTAATTAAAATGCGGCAAATAATATTATTTATTGTATTATTTTCATTTTAAAACATTAGTAAATATGAAAATAGCTCAATAATTATTATTGAACATCGGAAAGCAATGAGGAAGAAACATTTTATTCTTTGAATGGTGAATCATTTGATGGTGAGAAAAAAAATGCCAGTATTCAAAGTGATTAAACATATTCTTTAAAAACTCAATGCAATATTATACACGAGCATTTCAAAGAATTTTCGCAAATTTCAACATAGCAGTAAAATGTATTCGCTGCCTTCGTTGTCTCTCATTCGGATTATTATAAAATTATATACATAAGACTGCCCTAAACGCTTCTCAATCATTGTCAAATAGTCTTTAATGCTGCCGTCAGGATTATTTACAGAGAGAACAAGCACATGCCACATCACACCACTACTTAAGGACTTATACACTGGTTGAGAGTCCTAGAGATAATGGAGTTCAAACTGTGCCCTACATTCCACAAGGGCTGAAGCGGCATGGCAATTCTATGCCTCGCTGAGCTCTGTCCCATCGACAAAACTCTGAGGCGACAACTGCGCCCAGCTACCACTGATGTCAGAAAACTCATAGAACCGATCATTGCGAACACTTCCAAATTCACAAAAGATGAGTTTCAGTGTCACAGGGTCAACTGCTTAGAACAAATTAGCAGCGGAACTAAAACTGAACCAACCTTCACCCACATTCAGAAGCAAGTTGAAAACATTGCTATTCAGAAGTCACGGCGCCCTTGAGATGGTCGGAGATCATTAATTGGGGACATAGATAAATTATCCAGATTATTATAATTATATTACGTATTATTCTTCTTCTTCTTCTACGTTTCCAGTAACTGTACTATTGAATAAGACACAGGTCTCCTACTGAGCGATCTTGTAAAATGATAATAATTTACCAACAATATTACCAAAAAATGCATAGCTTACTTGCGAGTCAGTGTGACTAAACAGTGATTTTCTAACACAGAATAACCAGAAAAAATAAATGACAAGTTTTTCAACTTCTGCTATCCGAGTTTAGATGTAAAATAAACGTGCACATATCATTAAATTGTAACAATATTCAACAAGACAAGTTGTTCCCTTTTAAGATTAATCGACATCTGCGTAATGAAATCATCCAATTAATTACAAAACACAATTACGCGGCAACCTCAGACTTGTTGGTAATGTTCATAATTAATTTTACAACCATATTATTAAATAGACTTGTACAACAAATGTTTTTTGTATGTATTTTTTAATTAAATTGAGCACAATGAAAATTTCCGTAGAATACATTAAGAAAAATAATAGTAGTACAGAGAGGGAAACCCGCCTCACACCCGGATATCTCAGGCTCCTATTCATTCATTTGCACACTCAATCCAAAGTTGTTTTCACAGGACATCTGTCTCCTACCGGTTCCTCGGCATACCTCAATTTCCCCCTTCAATATTAGTTGGAGAAGGTGGTATTTTTCACCACGCAGTACATGACCCAGATGTAAAACCTTCCGAACCTTGATACTTGACAACAGCTCCCTGTCAACTGTAGCTCGCTTATGACTTCAGTATTGGTAACCATGTCTGTCCAGGGAATTCTGAGCATTCGACTATGAAGCCACATTTCAAATGCTTCCAGTGTATTCATTGAGTTGACCTTTAAGGTCTACGTTTCACATCCATACAATAAAACAGACAACACGTAGTATTTGATCATTCTTAGGCGAAGTTTCAGCTCTTATTGCCTCAATTCTGCATTTTATCTCTACATCTGGGTCAAGAGATATATAACTTACTCGAATTTGATCAGGTCAGTCATACAAAAGAAAAGCTTCGAATTTCTTATAAATCATGGACCGGTTCAAATCAAATATTAACGGTAAATACGAATTTCACGTTTCCACAATCCAGATTCATTTATAGAGTATATCTTCAAATATTTAATAGAATGATTTAAGAAATATTGAATTGACTACATCATTCTTTTGAGTAAGTATGAAGTTTTGGATCTGTATACTTTTTTTAACTTCAAATATCTTGTGGCCAAAAAGCAGGATTTTTTAAATGAAACAATTTACAAAATCTTTACTGTTTTGTATACCACCCTGAATTTGTATAGTATAAGTATTGACGCGAAGGAGAATAATAAATAATATAAAAACAACAGGCAGAAAATAAACAGCTTTACTAAGACCTTTTCCTGTAAACCTTCCTTAGGGATAAACCATTGCATATGAAAGTTTTTGATACAAGAACAATATCCCTGGGAGGTCTTCTACATTAGCAACAAGCTTCTCAAAGTTAGAAACAATAACTATTATTTCTACATTCTTAGAAGAGATGTGTTGTTTATTTTTCATTTTACTTATATTCACGTACCTAGTCCCCGGTAAATAATGCCAGATCAACTTATAATATTCAGTAGTATGATTTATTACTGCGAAATTTACCAAATATTACTTTCTTTATTTTAAATATGGTAGGATGAGAATTTGGAAGTTGGGCTAATAGAATTTAATTTCCAAATAGAAACAATTTGAGAACAAGAAAACTGCAGAATCAGCTCAAAAAGATGGGTTAGTGACATTATTCAAGTAGCTCAGTTCACATAAATATAGATACAAATAGTAACATAATTTTAATTGCGTAGTTCTTAATCGTGAAATTAAAAGAAATAATAACTATACACAGGAAAAAACACGATTTAAATATTGAGAATGTACCTTTAATTCATTCAACGGGTAAATAAATCGTCGATCTTATTAGTACCTATAAGAAATTATCCATTCAACTGAATCTTTGAGTCAAAGCAAAATTGGGAATCACTTATCTAAGGACAAAGTAATATCCTCACAAGGCGGGTCACCACTGCCGCTATTGGATAGTGGAGAGAACGGAGACTATATATACACCTAGTATCCTTGAATAAGTAAAATCGATGATACATCTACAATCAGGCACTGGAGAAAATAATATATTATTAAACCATGTACATAGTTAAATACAAAATCGTTCGACTCATCAATTACCTTGATTTGTACCCGTTGATGCTATAACTTATTCTTTATTGTTATTATTATTGAAGTAAATAGTTTAAAGACTCGTCCTCAAAACAAAAATTCAGGATCCTGAATCAGTTATTAGGAGCAAATAGTCCGCCACTTTTCTTGTTTATATAACTAGAAAAGGAATTTACTGGATAACTTTTTGCATAAATTAATTACCCTGATGAGAAATTATATTAATTACCTTGATGAGAATTTATATTATGAAAAAAATTAATTTAAAGACCACTTTTGAGCCCAAAACTTGGTTGAATCTGTTTTTCATAAAATTGACAAAATAATTACTTGAACTTGTCAGTAAGAGCTTCGAATCATGCATTATATTTTGAAATAAACAGTATTTATTTGAAATCACATATCTGGTTCAACTTTGGATTGAAAGAATTGAAAACATTCAATGTATATTGTATTTCCCAACACTTCTGTTTATTTTGTATGACAAAGAGTTTAAATTGTGTCAGATGAATAAGATAGTACAAAGATACGTTCCCTGGCCTTCCTCAAAGTTTTCCCTAAATAAATAAAATTTAGTGACGCAGGTGAACATCGTAAGGGTGTCGTGGGACCCTGTCATAAATCCCGTATTGATATTATTTCCTAACAAAGAACCCGGATCACAGGATACGGAATAAATATCTAACAATCTATGTAGCGAGCCAACAACAACGATAACTTTGCACAAGTCTTTATGATATTATACATTTATTATATCTAAAAATACTGCCGCTCGCCGTCGATCGTATTCTCTTAAACTATGTCCTACACAAAATCCAACATTATTATTTATTTTAATCAGTCACAATTTACTATGAATGATAATGCTAATGATTTTTCTCAGCTTTTGCTCCAGAATATATGTAGTTTTATTAACATTATATGTCAGATTATCGATGTTTTTTTATACAATATTATAAACTATTGTATACGATCACACAGTAAACACATGAAACTATCATATAAGGCTTAGAAAAGACGACGTCACCTTATTTGAAGTGCCTTGGATGGGTCTTGAATCCGCAACCCGTCATTTCGTGAGATTCTCCTATTAAGCTACCAGGTGACAAGCCGAAGATCTCTGTGTTCTCTTTTATATACCACAATGACACCTTTACGTGTACACTTATATCTAATAAGGTTCTGATACTTAGACACTGGATACTTACAAGTGTAGGTAAATATTATTGTACCAATCATTATCTACGTACCTACTAGATATTTTTCTTCTCAAGGTTTGGCAAAACGCTTGGTTTGGTTTAATTCGAAAAATATGTCTATCAATATATCTATACCATCACGGCATCTCCCATAAATGTGGCAACAATACACAAATTAAATTTTAATGATTTTTTATTTGATCTGATTGTATATAGCATTTTGTCTTTAGCAATACATAAAATAAATTTATTTTATTTAGATAATATACAACTTTAATCCTTTGTATATATATATTCTGTCTAGTTTGTAAATCTATGTATTCAAATGAGCTTGCTGAATACGTCAAAATATCGTATCAGTTACAGCATTGGTACATAGCATCAAATGAAACCAATGCTATCTCGAAACCTCATAGGACCAAAACATCAGTAGTAATTATTATTTATTAACAGTATTATTGAGAATTTCAGTTTTAAACCCAGCTTAGCTCAAAGCTTTTAAAAAAAATACTATAGATAAAAAAAATTGGAGTCAACAGAATGCAGACGGCATAATATTGAGTGGAGTAAAAGAAAATGGAAGAAGCCTTCTTCCAGGTGTGGATGGGAAAAAAAGAACAATAGAAAGAAGAAATAGATGGATAGTATGATCACATGTCTTCGAATTATTTTTCCTTGGTCCATAAAAGGACTCATAACACAATATTTATATAATATACAATTAAGTATTTAAAAAAATTTGATAAAATTGAAAGTTTCTATGCACAAAATTTGTGATGTTTTACATAATACCTTCCCTCTGCAGAATGCTTGAAAACTCACAGAAAAGAGTGAGAAACCTTTTCTTTGTCAAGGACTCCGAGAATAAAATAGAACATCCTTAAATCTGCTTAAAATATGATTTTGTAGATAGGGTGTTTTTTCTTACCTATTAGTGCATGCAAATTCACTGACGGCCTAAAATATTTATTTGAGAAATGGGAACTACTTTAAACAGTTCCCATTCAATGTCAAATTCAATTTAACTTTATTGAGATGTTTTAGTGAGAAGTGTCTCTTGATGTTTACTGTAAAGTGTCTCTTACAATTATTATTATTATTATTTGTACAGATATAGATTATTATTGTCGTTATTATTTTTGATTATCATAAACTCGACGATGGAATAAAACAACAAATCTAATAACTTGTTGTTAAGTTTTACATCCCACTTACTTTGAATAAATTTTCGAATTGAAACGAGAATCAAAATTATTATCATCACTCTATTGTAGTACGTTGACTTGGAAAACTGATGATAAAACAGGTGAGTATTCAATTTTAATAACTTTCAACCTTTTTATGTACAAATACCTATTATTATTAATATTATTATTTACTCACGAACAAGAAGAAGCATCAACCGTTTTAATTGTGTTACAAAACTCATTTAATTTATTTTTTTATTAAGCGGTTTATCAACTTTGTTTGTCAAAATATTACGTTATTTAGAATACGTTTTACTCCATTGTTTCAAACAATATTTTAGGATCTTGGAATTATATTCGAAGATTGTTAATAAATATCGCTAACAATGTTTTGGTCTCGTTAATTATTTACCTGTGTCATATATGTATATTATTTTTCAAAATATGTTTCCTTAAGTATTTGGTTAGAAATATATGATTTCAAGTTGTCCATACCCTTGATTTTTAATCACACCTTCTTGATTTAACTTTAGTTTGGTTTGATAAAATCTTTGAATTACCTATTGTTTCTCTCTCAACAAATTAAGCTACTTATTGTTGAAATTTCATTGTCCTACCTAGGCTGTTGACATTTATAACTTCTTATCAATTTTTAAATAAAAAATATTTATACAGTAGTATCAACCCATAATATTATACTTAATCACATTTCTCTTCAGTACTAAGTCAATCTCAGAAAAGCTGACCCCCTAGACAAACCGTACTTGGCGATCGACTGCAAACATATTTTCGACTATAACCGCAAAAATAACGCATAATTACACGGTACATGTAGGTAGATTGTCAAAGAGTTCGCTAGTAGTCGATCGCTAAGTAGGTACGGTTTGTCTACGGCCCCCAAGAGGCATAAAAAAATTATAGATTCCATAGTGAATACTATGACGGAAAAATAAGGAAACTCTAGTATAAGTGACATACAATAAAAAGTACATTAATAATAAGATTACATTAATATCATCCAACCTATACCTATATCACCCATATTCACATTCACTAGCATAGGTAGGTACGTTACAAAAAATTGGGTGAATATTTTCTTATAATGATACATGTACAGTTATTAACACGCATGATCGATATATCAATTTACTCGTACTTCGCCTATCGCCTTACACCGAGTGTAATATAGCGTAACAGATTACTTAAGTTTGGCAGGTGCGATATAAAAAATAAGGTGGGGGTTAATATACTATATTTTGTATCATCTATTATAATAATAATAATAGGTAAGTATATCGTAAATAAATTTTCGAAGCTTTTTTATATTTTAAGGTAGTAAGTAGGTACTACACGTGTGTATTTATTTACGCAGCATATTATAATGCGATCGAACCTCGATATATCGAATATCGAGGGATCGACAAAAAAACAATTTTTCGAAATCGTTTACATATGACAACACTGTCCCCATCTTGTGTAGTATTTCCATAAATCAACTATAATAACATATTATGCTCTTTCCTTTCAATCTGCCTAAATGAAGCTATCGCCTTGTCGAATCTCTGTATTTGAATTTTGATAAACCCAAAAAACTTAATCTTAGGCTATTCAAGAAGATTTTGAATAGCCTGGTGTCAGTCCGTCTACTCTTGGTGTTATTATGCTCACATGTAAGACAAAAAATATTATCTTACTATAAAGGTTTCAGTTAGTCGCAGTTCGATTCATGAAGATTTTTCGTATTTATGGTTTGATATATAAAACGTCGAGTTGTCTAGATTTTCTCAACGGATCACGTATTTTTACGACTTGTCGAGATTTCCGATTTATGGAAATTCGATATAACAAAGTGCTACCGTTTTTATGCTTAGCCTAAAACATGTCGACTGCTTCAAAACATGTTAAATATTAATCTATAAAAGACACGAAAAAACGACTTAGCGAAGATCAGCCATACGACTCCTTGATTATTTATTTATGAAAGAAGCGTGAGATATAATAATGTGTGACTGAAATATATGAACTCTTGGGACTTTATATTTATAAAATAAGTGACTGCTTGACACCGCAAATACATAGATACAGTTGGTGTTGTTTTCTAAACTCCTTTTGATTCTAAAAGAAAGCTCCAATATCTATGTATGGCTAATTTTAACTCACGTTCATTCTGTAAGGCTACAATCTGTCCGTTTTTACATTACCTAGAATCTTACCTTGTATCTCAGAAACTTAAAAATTATATATATATATATATATATATATATATATAATGGGAGTTTGGAAAATCACTAACACAATCACTTGGTATTAATTGAATTATTATTAATAATAATAATAATCTTTATTCAAATAATATCGTCTTTACATTTTCATAATAACACAGTTGAACATACTTAATACAGTCATAAAAAATGTCTTACACACTAGCCATAGGGCTGTGTTGTGGCAGTAATACCAAATAAATATAAAACAATAGAATAATTGAAGTTAGTGAAAATAAAAAATAAAGCTAAAACCTTATAATAAATTAATAAAAACAACTAGTCAAAAAAAACAATTATTTACAAACATGTCTCAACGATTATTAAACATAATTTGGTTTCATTAAAAACTTAAGAAACGACAAATTATGTTCATTGTTTCTGTCTTTTCTTACATCTTGTCAAAATTCCTCTTTTTTTATCCAATCTCAATTTTAAACAAAACAATCAAAATGGAACAAATTCAAAATATTCTTACTACTAAGGGAAGTGCCTAGGTACTTTCTTACATATATTTATATAATAAATACAAAGGCCCTACAGGGGCTTTTCGGCCATCGGAAGTAAGTAAGTAGTATTTTCAAAGACCATTCACTAGTTTACAAGTCATCAGGGCCACTATGGTTTCAGTTTGTAAAACTTAAGACATAAAAAAGGTCATGTGACATTTGACATATCATGTAAAGATTTTGAGTGCAAAAGAAATTCTCAAAATGATAACTAATATGTTATGTTTATTAAAAAAATATTATTATGAAAACGGACGGCATAAGACCATTTTGCTCAGGGGGTCTTTCACTCAAACCCGGGACCTGCACCCCTAGTCAAAACACATTTAAGCGTTACGTTTTCGTTCAAACAAGACGAGGTTGCGAGAACGCATCAATTTTCGTAGCTTAAAATACACAAGTAGCTACGAAAATTGACACGTTCTCGCAACGTCGTCAACGTTTGAACGAAAACGTAACGCTTAAATGTGTTTTGACTAGGCCTACTGTTTTTGGCAAACTTAAGGGTAGACACACTTTATTTAAAAGCGCCGACTCAACTTGATACTAGATCACAAATTATTTACTAAGAAGGCGTCCAAAGTGACCTCCATCGATCGTTACATTACAGGAAAACAAGAAACTTACAAAATTAATCTCTTATACTTCTTACAAAACTATGGAAGCTGATATTCTCACGTAAAACTGGATTGACTAAGTTCATTCATAAAATGCAACAAAGTTATTTACAATGTGAATTTTACTATTACAGTACATTAAGTAAAGTGAGTCATAAAATTAATTCTTCGGGCATTTAAAGTAACTAAAAACTCTTTTTTTATTTATAGGCTTATCAGAACTAAAGGTAATTTTAATTAGTGTAAAAGGGCGTAATAACGTCTTGTAAATTATCCATTATTCAGAGAGGTATACTCGTACAGGATCTATGGACCAAAATTTCGGACATGGTTAGTTTCGGTAAAAAGAGACATGGTTTCGACTAAGACAAAAAATCTGCTGCGTTTTTGGTAAAATCGTGACCCATATTTCTGCCATACTAAACTTGGCTGAACTTGGGTGCATAGATTATGTAGGTGTTGCATCTGTATCTTGCAGAAGTTTTATATTTAATGCCGAAATTCGGAAACTGTTTTCGATGAGACAATGCCGATACTATTTTCGGTACTTGTATGTATAATTATTTCACGAAGCAGTGAACTCTTCAACTTATAAATTGTTTCATTAAAGAAACTTTTGTCATAACTCTGAATGTTTAAACTTCATAATATATATAAGAGAGAGAGAGAGCTTTAAATTACGTAACTTTGTAAGAAAGGGATCTTCGAACGCAACTGATGTTCTTTGTACATATGTATATACATACTATACGTATTCAATGCTATGAAAAACACAGCTGTTTTATAATGAAACCGAGTGTACCAGAAGGACGAATTTATAAACAAAATCATTAATAACTTCAAACTTACCAAAATAATTAAACATATTTTTTCAGTTATTTTTCTAAACGTGGCGGCAGAATGGACACCCACGCTTCTCATTAGTATATAGGATATGGAAATCTCCGTATCATCAGCCATGGACACACAAAAACTTAACAGCCTAATTCCGAGAAAAAATCGCCAATACAGGATATCAAAGGGTTAGGCTATCAAACTCGTTTGGAGTATTGTATTATTATTATTGAATCAATTATATTCCGCCGTTTTAGTGATTAAAATTACATCAATAGCTACATTGCTTCTTTTCATCTCTCTGCATTATATCTTGGAATTTTCCATAAGTAGGGTAGCTATAAACATACAGTTCATCATCAAAGACAATACGTTATTAAAATTTACGTTAAAACGCCATAAGTCTTATTCTGTTCTTACTCCTTCAAATGAATTCTAATTGCTGTCTTATATATTTGAGATTGTGATGAATATTATAATATGTACGTATAACGAGTCAAAGTGGCTGCATAATAAGGGCCTAAGGATAATTGAAACAATAAACAATATCTTGTTGTTATTTTTCTTGTTGTTATTCTTCTTGATGTAAATTTTCTTCTATGTGAGGTTTTATGATACCTGCCATTTACAGAACACTCAAAACTTTACAGAAAAGAGTGGGAAATCTTTTTACCGGTGACTTCACAAGATATAAATCACAGAGCAATGTTTTTGTTTACTAGCGATGTTGTTTGATTATACGATATGCCTCAGATGGACAAAATACATATAAAAATATTGTCAATATTTCCAATGTCTCATTTTGTTTCGTAGTTCTTCCAATAAAATCCAATAAAAGTCTGTAAAGTATGAAAAGAAAATAAATAAACAATCTTTACATTGGAATAAACAAGATATTTGTCTTTTTCTTTCCTTTCTTCCCTTTCAATTCTAACTACAAGCTCTACTTTACTATATACATCCTTTTGAAGCGTTTAAATAAATATTTTCCGTCCTTTTGTTACGTGTACTATATCCGTTGTTCCATTAATAATATCCTTACTTGATATATCTCAATCTTTTCTATTTGGACTGTGTTTTATATATCTCCTTTTGTGTTATCCAATTAAAAGTGTCTTTGAAAATGTAAAAGAAATAATCAGAAGAATCGTCTAATTGGATCTGTGACCACTATCAAAGGTAAAGCGTTAGAATACCTATCTTAACATCGAAATACCAGGTTTTACATTTAAATGAAAGTACAAAATAATATTCGCTTTATTCCTGTCCTTTCCCAAACTGAATTTTCTAGATTTGATCGTTAATCCTCTCTTGAGGTTGCAAAATTTTTACAAGTACCTACGTGTTTTTTTGGAATATGTAAAAATTGAAAAATAAAAATAAAACACAACAGAGTGATTAATATTTAAGTCATAGCATTGACTTGATGAAATTAAATCCAGAACATTCTTCCCTGTTTACCCCGCTTCTGTTGCGGAGATTCAGCGACACCACATATGCATATTTCCACAACTTTCATAAATACTTTGACTTTTCCAATCCAATGTTATCAGGATGATGTGCTCATTCTGTAGCATCTGGTCTTTGTTATTTGACCATTCATCCCTCTAGCGGCCACGTCAACGCACAACCAAGGCATACATATGTATTTTTGTAGCGTTTATGCAGCATAGTATATATCCCCATAAAATCCTATACACTTGTATGAAACTGACATTGGTAAACTGATAGTGTTTTATTGAATTATTAAGGTTTTATTTTATTTCTTTGTTTACTTTTTATGTGTTGATTGATTATTGTAAAAATATGTTAAAACCTTACTAATGTAAAAGGCTGAAAGCCGTTGATGATAGAAATAAATAAATTTTCTCAGATATGCTGTCCTTCTTGTAGTTTGTTTATTCATTCTAATATTTCAGCTTTTTCACTCCTCATTCATATATTCTGCTGCAGATTTGAAATTTGTAGAACTTTGTAGATATTATTGGTGTTCTGTATCATTTCATTGTGGATAGAGATAATTTACTTAAAATTCAACCCAAGCTTATTCCTTGAAAGGGCTCTGGTTTGAGTGAAAATAAAAGATTATCTAGATTTTGAAAGCGTTGCGTTGTCCTTTCAAGTGGTAAATACTAAATCATTTAATGATGCGGAAGTAATCCACACTACTTAATACCTACCTATTGTAAACTACATCATATAGCTATTATATAACCTTGAATAAAACAATTACATTTTACTATGTAGATTCAAAAAGCGTCGACGCCATCTATGTAGAAAAATTATAAAATCAACAAAGAATTTCGATGCTTTAGGCGAAGAAATGGCATGTCTTTTTACATTGTCTGCAATACGAATATCTTTGTTAAGTCATAAAATTGTATGATACATTAATTCATTCATACGAGCGGATCAACTAGATATAATTGGTCCGCTTGTTTCTCCACTTGCGCATGGAAGTTATCCTCCTTGTACCAATTATAGTCAAATTGAAAATATTAAATGTCATATGGGCGTGGTGTTTTACAAATATCTGTCTTTTTACACGACACTTGAAAAATTAAAGAAAGGAGTGGGAAACCTATTCATTACCTGGGACTCCACGGAGGATTTTGTTGTTCAGGAATGTTCAAATAGAAAGCATTGGTTAATTCTTATTACTTGGCAGCTAAAGTATCCATAATGCATACAAATACAAAACCAATATTCAAAATGCATTTATGCCTGTAATGGGGTAAAGCATTAATTTAGGATTGATTTATTCTGTTATATATATATATGGAATATTTGTAAAGCGCCGTTTACTCATAACATGACCTCAAGGGCGCCGTATATCGTATCCATCACCCGAAACTCTCAGCAAAACGGTGTGTCTTCAGTCCGCTTTAAAACCCTCTCCATTCACCTCCTCTCGCAGACACAGAAGCTGTTGATCTATATGTACTTATTTGACCTGTTAGCGTATGTTTGTTCCTAAATAAATAAATTATTATCCATTTATGACGAATTATTTCTCGTTTAATGGAGTATCTATCTCAAGAACGCGGGAAGCTCTAAAGGAAGAACAACATTTTCAGTGTGCTCCAGAATTCCTCTACATGAATTCAAAAGACGATGGAAACGCTTTTCAATATAGTTGTGCATATACTCATGTAATCTGAGCGTTCTAGGTTGGGATATTTTTTATTTAACCCAAAATTGAAATCCGGAAATCAATGTATAGTACAAATATTATAGTTGTCGTTGTCATTTATATCTCAAACTTGAATATTTACACTAACTTGAACATTGGTACGAACACATTCGCTGATTCAATCCCTGCTAACTCGCTGACTTACTAAATTTTTCTGACTCACTTTCTGATCTGTGTACTAACTCATCCACTTACTATATTTTTTTTTTATTTTATTACATACAAGCTTTTGTAACCCGGCATTGCTCGAGTTTAAATAAACAAAAACCGTGCAAATACATGGGTTAAAACTGGTATTTTTAGTTTGTAGTACCTACATAAATCTTCAAGTGATTTGCCATGAAAAGTAAAGAAAAATATTAGGCGAAAATAAATAGGTTCTTATGGCTAGTACCGAGGTACTTTTGTATTTATTTATACAAAAAATCAATTAACATTGTTTATGGATTTATTACATAATACTATTCTTATTCTACAGTATGGATTTCTATGGTCTCATAATATCCTCCATTATGAAAATAGCTCAAAATGTCAAAAATATGCAATTTTTATTCTCATAATTCAGGATTTTTTGTCATCAGCAATCACAGTGTTTCATTATGTAAACAGTCCCTAATTATTTAGTTTCAGTATTGTTTTATTTATTGTTACATCCATTTTGAAATTAATTCAATACAATGAAAAATGTTTGACTATAAATACTGGATTTTCATACATTCGCTTGGCAATTTTGTCAAGCGAATGTATGAGAATCTCATTAAAATTGTAATATCTTTATCAATACATAAGATATTTAAAATGTTTTTAGCCTTAAACCTGCCCAGGAGATGAGACCTCGTATAGAGTGTATTATTTTACTTCTGTCTTTCCTTATTTCAGAGTCCATTGAGGACATACGCACATACGAACCGACTCAAATATTTATGTGTGGATTATTTCATTTTATGATTTTATTTTTATGTACATATTTTATCTTATTTTAATTTAATTTTTACACTTATATTTCATTTTGTTTTGCTTGTATGTTTGATTGTTTGATTTTTACTTGACAAGATAAATCGATTGATATCCTGCCACAACACAGCCTTGCGGCTAGTGTGGTAGACAGATACTTGTGCATGTTTTAATATTTTTTCATGTGTGTGATATGATTGTGAACAGTATTATTTCAATAAAGAATTATTATTATAAATAGGTATAAAATTCTATCTGAATAACGCAGCAAGTTTTTTTTGAGAGGATACTAAGACATAAAACAAGTGAATAATTACACATTAAAATTATTCCTAAATTTTTAATCAACGAAAATACGTAATAATTCTAAACAAAAACATAAGAAATATTGAAAAATTATAATTAATTGCCTATTTGTTTTTATTAGAAATAATGTATATATTATATTAAGAGAAGAAGGTAAGCGATCACGTTCTTCAGAGCCCTTCTTAGAAAATAAGTTGTTGAAATTTTCATAACAAAAACGATTTCAGTCAAAGGAATTAAAAGCATCTTCAATGGAAAAACTTCTTCAATTTAAGTCGTACCTTTTAGGCTCCGAAATTCTCTTATAATTTCACCTCCTTTCTCTAGAAACAATGTCCAGGATTCCAAAGAGCAATTATTTTTGAATTGAACTTGTGAACATTACGAAATTGATAGGAAAATAACGAACGATAACCTAATTAATATAATTTTCAATAATATCTGAAATACTTATTTATGTATACCATAAAAGTTTTTTCCTCAAATGGAGCCTGGTAATAGACTATCTCTATATATTAAACATGCAAGTAATCCGTTTAAATAAAAAATAAATCAATCAGAATGGGTGGCATAGCTCATCGCCGAATATTTCTAAGCCCACCTTGAATGCCTTTTATTAAATGGCACAGAGAGGACAACTTAACAACTTTTATGGAAGATGCTGTTATGTAGGTATATGCATAAAGCTGTCTTCTACGTGGCAACAAAAAAATAAAGACGTTCAGGCAAACCTCGTTATTAAATTTGAGATGTAAAATGTCTTAATTTTTTCGGACACCTGTCTTGAAACACAAATAGAGTTTTCAATTTTTATTACTTATCTATCTATTTATATTACATCCGATTATGTTTATGTTTCACGGAACAAAAATTTATCGACCAACGCATAATCATGTAGTCAAAAAAACATACGCCATTTTTTAATGTCCACCAATACTTATTACTTGAATTCGTTTTAATGAATGGATAAGTGTGTATACGTGTTCAACTATGCAGACCTTGACATGAAAATAAATACGTTTTCATCCAAATCCAAACATTACAGAAATGTGTTAATCGAACCATTAAAATAATATTTAAGATAACGAAAAAATATATAAAATGAACATAGATTTCTTTGTTTTACTTCAAGTCGCATTGAATTGTATACTCATCATTTTTAAATCGTTGAAAAATACAACACTTCAAATAGAAATTATTTCATCATACACGTCGTTATAAAGTAGAATAAAGAAAGAGCAACAAGAGCTTAAATTATTCAAGAATAAAATTACGGTATTTTTTTACTTTATAATATAAACTGTACTCGCAGTACTTAGGTATATCAATTCATCAAATCATTGTTTAATTTCAAAGTATTTCAAAGAATCGATTTATAACAATAATTCACACGGCACCAATGTTCCAACATTCATCTCCTTTCATCTTATATACATTGTAGATACAACTTCATCCTCTTGGTTTTATCCAATTTCTTTTATTTTCTCTCTTTCAATTCATTCTTTCTCTGTGTTATCTCAACTATTCTATCTGTCCTCTTTGTCTGTGTATATTTTTTAGTTCTATTTTTCTATAAAAAGGTTAAGTATTATTTGTACACTACTACAACTACGAAACAATGAAATTTGACGTCACAATACAGCGCAATAGTTTCTCGAGAGTGTTGGAATAATTTATTGAATAATCTTTTTAGAATGTGTAAATAATGAAGGAAACTGTTACCTATTGTTGTTGTTAAGTATTGTTATAGAAAGAGCGTTACATAATATTATCTTTTGAGTACACTATTATTTTTACTGAATACATTGAAAAGAAAATACTGTAATGTAAGCCATAGAAATCTTTGAGAGTTTCCTATTACCTCTACATTTTATGATAAAAATAGCCGACCCGGCAAACGTTGTTTTGCAACATGCATTATGCCATATACATTTACCATGTACTAATATCGCTATTAAAAAATAGGGGTTAATGGTAAAAGGGTGAAAATTTAGGGCTGTATGTATTTTTAATGCCTCACCATAAAAAAAAAAATAAAAAAATGGAGTAGACCACCCTTAATTTTCAGGGATATGAAAAATAGATGTTGGCCGATTCTCACACAAAATTTCATCAAAATCGGTCCAGCCGTTTCAGAGGAGTATGATAATAAACACCGTGACATGAGAATTATACTCATTAGATTTTCAGTAAAAAAAATGTAATACAATATCAATCAATGTTTGATGCTTTTGTCCAAACTCAAAGCTTGTGGAATACATGGTGGTTTATTAAGATGGATTGAATCTTACTTACATGATAGATCATAGTATGTAGTTGTCGACGGATTTGATTCACCACCATCTCTGATCTCTTCGGGGGTTCCCCAGGGATCGCATTTGGGTCCTTTGCTATTTCTTATGTTCATAAATGACCTGCCCGTTGCTTTGGATTGTCATACACTGTTATACGCTGATGACCTTAAAATATTTCTCCCTATAGTATCAATTAATGACTGCCTGAAATTGCAACATGATCTTTGGAGGTTGACAGAATGGTGTGAACTGAACGAGATGTCACTAAATATTAAAAAATGCCACAGTATAACCTTCACAAATAAAAGAAAACCTATAGAATTTAACTATGTCTTGGGGGGCGAAACTTTACCTAAAGTGAACGAAGTACGTGATTTGGGTGTCACATTAGACTCAAAACTTAGTTTTCGTGGTCATTATAATGATATCATCATGCGCGCAAATAGAAAACTGGGATTTATAAGTCGTATTTCGCATAAATTTAAAAGAACAAACAGTTTCCAGATTTTGTATTATTCCTTGGTTCGTAGCTCTCTGGAATACAACTCGCTGATATGGTCCCCAATGTACGAGGTGCATATTGATGCATTAGAGAGGGTCCAGAGACGCTTCACGAGAGGTTTGTCATATAGGGCTGGACAGGGCAGATTTTTGAAAAGTTACGAGGATCGTCTTTCCTTTTTTAAGATGGATAAACTGAGGGACAGGAGAATACTTGCGGATCTCACTATGCTTCATAAAATGATCAATGGTAATGTAGATACTGTGTCGGTCAGTTCATTGAATTTTTATGCAGCTAATCCCCGCCTACGTAACCTAAGAACTTTCTTAATGGACAGACATAGTAACAATGTCAGTCAAAATAGTCCGATCAGCAGAATGTGTAGATTATATAATGTTTTATGCTCACATTGCGTGGATGGTGCGGATGTCTTTTGTCATTCACTGACGGTGTTCAGAAGGAGTGTTGCCTCCAACTTTGGTATCTTTGTAGGTTGAAATTTTTTGTTTTTTTGATCGGTGCTTGTTTGGTGCAGGTTCAGTTTGTACTGGGCCTGCGGTGATTGTGATCTGCTTTTGTTTGATTGGTTTTTTTTTTTTTTTTTCTATCATTCTTTTGTTAACATTAATATGTGTATGCTGTAGACACACTTAATTGGGGGGTTGGCCTGGCCGAATCAATGTATGTTGTTTTTATTTTTTTGTGTGTATTTTGTCAACTTTCTGTTTGTGTCTCTGATTAATAAATAAATAAATAAATATAATGTTAAGCTTTCTGAACTATTCTATTAATTAAATACTTATTTTCTTTCCATTTATTATAGGTTTTAAAGTTTTTAGTACAATTATACATCATTGAAATTTATAAAACTAAAAAAAAATGTTTGAGTTGGAATTGCCGTTGCAGTAACAGGTATCAGGAAACATAAAGCACAATATATAATATTAAAGTAACTTATAAAGTTTTACATCACTAAAAATTTGTACGAATTACGGGATTCACTCATAATAACTCGTAATCACACTACACTGATTACCGACTCGCAAATAAATTGATGGCATGTTGTCTTTAATGATAGACTAAAATATGCAACGTGAAAAATGTGGAGATAATTGTATAAATGATGCGAAAACACCATGCACCAACAGAACTAAGAAGAAACTATAAAGATAAGCAAATCAATGCATTCATTGTTTATTTAAAGAGAAGAGCGCGCCAGAGAACATAGTAGTTATTTTTCAGTGAGAACAATACATAAAGTTCCACCTAACATTGGATCTAACGAACTGATAAACGATACACAGTAAGAAATTTCTCTTCTGGAAAATCTCCTTTGAAATATACGAACAATTCCATGGGTGATTTTATTTGATTGCTTTGTATTTACCAACTCGCTAAATAGATTTTATTTTGTATTTTCTCTTATAATCCACACGGTAACAACCGAATTAGGGATTGTTAGACTTATATCAGTAGAACAACAGAGCAGTTCATACTATGACCAAACTATGTAGATAATACTGACCTATATTATTTCTATTAATTCTCTAAATAAATAATTGTAAGGTATTCTTTATTCTTTCACCTTTGATTCATTTCACCATCAAATATCAACTGAAATCGATTAATTGAGATATTAAGGGAATAAAAACGTACTTTTTCGAATCTATTGAATAATATTGCAATACATCGATAATGTTGTCTTCTGTATATTACATATATTGGATTATAAACATAAATATTCATTTTTGTTTAACATTTCATTGGTATATCTTATGATATTTATGTAAAATGAAGAATAAAATATTTTTATTCTAAAGATCCGGGATTCGATTCCCGATGCTGATTTCCTTCGCCTTCTAGAAACATGCATATTTTTTACTATGAAAATATTCATAGGTGTGAAGCACCAACTGGCTTTTTTATTTTCAATCGATGTAAAAACACGGTGCAATCGAATATTAGACAATATTCTGTAAACAAAATTATGGTAGCCACAAAATTTTGAAAAATTATTTGAATGAGTAGGTATAATATATTAGGTCGGGGAAAAAGTCTTTTCGCATATAGTATGTATAAACTTGTAATAAAATATCTTTGGCTGTACTATATGTATCTGGCTGGTTTTCATGACATTAAAAAGGTGACATTTCAAAAAAAGAATCAAATTAGGAAGATTTTGTTTCCCGCTATTTTTCATTTGTTTTTCTTTCTGTCAAAAGGAGCAAATCGAATGAAGAAATTAAATACATTTTAAAATTTTATTACAAAAAAGGAAAAAATGCAACGCTAGCCGCGAAAAAATATGTGACGTTTATGGACCTAATGCAGGGTCAGTAAGAGTAGCACAATGTTGGTTTAAGCGTTTTCAATCCAGGAATTTTGATGTCAAAGATGCACCTCACTCTGGTCGCCCTGTTACGGATAAAATGGACGCTATTTTTGAAAAAGTGGATCAAGCTCGGCATATTAGTAGTTAAGACATAGCTGAAGAACTGGGAATTGACCACAAAACAGTTTTGACCCATTTGAAAAAAGCTGGGTACACAAAAAAGCTCGATATTTGGGTGCCATACAAGCTCACTGAAAGAAACCTAATGAACCGTGTACTCATTTGCAATTCTTTATTGAGACGTAATGAAACCGAACCGTTTTTGAAGAGATTGATAACTATTGATGAAAAGTGGATTACGTATGACAAGAACGTACGAAAAAGGTTGTGATCAAAGGTCGGTCAAGCTTCAAAGACTGTGGCAAAACCTGTGTGGTCTTTCATCACAATAACGCTAGACCACATACATCTTTAGCCACTCAGCAAAAATTAAGAGAATTTGGCTGGGAGGTGTTAATGCATCCGCCATATAGTCCTGACCTTGCAATTTCATATTTCCATCTGTTTCGGTCTCTTTAGAGTTCTTTAGGCAGTGAACATCAAGAGAGGACTTCCAAAACTACTTGTTGCGTTTTTTTGATCAAAAGTCTCATTTCTACAGCAACGGGATCATGACTCTACCTACAAAATGGCAGAAAGTCTACAAACAAAATGGCACATATATACTGTTATTAAATGTAAATTTACTTTGAAAAAAATGACTTAAATTTTCATATAAAATGCGAAGAAACTTTTTCCCCGACCTATTATAACTTATGATTTGGGTATTTGTGTAATATTTTTAGGAGTGATTAAAATATTTAAAAACTAAAAAAATAGGAAAATGACTTAAATTATAAAACAATAATCCTAAAGGGTTTGTTTGAGAATAAAAGTAGATACTTTTATAAGACGTCAACCCTGATCTCTCGTAAACGAGTAAATGGCCTTTGAACTTAAGACGTCAACGTTAAATTCTTTTTTTTTTTTTTTTTAAAAAAAAGATATATCTGGGTTTTGTTATAAACCCAAATACAACCTTATTTCAAAAATAATAATGCCTTGTAAATGTATATATGTATAATAATAAATAATAGATTTCTCCAATGTTTATTTTGACTTTTTCTTCGTGGAATTGGGTTGTTATTTATCAATCAATTTCCAAATTGACATCGCAGTGAAAAGGAATCAATCACTCGCGGTCAGCGAATCAATCTTGTTGAGACAAATAACCTTTCTTTAATTTGTGTTATTATTTCTTTAATATTGTACCTATTTCCTTCAGGACAATCACAATATTGAACTGACAAACGTAAATAAAAACATTAAACAACTGTCTTTGGAAAATGAGCTATGTAAGAATATAAAAATAACAAAAATATATTCATATTAAGACATCTCTCCTGTACTGAGCAAGCATACAAAAAGTTTTTTTTCTGTATCACATCTAACATATTATGTACATTTCTATGAATAATTTACTGTGTTACTCCCAAGGCGGATCCTACATAGTATCGAAAACCCTCATAAATATAACTATTCTTGAAACAGACTGCATTTTTCATTAATTAATGTAAATTAGAGACTAAAAATCGTTAAACTACCTACTTTTTAAGTGATATTTTGTAGGTACTCTTAAGTCTAAACACCAACGCATTTTAAAAACCATCAATTTGACTACTTTTTAGATTTCAGTAGACGACGGTGTCGTGAGTAACCTCCCCTGTATGAAAACTGTTGAAGATTTATATGTATCTAATATCATAACAGGCGTACAGTTACCTTCATCATTTCATTACATTCAATATTTTTATATTATGCTTTCTACAATATTTTACTACTTCCAAACACACTGACTGGAAAGAACATATTTTGTCTTTTTTAATATTACCATGTTATGAAATATACACAGCCTTGTTACTCTGACTACTTCTACTCTCGTATACCTTCCTGATATTAAATTAAGAAGTAGGTATATGATACATTTAGTTGTAATAAAAATATTGGCAGACATAATATTCTGATGAATTTCCAAGCAAAACGATGCAATATTATTAATATGACAACGATTCATCAGAAATATTCTTATTAAAAAAATACTTATGGGATAGGTTGTGATGGTATAGACATAAAGATTTTCTTACAAGTATTTTGTCTTGTTACTAAACCCAGCTGATTCACGTGTTTTTATATAATTGATCATACCTAACATAGAATCAATACCATAGACATCATTACTAATAAATTTATTAATAACAAGCTGTTGAAGGCCATGGTATAATAAAACCTATTACGCACCTACAATAAGAATATAATACAGAGCTAACACAGTTAACCAGACATTTAACTTTATAATTGTTTAGCTGTTAGTGAAGAATAAACTTACTTTGTTACTCATTAATATGTTATGGCTAAGTTTTTTTTTATGAAAGGGAGGTCCCAGCTATTTTTCAATTAGTTTTTAGAGAACCACACCGGTTTGCCGTAGAAAGTAACGGACTCAATTTTCAACAACAGTTTTTTTTTATTTATATCTTTTCCGGAAATATAATAATAATGAAAAACTTAACTGCTACAAAAATCTAGTCACTAAACATTACTTTCATTTAAATACACAATTATAACAAATTCCAATTAAAACAATTAAATTAACAAAAACCAGAGGTCGTCGGTACCCTGCGGGTAGAGTCTTGGCCCCGTGAACAAGGGTCTGCGTTTCAATCCCAAATGCCGGCAAAACTCTCCTTTCCCGACACAAGCTGAAAGATGTATAAGATGTATGTATGTGAAAGATCTATAAGGTTATATTTATAACAAAAACCCAAATACATCTTTTTTAATAAAACGATTTTGACAATTCTTATAACAACTATGGCAAATGGAATTAACTGCCTCGCTAGACTTGAGTCTGTTTATTTTAACGGGATTACCATCGATTCTTTCTGAACTATATTTAAAAAATATTCACTTGTGAATTCGTTAATTAAGGATTAATGAATCATCGAGTTAATGCCCTGATCTAGTAAATACATATAGGATTATTAATGTATGTATAGGATTTACAAGTACCTACATTTTTTTTACAAATATCCATATTCGTGGATATTGTATTTTGTGTACACATTTGTATGTACTCTCATACTTTTTGTGTATTTAGGTTTCTTTCAAAGAATTTTGCAAAACGCTTTTGTATTATTTACCGTGTGTAAATATATGATATATATAAAATAATGCCGCTTTTTACTGAAAGAAATTGTTAAGAAACTTGAGATATTGTATGTATTCAGTTGTGTGTTGTTCAAATATAATGCTTTTTGTAGGAGTTCTCCAAATATTGTATTATTGAATCTTAAATATTATTATATATTATTATATAATTTATAACACTCACACCTACGTATTATATTTCGAAGGCTGAGGAATTATAACAAATGCTCTTTTCATGATTATTTTTTCAGTTTTCAATAGCGTATTTCATTATTATAATAGTATTAGCCGTACACACAAAGAAAGTGCATAAACTTGGCTGAATGAAAATATTTATATCAGTTATTTTAGAAGGATTAACTATGTAACAGTTACGAGACATTTTGAATGTTTTTATAGTATTCTACAATGCACATCCGTTGCTTGATTATTTAAATCGCGATCGATATCGATAATCGTATACCATTGACGAGCGATACAATACTATTTATTCATAATTATTATCACGGCATTTCGCGCAAGTAGTAAAGTAGCTAGAGAACCAATTGCGTGTGATAAACATAATTATGTAAGTACATAAATCATCTTATCCGTGCCAATAATTATAAGTCAAGACATTCAGGATGGATGACATGCCTCATCGCTGAACTGAAGATGTTATTAACATAACATACATAGACAATTCACACAGATCGAGCTAGTACCAAACTCAGATGAATCTTGTATTATGGGTACTAATGCGACGATACACACATATACATGTAACACCCAGACCCAGGACAATTTGAAAAAGGTCATTCTTCACTTTGCCCTGGTCAGGAATCGAACCCGGGACCTCGTGACTCAAAGGCAAGAGCGTTACCTCCGCGCCACACCGGTCGTCATTCCAGTTACGCTAGCATGATTTATGTTATTTGTATACCTATTTAAACGATAATCACATCTTTTGCAAGTATGATTGCCGTGATGTCATTCAAGACATTTGGGGTGAGTCGAAAACTTCGTCGCTGAATTGAATATTTCAAATATTATTTTATAAGTAAGTAATTACGTGTTTATGCCGCTATAATAAAAATATTATAGATGCGATAACAGATTTTCTTGAAACATTCAAAGGTAAGTGCTGGAAATTACATCTTATACTTGATGTTTTGCGAATACCTTATAGTACACTCGAAAACTTACAGAATAGAGTAAGAGACCTATTCTTGGCCAGGGACTCCACAAAACAATTTCTCGAACGGCAACTGTTGACTGTATTGTACAAATATACTTCTATAGATGTTCCGTTAAGTTTTGGATTATTAATTAAATTAATTCTATGATATTAACAAAATTCTGCGAAGAGGAAACGAAGAGTCACCCGCATCTTTTAGAAAAGTGCATCTCTGACAACTATTAGCATACTTTTAATATACTTCGTCATCTATATCATCCGATGTATTATTACTTAATAATATGTTAATGTTGTAAAAAAAATAAAAAACATATCCATGTTTTCCATTCAAAAACATGAACTCGGATACCGTTAATGTATACCCTAAATAGGCCGCTGAAAATTCTGTTTTCGTTAATACTGGCATGTGTTTATATTCCCTCAGGTCCGAGAAATAAATATTCATAAAAACATTTCACAATTTTCTTATATGATGTCAACAACTCACAAATTATTATAAATTCACCGCTTTATTATTTTTCCTCTCTCTCTTCTTTTTATCACGGCGTCCCATTATTTATTCAATGATTAATTGTTTTACTACTATGTTGGAAATTTCTTCACAAAAGTTCATAACAAGTTTACATCTCCCGCTTTATATTAATATAATCATAACTGGACAACAACAGATTATATGCAAATATGCTATAATATCTTGACTGTTATCTATGATTTTTGCATATTTACTGATTATATTGCATAATATGGCACGTAAAATGCGCCTTTGAAGCGGTTTTCCATAAAATTGCATATCTCAAAATTGGCATATTCTGAAAACTGCTAAAGGAACATATTTTCGCCATTTTATATCATTATTTTTTTATTTATATTAAACGGTAGGTACATTGATTACAAGCAAATTTACACAAAAATTCATTTAAATCAAACATGATCATACAACCAAAATACATAGGGGGAATTTATCGCAGACGCACGATTTCTTAAAACTAACCCAAATTAAGATTTTATACAGACATTACACCAGATTTTTTACATCGAATAGAACAAGTATGAAAAGAGCCGGATAAAGTTAAAACTCAACTTCAAATCTTTGTCTCTCTTCATCGGGAAATTTTCATATTTCGATTTGTTCTCGATAAATACAGGTCCGTGGTTCGATCCCAGGTGCCGGCAAACTCCCCTTTCACGGCACAAGCTTTTAGCTTAGTATGAAAGGTGTATAAGGTTGTATTTGGGTTTATAACAAACCCAGATATATCTTCTTTTTTTTTAAATTGAGAAACCATAAATACTACTACTGCTATTCCGTCCAAGAGGCATATCCCACAAATGGAGTAGCCAGCAAACCAGCCGCATTCAATAAACATGCAAGCTGTCGAACGAAATTCAAAAACAAATGTTTTTTTCTACTACGATTATATGATTTTTTGACAAGAGAGACGTCTTTCGTCTTGTTGAGACATTGTCAATCTTGATTAGAACCATAAATGGTTTGTTCATATTTTAATACTTTTCTATCTACATACATGTTTTCTGATTACATTTTTTCTGATAACTATTTTGTTCGTTGTGTTTCGATTGCCCTTAATGTCGTATAATGTCAATTCTTTTCATGTTTAGTATTTGTTCTATATGGTATTGCATGTTTTGTTTTATAAATGGTAACTAATCTCTTGCATGTGTTGGATAATATTATTCCTATTTGCTTATGACAAATTTTACTATTGAATTTTATATAATGTTAAATTTTGAGAGATTTTATATGATGTTATTAATTTTATTTTTCATGACTCATTGTATTGTTTTTATTGCTAGTTGTTTTATTGTTTAATCCTGCGATTATTGCTTTGTGAGCATTATTCTATTAATTTTGTTAACATAATTTACTCTATTCTATTGTAATTGTTGTTTGTTGATTTTGTCTGTTGTGTTTAGTTATGTATGTTTTGTAGAGCACACAAGGGTAATATAGGGATCTTCACTGGTTTGCTTATTGCTAAATATGTTATAGACCATTGTATTTTTTGTATCAACTGTATGTATCCTGTAAAATTGAAATAAAAAAAAATACATCACCGCGGCTCTTTTAACAACTGAAGTAGACAGTAAAATAACTGCTTATAACATACAGGTCGGCCTCTCTGATATTTTGTAACATTTTTCATACATATTTTCGTATGCATATTTTTAGTTGTTTATAATTCAGTATTTAATCAAAACATTTCAACACTAATCATGACCAAGCAATAAAGTTTACGAAAGTATTTTTCATGATAAACAATGTACCTTCCAACAAGAACGCCCTGTAGAATAAGATTTTTTATTATTGTTTTATTTTAAGTGCCCATAACAACTTCAAAAACAAGATAAGATGGAAGTATTGGTGTTACAAAAGGTGTTTCATAATTTTAAAGATGAAAAAACAAACATTATTAATTATTTTTTATTTATAAAGTGCTTGATTACAAAGGTAGGTAATTAAAAACATCTTCTAATCAAGGTGTATCATTTCATCATCTTTCTAAAGCCCAAAAATTGTTTTTCGAATTATTTCATTTTTTTTATTTAATATAAAACTGTTTAAAGTATGTAAATAACGTTTATTTTTTATACTAATAAAATAATTAGTTAATATTCTATTACACCTATTCGAATCATGGAATGTGGAATGTAGTATGTTTCTGATGTTCGTATAAATATTTTACATAAGTACAAAACAAAATGTATGCGTACTAAATTTAATGAGTACCTTTGTCTTATTATTATTTTTTTGAACCAAATATAAATTTCATATTTATTGTTTTTTTCATTCTGTAAAAAAAGATGGATTTCTTGTTAGGTTCATTGGCTAATTCAAACAACAAAGTATAGTATACTATAATATAAAATTACGAAATATTCATTCATTCATACCATCACGATATTTTCTACTAGTGGGGAAGCTAGTAGACCAACTACACGTAATAAACATGCAAGTGAACCTCTCCATGCCAACATAGAAGTTAAGACATTCAGGATGGGTAGCATACGTTATCGCTGAACTGAAGATGTTATAAATCATAAACTCAACGTTTTTTTAATACCTCCCTTTTACGTGTTTTTTTTACTTACTTTCTTACTAACCTACCTCCTACAGCATTACAAAGAAGAAAATTAAATATGGTAGAAAGTCGCTCTCTATTTTTATTATTAAAGACAAAGTATTGTGTTATCGATAAAACCAGCAGGTGTCAGTAAAAGTTATATTAACATTCAAAGTCTTTGTATTTTTCAATCAGATACGAATCTTTCTGTGTCTTGGAAAACTTAACATTGAAATGCGCTTGTGATTCTACAAATCTAATAAATACTTAAGTTCGTGGTTATATATACCGTGGAGCACCCGGTAAAGAATTGGTATCTCACTCTTTTCCGTTAGTTTTCGAGTGTCCTGTAAAAGGCAGGTGTTCGAAAAAATAAAGACATTTTACATCTCAAATTCAGCGATGAGGTTTGCCACCGATCCTGAATGTCTTAATTATTTATTGGCACAGAAAAGACAGCCTGCATGTTTGTTGCATGCAGCTGGTCTGCTGGTTACCCCACTTATGGGATTTGCCGTGATGGTGTAGTAGTAGTAGTATATATGTACCTATATAGGATTGTGTTTTTCATTACATACCCGCTCTAACCGAACAAGTAATTGGAAAACGAATGCCATTTATTTCAGTGCTCCGCAGATTTTTCTCATCTACGACACAGTAAAATTCTTCCCAGAATTCCGCGGCACACCAAAATTCTTCTAAGAATCCCGCGGCACACCAAAAGACTAATTCGGTGCGGCCATAGTGTGTCCAATCACAATACGCAGTTTTCAACAGACGCTGGGGGACCATTGAAAAATTATTTAACTTAAATAATTATTCTATACAATATTAAGAAAAATAATTTGTTATAAAGGATTAAATACATAATGAAAAATTGTAAAATTTCAAATACCTACATTGAATTTGACCGCGGCACACCTGTATTCGGCTCACGGCACACCGGTTGCGGAGTACTGGTTTATTTGATCTCTTGTGCATTGAGCTGGTTAAAATTTTGATTTGGCCGTTTAAAAGATATTATTAAAAAGAGGTTGAGAATATCCTTTAGTTTAACTACTACGTTTTTATGCGTTCCGGGACATTCTCAATTAAATGCTCATTTCCTCAATGAAGCTGAGTGAAAACTTATAGTTTTAATAAAATGGAACATAATAAACTGCTTATAAATCACCTTATTATTATTTTCAATATTATTGGTGGCATATTGTATTATGAAATTCACAGAAGGACCTATAACACTTATTTACACTTTACAAGGAAACCCTTTGAAGCTTATTGGGAGGATGAGTATTATTAATCATTATTATCATATAGGTATTTGTTAGTTACGATAAATCTCGTGATATTCTAAAATCACAGACAACTAGAACACCACGTGTACCATAATTATTCAAATAATAAGCAGAGAATAGATATTGGATATTATTAAAACGAAATATAAAGAATAAAGAATGCACACATCATCAGTGGAGTTTCTAGTAGTTCCATAACCAATTACTGCTTTCTTACAAAGACAATCAAAATATCATACGGAAACAACAAAGGCAGTAGTACGTAGGTTGATTTTCTAATCTTGGACCACTAAGCAGAAGGTTCATTTTTTCCGCGAAGTTATGGTATGTTGGAAAAGCAAAACATCTCTTTTTTTTAAATGCTCCATTTTATTTTTGTTTATAAATAAAAATAAGATATTATTATCCGGAAACATATTAATTGAATGCTTATTTGCTTAGAAGGTTTGAGTTTTTCAGCTACTTATCTGGTATATTTATTTATTTATATATCTTTAGAATCACGTCTTTTCTCATAGTACTCAGTAGATATTTTTTGTGTAAATGGAAAAAAAATATCTATAGCAGATTTATTTACAAAGATATCAAAAGAAAAGAGGATGTCAAACATTATAATATTATATTTGAATACTGAAAGAAAGGTCTGAGTCATTCACAAATAATACACACGACATTTTACTCATCACTTTTTCAAAATAATATCACAAAAACAAAACTGTTTATTTTGTTCATCTCAATCACTGTCCCCACATAGTAGTAATTCACCTAACCTATTCCTTTATTATAATTGTAATGTGTGTAATATAATAGCCACAACCTTTTGGTTCTATTCCAAACTGTTTAGTCATTCTAATGAAATGGCAAGATGAAGAACCTGAGTGAATTGCGTTTTCCTGCGTCGGTCCATGATTGAAATTTAAGGCCTAAAGAAAATTAACATGGATAATTTACATACTTTCGGTATTATTCACAACTTTGAAGGTTTTGTAGGTTGTTATAATGTCTCCGTAGTGAACTGAACTTTCAACTGAAAACATTTAGCCACCAAATGATGATTCAGGTTTATTATGAGAGAATTTACAGGTCATTACATAATATCTTTTAATGGAATAGATTAGTGTCCCGTAAAAGTAGCTTATTCTTGAAACATAACATATAAAACATAGAGACAATATAAGTCCAGAAAAACGCCATTTTCTCACAAATGATAGTCAACGTCGGAAAAATTATGACACCAAAGTTATCATAAATTATTTGGTGTCTTGAATCTAACGATTTGTTGTATCCATCTTGCAGGTCTTCGCCTACCTAGATCAACACCACTTCGTTTTCGACATGTTCCAACCAATGGATCTTCAGCAAGCGTCTGTAGCACTACTTTTCAAAGGCAGCCAACCGTCCGCTTTCACTCTTACAATCGATCACGTCTTACTACCATACATCAGAATACTCCATACAAAGGCCGTAATCAGATTTTCTTAAACGTTTAACTCAATGATTCAGGATTCTAATATTTTTTTTGAATGAGTCTTGCCAGGATTTTCCGAAAATATTTCCACAAAAGGTGTTAAGTTTGGACGCTTCAAAATCAATAATAGATAGTATGGGGTATTCGTGTCTTAGCGAAGATTCTTTTTAAGAGTATCATACTTTACTTATCTAGTTACCTGAAACCATAATCGTTGTCGTAATTACTCAGTTGATTCTAGTGTTCATATACCTATTAATAGTTAGATACTTGTAGTTGGTCTCGTGTTAAGTGCTAATGAAAAGAATTTTTCACCCTTAATGTGCATGGTGTTATTGCTAAGTAGATCGTAGGAAAACACCGTCAAACCATACAGAAATAAAATTCATACTCATAAAACTAAAAAAATGAAGGAAGGAATGTTATTCAAAAAATTGCGCTATGACTTGGATACGATGTCGATCAAAAAAAAAATATCGATGACTTTTGAATACGATTTTTTTTCTATTTCACTTTAATTATATTCAATTAATATTAATTATGATCAAAAAAAATATCGATGACTTTTGAATACGATTTTTTTTTCTATTTCACTTTAATTATATTAGTTAAAATAATAAAAATAAATTGATAAAATCAATATTTATACAGTCATTACTTTAATTATATTATGAAACACCCCACTCAAATCTATCCATCTGCACCATCACGACATAGGTATCCACAATTCACAAGTGGGGTAGCCAGGGGTGTGATACACAAACAAATAGTCTCTAAACTCAGCCACCTTGTAGCTATCACCATTCATTCAAATTTTATTTTTAAGCTCTCCAGACAACACTTGCTGGTATGAGGAGAAATCAAGTAAGTTTATTAATGTACTTCTAACTATTTGACACTATTGGACACCAATTAATTGACTATATATGCAAGTACCTCAGTCTCTTCTCTGTATCAAGTGTTCATCAATAAATTACCTACTACATGCTACTGTATTTCTTCTGGATACATCCTGAAACGACCAACCAGACACAACCTAAAGTCAACATCGAGACTTAATCGATACTAGAATTAAAGTAATGACTATGTCAAATTGCGATCTTATCACTTAAACAATTACATCCAGTCAGCTGGAATTAAACCTCGTGTATTCATTAAATCAAACTAATGGTATCTTAACTATTAGATAAACATTTTTTTTAATACTAAATACTCCATCTTTGAAAATACATTGAAGGAGACCCACCGACCACCCGGATAGCGCAGAAGTCTGGGGACTTCCATTTATCCGAATTCTACACTGCACAAAGTTTGTCCACACCGGAGGCGCCATAGTGGGCAGCCTGAGGGGCTGGCCGGCCAAAAAAAACCCCGTGTGTGGAATCTTTTGACTACACTCCTTCGATGTCCCTCTAGCCGAGAGAAGCAAATACATTCATAATTTATTTAAAACTAACAATATATTTATAAAGGCATTTCCTTAACCTAGATAACAAATCAACAAATCCATCTTTGAAAATATTATAACTTAAAAATATATCACCATTTGCCCTTTATCCGGGAGCGCAGGCAAAACGGAATCATCTCCATTCCTGGCATCTTTGCGCCAATCGAGTCGCCAATTAAAATATATAACACCAACATTATTTCTCGTTACTTGTTGACTTGGTTCGATACTATAATATATTTTAATTTCCATCCTAGTGGCGTAAACTGAGAAGTTGAATTAAGCACCTATGTACATGTATAAGTAGTAGTAGGTGCCTATCACATTCACTAACTATATTATACACATTAACTACTTACTTAGTAACAATATATTTCTCACAGGGGTACAATACAATACTACTTTACTAATAATACAATATACAGTTTGTAAAAGTACAGTCCCCGTCCACAAAAATATGATCACACAAAATTATGTATTAAATTTTTCATATCATATTAATTGACTGATTTTGGATTGAATTTGCTTATATTTCCATTATAAACAGAAAAATCTCTTGGAGGATGGAATTATTTTAACATGCTTCTGTTATTTTTATTGAATTCTAGTAACCTATAATTAAAAAAATTAAAAAAAACGTCGAAACAAAAATCGTAAAATAAGCAACTCATTCAATAAATTACAAAATATTCCTATGTTTTATACACATTGGTTTCGAAAATTCACAAATAATATGAACCTGGCCTTTTTCAAATTGTTTCTTCCTTTGTGTACTCGTACCATGGGCTAAGTTAGTTAGAAGAAATCATGCTTCTATGATAAACTTACCCTCTGTACATTGATTTTATATCATTTGAATGCATTTTTCTATAAAATTGTTTATATTGTGATCAAAAATGTAAAGAATGAAAAAAAAACAAAACATTTTTTTTTTATTTATTTCAATAAACGGCTTCTTTAGCCTTTTACAAGCATAGGGTTAGATAAAAAAAAATACGTTATATTAACAATTACGTTTTATTAATATGAGATAACTCGTTTAAAATTATTTTAACATGCTTCTGTTATTTTTATTGAATTCTAGTAACCTATAATTAAAAAAATAAAAAAAAACGTCAAAACAAAAATCGTAAAATAAGCAACTCATTCAATAAATTACAAAATATTCCTATGTTTTATACACATTGGTTTCGAAAATTCACAAATAATATGAACCTGGCCTTTTTCAAATTGTTTCTTCCTTTGTATACTCGTACCATGGGCTAAGTTAGTTAGAAGAAATCATGCTTCTGTGATAAACTTAACCTCTGTACATTGATTTTATATAATTTGAATGCATTTTTCTATAAAATTGTTTATATTGTGATCAAAAATTTAAAGAATGAAAAAAAAACTTTTTTTATTTTATTTATTTCAATAAACGGCTTATTTAGCCTTTTACAAGCATAGGGTTAGATAAAAAAATACGTTTTTTTTTTTTTTTTTTAAAAAAAGATATATCTGGGTTTTGTTATAAACCCAAATACAACCTTATACACCTTCCACAGTAAGCTAAAAGCTTGTGTCGTGAAAGGGGAGTTTGCCGGCACCTGGGATCGAACCGCCGACCCCTTGTTCAAGAGGCCGAGACTCTACCTCCAGGCTACCGACGAACTCATTGTTCGTCGTTATATTAACGAACGTTATATAACGTTATGTAACGTTAACGAACGTTATATTAACAATTGCGTTATATTAACATGAGTTAACTCGTTTAAAATAATAACCAATCATGGTGTTGATATAACTGAAGCCAGAGGGTGTATATGAATTGTAAAGTTGTATAATAGTAGGTATGTAGATAAGTACTAAATGAAGTCATATAAGATAATACCAGTTTAAACGAGTAATTAAACTGCTGTTAGTTCAGCAGCTATATTATTACATGAGGATTATAATGTACATAACATGCATTAAAATAATACATAGTGCTACTGTCAACGACATTAATACATTCACTAGAAACAATGTAAATCTAACATTTTATAAAAAACGACAAACAAGCTGTTGGATGTCATAGTGCGTAAGATCTCGTATCTGAAAAGTACCACATTTTGCGGTTGATTATGACAGGAAAAATAGAGGGAAGCCGGGAGGCTAGCAGAAGGCAGACATCGTGGCTGCTCAATATACGACATTGGACTGGAATGAGAGGTGTGGAGGAGTTGTTTCAGACAGCGCAGGACCGAGGAGCATATGCCAGGGTGATCACCAAGTCGGGAGGACCTGACAGGCCACTTACAGAAGAAGTTAAATAAGCGTTCTTCAACAAGCGTTAGTCGTGTCGCAAACAAGCGTTAGTCCATGAAGGATGCTCTTTTTCTCACTTATTCATAAGAAAATGTTACTATTTTTAGGGAATATATCAATAATACATTAGAATAGCACATTCTTACAATAATGGTGAATTGACCGACCAATAGTTGTATATGTATCCCAAAAAAAACACTCGAAGGAATTTCATTGTCTTTTTATCGCACTAATAGCGTTCCCTAGATAAATAATTATAATATACAATGCATGAAAATAAGTGCGAGTGTAATAATGGCTCATTAATATTACTGTAATGAAGCAGAAATATCAGCGCTTTTGGAACCTAAATTTGGAGAACATTAATGCTAGGTTTTTGGCCTTTATATTAATATCGTTGGCTGCTATGCTGTACTGTCTTATATTATTAGGTACTATAGATACGATATTAGCGCACTTTGTAAACTTATTAAGTAAAAATCGATATCAGTTATTGCGTTATCGCACGGAAACTACCCTTTTGTGGGATGTGTGAATATTATTATATTACAGTTTTGATTACAATATTGTATGCGAAATAAATTTAACACTTTGTTGTTGCACGCTCTGAACGGATTACGCGATCTTAAGCGTTGAGATCTTGCGGAGGACAATTCTATTAATAGTTATAGTGGTAGGCTTCTAATAAACCTTATCTCATAGCAACGGCGGCAACGATTTGGAAATGTCAAGAACCTACTGAACTATTGACTGTAATGGACTTATATAGATAATGTAAAGATAAAATTTCTGAATTCTACATTTGGCCAGCTTTTGTTACTATTATTATTACAAGCAAGTATCTGGTAGGTACTATAAAGAAAACAGAATGTCGATGCTTTGGATTTAGGAATAGAGAATATTATCATTTTAAACTATTAGAGATCTGAGAGTTTCTTTGAACTCCAAGATTTAACGAATCATTTTTGTTTAAGGTTTGCAAATTTGTATTTCAAACATTTATTTTATTATTTTTTAAGAAAGTATACAGGCAAACAGATTGATATAAAAAATAAAAAAAAAAACATTTTAAACAATTAAATGTCATCAATAACAAGTAGGTACACCTATTTCACACATTTTAAATAGATATTAAATAATACATAGAATAAAAAACGACGAGCGTTGTTCAGAAAAAGCATAAAAACAGTACACACAAAAGTCGATTCGTTACCATTAGAAACCAATTTCCGTGAAGTGATTTTGTGTAATTTTATTTTTATTTATTTATTTATTTATTCATTTATAAAATTACAAAAGTTAAAATTTCTTTTATAATTTATTTACACGTTAATTTCATCTTAATTCTATAATTATCTAGTTATATACATTACAATCATACTTAAATTACTTAACATTGTACAAGTAAAACATATATCGATTTCTTTTTTTTTTAACTTAAAAACTTTTTCTTTTTATATACTACCTACATATTGTTTGAACTTAATTATATAAATACTCAACTAACTGTACACATTTTATTCTTAAATTACTAACATTCATATACTTTCAAATTTAAAATTTTTGTTTCACATATTGCAAGCATTTCTTCCGAAAAGAGGAAAGACTTCGAGCCTCTTTTAGGTTTGCAGGTAATGCTGTTAAGTTCTCTAAATCAATTGATTTGAATGAGTTTTTTTTTCTTTACACCCCTTTTATATACTTATATTTATTAATTATAATCAGTCTATTGTTGCATCTGAAACTAAATTACAGCGTCATATATCGGGAATGTAAATTTTTTTTTAATAATATAGACTTATTTGACATAATATTTCTATTGCGATTCAATGAAACTATAAAAAGATTCTTGACTACTTCTGGCTCTCATGGGGTTCTATCATTTGATACTTTTCCTCTCTACTCCAATTTTCAGTCCCATTTCTTTATTTCCTTCTTGATTGGAGATGATTGATTACATGTGCTTTAAAATTTATTTTTTTCGTATCAACTTCATGTATGTTACATTTTAAAATAAACTTTGCTGGTTTTCTAATTTTAATTGATTTTGGCTGTTTATTATTAATTATGTTAAAAAATATATCGGTTTCAAACTTCTCACCCGGCAACACGAATAATCGAGGTAAAATTTAAAATTCTTAGGTCCATTTCTGTCACCAAAACTTTCGACAAAGATTAGTTGTGTTGATTTATTATTATGTTTCGATGTTGGAATTGTCAACTCTATTGTAATATATGTATTATATAATGTGATTGTATTCCGGGTGACCGGGTAATTGGACATTTACTGCGGTACACTTGAGTCCCGAATGCTCATACATGTACAATGTACATGGTGTATATATATATACACATTACACGTACTCTATGTCTTTATACTTTAATATGGGACACTGCAGGCAATATCGAAATATTGGACAACGATTATAAACACTAGGGTCGCTGGCACTGTTAAAAAATAATAAATAATGATGATAAGTATTAAGTTATCAATCAAAATGAATACAGAAATGGTAACGTAGACAAATACGTAACCAGCCAACATTGACGCTCATGTAATCTTTTCTGTTTCAGTTTTTTTCTGACGGTCTTCATTCGGTTCATTATAATAATAAATCAAATTTTTTTAGTAATTCTACTGTGAATTAATTAATTTGCGAATTAGCTTTTCAAAAATATCGCTAACATTGTCAGGCAAATAATGTTACCATAAAATGTAAATAATGTAACAATAATGCCTGACGATGAGAGCGGCAACTTTCGAAAGCCAATTCTTAAATTAATATAATATCATGTCCTTATTTACCAATTTCATGTATTTTTTATTCAATAAATTATTTATTATTTATTTTTTATTTATTTATTATTCCAAATAGAGCATACAAAATTAACATAAAAAAACAATATAATGGAATATAGTGCCCCACTAGATTAAAATCTGTTCTGGGGCAATACTAGAAAAAAAATACAAATATCAAAATACAATTTTTCAAATATGACTTAGAATACAATTCTTTCATGTAAACTTGAATAAGAGTTAAAATAATTCAAAATACATAATAAAATAGCATGTCATACGTCAAGTCATTTAGTATGTGCAAATAAGATTAATGTAAGAGTAAGTCAGTTATTGTATTATTTTAAATAAAAATAGCAAATTTAGTCTAAAAGAGCGGGTGTAAGAAAGCTCGGATGTCCTATAACTACGTAGCTTGATCACGTGAATAAAATTCTTAGGGAACGTCGCGTATTGATAAAAATAAATCGCCGTGTGTACAAGAAATCGTATGAATATAGGTGGAGCAAAATAAGTTTGTAGGGATAAAGCTATGTGGCGTTCCGTCCTCTCTGCCTACCCCACTTGGGATACGGCTTGAGTTTACAGTATAGTATCCATCATATAGTATTTATTTTAGTAAAAACCTTCAACTCAAATAAGCAATATTAATAGAGGTGAAAATAGCCATAATTTTCATAGCTGATTTGAGGATAGAAGAATAATATTGCGGAAATACTGAAATAAACCAAGCCATTGAATCTATGAGCAATCAAGTCACATAATTTACGAGCATCGGACGTCATGCTAAGAACCCCACGAGTTCTCAAGGAACCCCCGCAGAAGGAAGCATTCGAAAATGTTTTCTTATCGTCCTTCCTTTTAAATGTTTATACTTTTTCATTCTACTAAAAGGACCATTTCACCAAACAGTTAATCAATGATTGAGTTACAAGTAAAATATATTTCTCAATAGGTATATCGATTATTTCTAGACATGTTATTTATTCATCGCAAGGAATCTTTCTTAAAATATAAGACACATAATACTTAAAAAAAAAACTGAAAGCTAAGCCTTACATGAGTCTTTTATTAATCTACTATACCATCACGGCATATCCCACAAGTGGGGAAGCCAGCAGAGACATGCAAGCTGTCCTTTTCGTGCCAATATAAAATCAAGACATTCAGGATGAGTGGCAAACTATATAATCATATATCTATATTCATATTTCGAAGAGTCTCCGGCAAAGCATTGGTCTCCAATTTTTCCTGTAAGTTTTCGAGTGTTCTGTAAAAGGTAGTAGCTCGTAAAGTGACAGTTAACATCTATAATTCAGCAATGAAGCAATCCTCACATCTGGCATCCACTAAATGTCTTATTTTTTACACGGAGAGGACAACACGCCTGATTATCACATCGCTCGACTCAAAAAAGTTCTTACATGGCAGTTGTTGTGCCATGTGTTGGAAATACTCTCAGAAGGATGTGGATGCAGGACAGAAGGGAGTGCAAAATTATAGGACATGCCTATGTCTAAAAATGTGCCCAAATGACTAAAGAAGATATGAATAAAATTTAAATCGCGTTCTTCTGAACTACTATGAAAAAAGTAAATAAATACAAATCCCACATTTTGAGAATTTCTGATTTAGCCTATAAACAGGAATAATACAATTTTATTGGACTATTTCGACGTTCTCTTTATTTATTTGATTTTATTCTGTATCTACTTGCCTAGAGATTTTATACTAGAGATCTCTTTAAATTTATAGGGAATTATTGCATTACAAGTTTTCTACAAGTCATGTACCAATAATATTTACTATCTCTATATATATATATTTTTTTATTTGTTCGATGTCTATTTCTATTGCTTTTAGACCAAATAATGATTTAAATTACATAGTGTAAATGGTGAAATGAAAAGTAATGTTTATGTTTTACTCCGAGTAAACTTGCATAATGTACCGTATTGTATTTTTTAACTTATTTTTATTTTCCACACACTTGATCAGGATGAAATACTTATACATGTAGCATAGAACATTAAACATATAATAAAATGAGAAAACAAAACAAAAAACAGGCAACACCGAACAGACAATGGGAGGGCGTTCGCGCGCCCGAAAAAACATTTACAGGGACTATGCAATCGGCACCAGCAACATGATTTAATTTGTGTTATGATTTCATTTTGGATAATTTATGTGATCAGCTTTATGCCGTTAATGATTGAATAAAAAAATATATTACGAAAGACTTCTGTAAATACTTAAAAAAGATAGAAGTTTTATTATTTTGTCTACAAATATCTATCTATACCTACGCAGCATTATCCAAAACAGGACTTACCAATGAAATGGCTTATGAATATCTTATTTTATAGCAAGGAGAGGATGACTTGTATATTTGTAATAATATATTAGAAGTGTTAAAATTTAATATATCTACACCATGACAATATCTCCCACAAGTTGGGAAGCCAGTAAAATAGGTACAGGTAGGTAATAAACATCCAGGTAGTAGTCACCGTGCCAATAAAAAAAATAAGACACTCAGTAATCTTATTTGTGATGTTATACGAATACTTGCCTCTATCAGGACTCTCTAAAACTATATAAAATATTGGAAACGTTTTCTTTGCCGAAAACTCCACGAAGAATATTATATTATTCCATATTTCAATAAGAAGTTGTCCTATAATTTCAGTAGAAGGATCCTTCTATAGCTACAGTAGTATAAAATATTGCAGTCTTTATATTGTGTTGTATGTTTACATGTCCCTTGCTGGTCGCCGAGCCGGCCGCTGTGGTCTTGTCAGCTTCAGTTATTTATTATTATAAGTCATACAAAGGCATTTTCCATTAAAGAATTTTACGATACACTACGTATTTTTTGCGTAAACCCATAACAACATTAGAACAATATAATATATTTTAAGATGACATTGAGTAGTTATCTATGTAATTCTTTAAATAAACTATCCCTTTGTGCTGTGTCCCTTGTGGGATATTGAAGACTCCCTCCCATACCCGGATATCTCAGAAGTAGGGACTCCTTTTTCCTTGTTGGATAAGCAGAGAGGACGGAACGCCAATTTGACACATTCACGCAGAGTCTCATGCATGAATAACGCTTTATCTTTCTCAACACATTGCCATCCTTGAGAATTTGATCAACAAGTTCAAGCTACGTGTTTTCGAACTTATATGCTTTCAAACAACCTTCTTTAAAAAAATAATCGTCGAAAATTAAAATGAAGAGTAATTTCATAGCGCAGTGTTGGAGTATTCCAGGGAGTTACATTTGACCCAGTCTAAATCAAGTATCTCAAAAACATCAATTCAAATGTTCTTGAAAAAAGGCCTACCTCACCTCCTTCTTCCATATTATGATCTTCCACTCTTTTCTATCTTGAGCTTGCTGTATTTACTTCCTTTCAGCGACCTTCTTCACACTATCCCTACCTGTTTTCGATCGCCACTCTATGAATATTTTAATCTAGCATCAAGATTGTCAAATATCTCACAGAAGACCATAGTTTGACGATTTTTAAAACAAATAATGTGATTGCCAACCGAATAAAAAAAATTAAACTTATCAAAGGCATTTAACAAGGACGTCTAACTTTATCAAAAAAAATAACAAGCTAAAAAGGAAATTCCTCTGAAGTCATAATGGTTGATAATAAATTGGCTATGTCAAATTAATTTTCAAACACAATTTACTAAAACAAAATAAGTGAAAAAGGAAAGGAGGAAAAATACGCTTAACAAAAAAGGTGTTAAGTGTCAACAATAAATATTTCAGAAGTACCTATTTTAATGTATTTGGGGATAAATTGCTCATTATAATAATTTAGTAGTAAATTTTTCAGCCATATGCTTTGAAGTTTGTCATTAATATTATGTATCAATGAATCTAAAATGTTTATATACTCATACAAAATACTAAAAAAAAGCTCGTTTTTTTACTTTTCTGTGAAGGGTTTCCGGTATCGGGATATTTATTTACTGATTGATATTGATATAGATGTGTTGAGAGAGAATTAGAGATGTAATAACGGACACATAAACCTTTATTAGAAAATATAAAATAATCTAGTTTATAAAATAGTATTTAGTTTCAATCTACCTTGGTACGGGCTCATGGTCAGTTAGGTTGATCTTATGACATACTTTGTTCTCAAAATACTTGCATATTTAATGTATTAATAAATAAAATTAAAAAATAAAGTTAACTAACATATACGCAACATTACTTAATAAGCAATTAATATTTAAAATACGTATTTGCAAATACTCCATAACACATAATGTCTTGTACTATTGATGCCGAGATGAAGGAATGATGTATGTTTTTAGACAAAACACCTCAAATCTGTGATGTTACTTATGGACATTTATATGTTTATTCTTTTTGCACATCATAATACAACAAAGTCAACAAAACAACATAAAGCCTTAAGATTATATCATCATCATCATATTTAACAAGATGGGGCAGTAACCGCTTCCTTAATTCAAAGAATTTGGGCCATCAACTTCCACGACATTCCTAGCGCTGTGATGTCGTTGTCATAAGAATGGTGTATTGTGAAAGAGTGATGCCCGAGCTATCAGAACCCTTGTCAATGAAGTATCAATACATTTTTTGGCCAACTATCACAGAACAATCTCAAAAGATGACCCAACTAGAGGCATAGTCTCTCCTGAATTATAGAAACTACAGATCTTTGCAGAGAGCGCTGGGGTACAGTCTCATGTGTGATGTGTTTATACTACCTAACATCCTAAATCTCTTAAATCCTTCTAACACAAATTATCGTTATAAATAACGATGACGTATTAACGACGACTAATAACGATCTAATAACGACGAGGTATTAATTTTTAATAGATATTATTTGTAAACGTCAAATTTCTATCTACTCTTTCAAAAAAACTACTGCCTTCACTTACATAGGTCCTTAATTGGATACATAAATTAAATGTTTGATGTTTAGTAAGGCTAGGCAAAATGTTTTCAATAAAGTCAATTAGACGATTATAAGTTACAAGATACGATTCTATAATAAGAGGGCGTCATAGTATGATCCCAATTTCGATATTAAATTATTTTCAGCTAAGAAACACGCATTGATTTTCCAACTCAAGCTAAACTTTTGTTGATAGCCTAGCCCAGACATACCATATATCTCAGTTAGCCTGTGAAATAAATAAAATACGAAGGTCTATCTAACCATGAAATATTCTTCGAAACAACAACACCTTCGTAAATTGTCGAAAGCGTAGCCCACTTAAAAGGATAGTGTAGAGAACAAGTCAGTTAACTGACATAGATTAAGAATGACAGACATCTATAATACTGAATAATTAAACAGTTGATGTGGGTCCAATTTAGGAACGAATCGAAGGGAACGCTTTATCAATTATTATTTTAAGTATTGTCTATTAGGAAAGAAGATATTCAAATAGAAATTGTTTTATGCTCTCACTATAAACAAACTCTTTTACTCTGTGCTCACTTCTCCCATTATTTATCCAATTATTTTACAAGACAATTTTTTTTTTCTTATAAACCTGAACATACCCCAAACAACATCCAAGTAAGCAATGTGCTTTTGTTGCAAAGATGAATGAGATCGTCGGTGAAAGGTTCGAACCTGGAATATCGCGTCAACTTTCTGCATTCCGAATAAAAAAACTAACATTGTCACCAAGAATATTGGACTTGTATGGTGTGGGTCTGGCCAAGTATAAATATAGTTTGAGAAGAGCAAATATTTCATCTCGACAGACTAACTGATTTTATTTTAATTTTTTTTTAACTTCTCTGCAGTTCTAGTGTTTTCATATATATGATAAAGGTCTTCCTGCTGTGTGTATTTTTATTTTTTGTATGTGTCTGCATGTTGTATGTTTTTAATTGTTAATCCAATGTCTATATGTAAATTGATATATATGATTGTGGATCTTTTGATATGTTTTTTTTTTTTATTTATGTATAAAAAAAGCCTTTTAATAGCTGTTAACGAATAAATAAATAAATAAGTATGGAGACTTTTTTCGATTTAATATGACAAAATTGACGTATAAATATATCTCAAAGAGGCATCTTAAATTGGCACAAACAATAAAAAGTACCTAATACAAATATTTCATATCATTTTAGTGGTAACGTGGTTAAATCGCTTAACCAACATTTTAACTCCCAAACATAATATTGGGTTAATATTCAAGAATTGGCGAAGAGAATGAGTGAATATACACCAACTCATGAAAACATTCTGGGATAATTGGAAGGGGTATAATATCAGGTGTTCGCCCACCGGCAATGGCGTATGAGCGTAATTGTTAGCTATTAAACATTTTAAAATTATTTTTATAAACTGTTTACGACACACATTATTGCTAATAGAATTCAACATAAAAATTAACTGAGTTTTATACATATGGACAATTTAAAAGCTCCATAACGGCGACCAATCCCGAATTATTATTATTTGTTTTATTGTAATTTTTTTATTTACTAAATGCCATATAATGTATGATTTGTTACAGTTAGAAATATTTTTCCTGAAAAATTACCTCATTTTTAATAAATTAAAAAAATCTATTCAAATTCATATTTTCACTTATTTTGAAACTATTCAAATTCTTATTTTCACTTGTTTTGAAACTATTCAAATTCTTATTTTCACTTGTTTTGAAACTATTCAAATTCTTATTTTCACTTGTTTTGAAACTATTCAAATTCTTATTTTCACTTGTTTTGAAACTATTCAAATTCTTATTTTCACTTGTTTTGAAACTATTCAAATTCTTATTTTCACTTGTTTTGAAACTGAGATAACTATTATTTTTTTTTAATCGGTCGAAGGCTTCCGCATGAAAGTTTGTGATTCAAATATTTCTAGCAACATCTCCGACTTTTGCAATATATTATACATAATAATATAGATGTCCCGTGGAGCACCCGGTAAAGAATTGGTCTCCCACTCTTCTGAGTAAGTTTTCGAGTGTCCTGTAAAAGGCAGGTGTTCGAAAAAATTAAAACATTTTACTTCTTAAATTCAGCGATGAGGCTTGCCACCTATCCTGAATGTCTTGATTTTATATTGGCACGAAGAGGACAGTTTGCATGTTTCTTACATGCAGCTGATCTGCTAGCTACCCCACTTGTGGGATATGCCGTGATGGTATAGTAGTAATAGTAGTAGGATACAGCTTAATAATATATATGTGGATGCTTTGAGATGTATGAATTTGAATTGATCACAAACTTTCATCTACGAACAGCTTAAAAAAGTACAACCTTGAAAGATAAACAATAGATTGATTAAAAAAATCCGATGATTAAAAAAATATCATTTCATCATCATCGCCCTCAACGCTCCTCTCGGGAGTACAGGGCAGAAACCAGTCTCCTCCATTCGGAGCGTCTCTGCGCCACCTCTTTCCATGACATTCCCTGCGCTCTGACATCGTTGTCATAGGAACGGTGTATTGTGAAAGAGGGACGCCCGGGCCGACGGAACCCTTGCGGACGGAAGAACAGTGCTCTTTTTGGCCAACTATCATTGGGCATTCTCAAAACATGTCCCAGCCAGGACCATCGTCTCTCCTGTATTACGGAGATTACAGGTCTCTGCTGGGTGCGCCGGCGCACAGCATCATTTGTAACATGTTAAACAAAGTTTGGAAGGCGTCTGGACTCAGCATCAGGACAAAATGTCGCTTGTTCAATGCATGCATCATCACAATCCTTCTATATGGCTGTGAGTCTTGGTACTTAACCAAGGCTCAAGAGCGGAAGATACTAAGCTTTGAAAACAAGTGTCTTAGAAGGATTTTGGATGTCAAATGGTATGAACATGTTATCATTTCAAAATATTATTATTGCTGTAATTCATATATTGTTTCAGATGGAGTTAAATATAACAGTGATTTCTAAACCGGTATTTTGATTAGGTATATGACATTTCTAAACCTCTCCAAGGTCCGTGTTTCATATAACCTTTACTAGAATTATGGAACATTAAAATGATATTATACCCGAATACAATTGTATGATTTATATCAGTAGATGCGATACCATACCAGATAATATTTCAATTCTCTAGGAATAATACTGTATGCTCTACTATGTATAAAACAGAGAATTTTACTGTACCAACATATGTATAAGAAGTTCTGTTCAAATCAGGTAGTGAAAACAAAAAAATCTTGAGGGACGGTAACGTAATTTTACTACGTATTAGTATTACTAGCCCGGAATATCTTCGTAATAATCTCTATTGTTGTACAAGTAGTTGCATTCCATAGTGATTTCACAATGAGTTCTAAGAAGACGGAATTTTCTCTCAATTGAAAAAAAATTGCAGGTTAAAGCTCTCTGCAGGAAAATTGCATAAACATAATTTTATGATAGGTAGGATTCAATTGTAAAATATGTATTATCTGCAGGATAGATAGATAAATATATACCTACTTAATACATTGTAATCACTTATGATTTTACGAGAATCAACAGTTTAGTTAAAGGAAAATTTCACCTGTCCAAATAGTGGTCGAGTAGATTATTGATGATAATTTGGTGTTTGAAAAAGTGGTAAATATATATTTTTTTACAAATATTTTGGGTGCCACCACAGTAGCATCATTTTTCTTTATGCTTCATCAAGACTATCAGACATCAGTTTTCAAGACTAGCTATAACGTTATTTGTATTGACTTCAGCCATGAAGTTCCCGGGAAAGAATGGTTATCTCACTCTTTTTTTGAGTGCGCTGTAAAAGGCAGGTGTCCGAAAAACCTTATGTATAAGTCAATTGAAATCTACAATTCAATGATAAGCCATGCCCACCATCCTGAAAGAGTTATTTTTTAAGGCGCGGAGAGGACGATCTGCAGGTCTAACTCAGTGATGTAATTTGCAGATAGGTCGCCGCAGACAACTAAATTTGTATATAAAAGTAAAAGAAGGTGTCTATTTTTATTCAAAGTTCAAAATTATGACAATTTATATAGCGCCACCCATATTCATGTCCAGTTTAAAAAAAAACAGTGTCAATTTAAAAATCGTCAAAAAAATACAATAATAATAATAATACAACTAATTAACAATAATTATAACAAAATAATAATGTACACATGTTCAACAGAAATTCAGTCTTTGTGAAAAATATTAATGAGATAAAAGGTGTGTCATGTGAACAAATAAGTCTTCAGGCCACTCCTGAAAACGTCATAGTCAGTGGCCTGCTATAATAAATAACTACAATACAGATAAATTATATTTTAATTTTAATAAATAAAATATAAAAATATATTATTGAGCACTGTTTAATCTCCACTATGTTAGGTTAAATACCGAACGTTTTCGCCTATACTTGTAGGCATCTTCAGGGAAACTGCGCCTATGCCTACAAGTATAGGCGAAAACGTTCGGTATTTAACCTAACATAGTGGAGATTAAACAGTGCTCAATAATATATTTTTATATTTTATTTATTAAAATTAAAAATGGATTTCCACAGCGTAAACACAAAAACTCTTGAATTATTAAATTATATTTTGTACTTAAAATCCTTTAACTTACTCGCTTCTGGGTACACAAGGAATAATAATTAATCTCAAATAATATATGTATAACCTATTCCAAATAAGAAAACAATACTCACAGAACCCTTATCATAATACATATCGCCTGTCCTGTTCTATAACTCAACAAGTCGATATATTTCGTAAATTAAGATTAAGTTGGTCAGACACAATCAACGCCACTATTCCAATTCCACAAACGAATAACTATAAAAAATGCACGGTTCCTTTTATAAATGAAATATTTAACTATGAATAAATGAGGTACCTACCTATTATCAATTCCACAAATAATAATATTTCGAATTGAACGGAACTAAAACAACCTATTTCTTCAACAGTGCGATTATTAGATAGTTTGTTTGTTACATTCTGTTGTGCTTTTAAAGCATACGGTTTATGAATATACATATATTTGAGACTGACCGGGAACACCATCATTGGTCATAGAAAAAATGAATATACAAAAATTTCAAAATTGTGATTTCCCGAATATAAGACTTGTTGAGTTATGAAACTGGACAGTCTATATATACATTCAGTATAGGTAGCTTTACTATTTAATACACGAAATAATATTGTAATTTATGAACAAGATAACAAATATTAAATAATTTGTTACTTAATCTAAAACTAATACAATGTTATTTTCTTATGACTATTTCATAATATCAAAAGTAAATAAATATGGTTACAAAGTTGCAATATTTGATTTTACATGAAATAACTATATTTTTGGATTTATCTTAATATTAAAAAAAAAATTATTAGCATCCGCAATCATCAGAATGAACTAACATAATAACATATACGGACAATTCACACAGATCAAGCTAGTCCCAAATTCAGATACGAATCTTGTATTATGGGTACTTACTTGAAATTTACTTAGAGCAGACCGTTTTCTTGAAACATTGATGATGATCGTCATCGCTTCACGCCGCTTTCCTAGCGGGGTGGGTAGAAAGTATCGAGTGCCATTTACTCCTGTCCCTGCACACATTTTTCGCTTCTACAACATTCATGTACTTCATCATACACAACACATTGATTGTAATTATCACGTTTCCGACCTTGAAGATCTGGTCTACGTAATCTAGCCATTAGATTCTCGAACGGCCACAATAGTAGGTATTATTAATAATTTCAACCATATCTTAAAGATATTACCAACAGTCTACCGTTTGTTTTAATAAAACACTCACTGCCAGGAACAATGTCTTATAACTAAATGTCCGGAAACTAATTAACTTCAAAATCCATTGAGCTGCGTCGGTTCTGACTAGAGATGAAACATAACTAATAAAAGCATCGCTCACTGAAACTGAGACAAATATTAATGTAGTAGAGATGTACATCTGCTAAGATGTACTCTCAACTCTTTTCATCGAAATTAATAATTATGCTTTGAAAAACCGAAACTAAGTCCACATGGAATTGATACCACCAACTTCTGACGTACTAGAGGCATACTCCTGATGCGGTTTTAATCTAGAATCTCAGTAGTGTATCTTAGAAACGTCTAATTAATATACTGGTATATTGTCGAGATTGTTGTATCTTAGAAACGTCTAATTAATATACTGGTATATTGTTGAGATTGTTGTATCTTAGAAACGTCTAATTAATATACTGGTATATTGTTGAGAACGATCTTCACTCAGTTTGTATTTCAACTGACGTTCTTAATAACCAAACTTCCTACTTTTGTGTGATATATATATTTGGTTCACATATGTGTTCATTTTCATCTATAAGATACTCGTATTTTGACACCTTTTTAGATAAGATGGTACACAGAATTACTTCCTTGGAATACAATTATCAAACCTCGGATTCTCGTTAACCTGAAATAATATGTTCCAAGAAGGCAAAATCATTACTCGTGCTATCTCATAATGGAAAATAAATTATATTTCGACTAGTTGTGGGCAGGAAGCAAATATCATAATTATATTATAATAAATGATTGTGGACTAGAATAAGACATTAAGATTTGGGCGTAAGATAGGGACATTCTCAAAATAATTCAAAGAAAATTAACCAACTTTAATGACGTGGATGTAATGTCCTAGAATTGATGAATTGTACAGTGTCCTTGAGGTGCATTAGCACGTAAACGATACTTTTATGTTGTCCTATAACAATAATTTAAGCGACTTAATGAGGGACATGAAAGAAAATAATCAATCTTAAAAAAACGGACTCATAATAATAAACTAAGTGTTCGTGTATAAAAACAGAGCTTCAAATCTTGTCTACTAAATTCTCGATTGACTTTTTTAGGTGTCTCGTGAAAAACTCGTGATAGATTTGATAGACTTATAATAATATCTCACAAAATTTGGTACAATTAAAAATGTGTTTTATTCATCAAAATTATATTTTCTTCTTTTCTCTCTTCGAAAACTTACAATTATTATATTTAATGTATGTATTTATCAGTGGCGTGCCTTCCATACATGCAAAAAAGCAAAGCATGCCCTAGGAATAAATCTATAATTTTCTAAAAAAAACATCGAAGTAAGTTTAAATTGATTTAAATTCCCCGCCAAACGATTGCAAATCTTTTGCAAACTTCAGGTCAATAGCTAACATAGACAAATTTATGTGACCTCTAATGCACCCATAAAGCAAATTCACCTTGATTTAAATTTCCCGCAAAATGTTCGCAAACCTTTGCAAACTTCAGTTCAATGGTTACCATAGATACATTAGTAGGTATGACTCCCAAAAATAGTTCTGTTTCGTTGCATCATATGGAGCTTCTATGTTCTCTGTCACACGCAGGGAAAGTACGTTAATAATAATATTATTTATTAACACAAATACAAGTCAACATGCATGTGTAGTGGTACAAAATATATGGGGTCAAGAAGCTTGCTTCTCAGAAAGGTTTGTATGTATTAGTGCATACTGCATACGACACTAATATTATATACCTATTTATTATTTGTGTATAGGGCTACGGTTGTGTCATTTTTAATGAATTATTTTTTGTGAATTGAAGTTGTTCATTTTGTTAATTTATCTAATAGCGTTAAAATGAAAGTTGTTTATTGAGATACCACATTCATGTAAACGCGATATAATATTGAGGTTTAATTTCATTCAACTAGAGGATGCAGATGAAAATCTTGATATTTTTTATATTGTTATCATTACTTCAAAATTTATTTATATCTTGCTTACGTAGGTGTTGTCATTAGTTGAAATATTGTTTAATATTTTTCATAACTCAATTTATTTCTTTGATTCTTTTTATATGTGATGTTTTATCAATAAACAGAATTTCTTATAAAATCAAAGACAAACTTTCAAATATTTTATTCGTTCTAGTGACTGCACAAAAAATTAACATAATTATTATCATTATTTTTATTTCAACACAAACACAAAAAAAATCCATCTATCTCCAAATGTATTGTTTTTTTTGCGTTTTAATCTATTTTCAAATTTGCATCTGATTGTTGATATTTTTTTAGTTGAGTGTCATCCAAACTATCTGGATGATTGTGGACAGAAAAAAATGTAGGTTTTGTCCAACAATTGGTTTCTAACATAGGTAGGTACATGTTATAATAAATTCTACCTACTGTACCTACACAAACCGCATGCCCAATACCAAAAGTCTAGTCCCGCCACTGGTATTTATATTTACTTTTCGCAGGACACTCTAAAACTTGGAAGAAAAAAAATGGAAGATCTATGCATTGCCAGGGGCTCTAATGAACAAAAATTCATCTATATTGATGATTATGTTATTTTTAAATACATTATCATTAGATGTTAAAACTCAGTGGTATTGGCACGGAGAAAGCGACTTGCATACAAATGCGGTTGGTCTGCTGGTTAGCCCACATCTAGGAGATGCCGCGATGGTATAAATAAATAAAACTCATTTATTTTACTGTGTTGTACGCTACACTTGTAATGTATTTAATTTTGTTTTCACAAAGACCTTCGTAAAACTCCAAATATCGTCAATATTAAATGTGTAATTTGATAAGTTATGTAGCAAAGTTAATGTCACCAAAGCTACAATGATAAATTTAACGTAATAAATGTCTTTAATGAAGAATCGATATCTGTGAGACTTCTCTAATCAAGACGACAAGACAAACATTTCGATATTAGAACTTAAAGCAAAGTAATCTATCAACAAACTCCGGTTCGGTAGATTATCAAAGTTTCGTCCAGCCCGAGTGCTGTTTAGATTAGATAGATGACCAATACTTCAACACTTCAAGTAATTTAATTGCATGTATGTATCTACATCTGTTTGAGATACATAAGGACATTGAACAAGTAATATCAAAGATTTCATCGAATTTCTATTTACGAGTAGGTATATCATTTCAAAATTGTATGGATTCAAATTAGTTATACAACATCAATAAAAGAGACAATTAAAATATATACAGGAAGTCAGAAAATATTGCATCAGAGCTATTTATGTGTAAGTTTGTAATCAAAACTGTTCTATCTTTCACAACATTCTCTAACGAGTGGTTTTTGCGTAGTTAAAATAGCCATCTCATAAACACTAATTTGTTAAATATCAAGAACATCTTCCCTTTATTTAGCTGAATTCTGAATGATATTCTTTTTATTTTTTTTATTTTTTTTAATGATCTCATTTCAAAAAACACAATGCCATTAATACCTACACTAAATAGGACTCAAATATTTTTATATCAATAATCATTGTGATAATTATATCAGAAAAAATAATAGTCGTCTTCATTGTGATGGGTATAATGAATACATATAAATAATGTGATTGTATTAGTGCTTCCATTATCATAAAAGCTTTTCAAATAGTTTTTTTTATATATATAAATCTCAAATGAAATTCATTTTCTTTTTATTTCATCCCGTCCACCTACCACAACGGGCAGAGTTTAGGCGGATATGAGCCATTTATTTAAAATGCTATACCAAATGTAGACACTTTTGGGTATTGATCTCGTGTTTCCTCTTTATTTTTTATCTCTTGGGTCAGCAAAAAATAATAAATTTCACCAGTTTTAAATCCGCACATTGAGAGGGTGAAAAAAAAACATTTCGAATATTTTTGTATTTATCATTCTGTATATGTAATTAATTAAACAAGATAAAATATACTACAAATGTTCCCCTTTATATTATTTTGGCTATTGCGGGAATGACATCCAAAGAAAATAATTTATTATATATTTTTTTGTTTAGTTTTAAACAAAACTAAATCCTCCGCGGCGATCTAGAATTATTATCCAAGTGAAAAAGTTATTTTTGAAAAATTGATTCACATCGTTTGTTGTGAAGGTTCAATGATTATTTTTATTATTATACCCATGAAGAATTTCTATGTATTTTTTGTGTAGCTAATCGGCTGATTGTGAAGTCTTAAACGTTATAACGTGATTTTTTAGAACATTTACTATTTTTTTATTGTTTAACTGGATTTGGGCACAACGTGCAGATGACAAAACCAATCAGATATCTTGATTGGGTGCGTCGAGATAGTAGGATGCAAACGTCAATCACCAATATTCAATCATTCGGTGTACTTTCGGAACATCCGCCGAAGAAATAAATATTCATGCTGACGTCATGCTCTCCGAATATTTCTTCGGCGAATGCTCCGAAAGTTCACCGAATGATTGAAGATTGGTAGTTGACGTTAGCATCTATCTGGACGCACCCATTGGAGAACCATGTTTACACAATGTAAGATTGTGCTAAATCTAATCGGAAGAAGTCAAAAAGGCGTCCTAATGCTTAACAATTGGCTATAGGCAGGCTTAAGTGATCACTTTCGGTATCCATGGATAACGTTCACCAATGCTGACATTCTCATTGTCTTGATGTAAGGTCCACCAATCGAGAAACGCTTTATGTAAACTGATTCTTGGAGTGATTGTTAGTCTAAGAATCACGAACATGAATTTAATAAATAAATAAACACTTGTTTTTCCTATCATTATACTTGTAAGAAGGAATAAGGTCTGGATAAATAGAAAAATAAATTTTATGGTATAACCTAGAACATACAATATAGAAGTATGATATGTAGAGAAAAATACAATCATACTACTTTTTATTACAAGTATTTACATTTATGTAACAGTAACCTGAAAAGGATAAATGCGAGGAGATATCCGATCAAATTTCACTAATCTCTTAGTACGTTTTACGAAAACTGAAATACTTGTAAAGATTCAGGCTATTTCTATCTTATTTCTTATCCCTTCATTACTTTCAAAGCCCTCACTTAACCATCCAGTTTTCCTTTACTAATCTCCTCGTATATTGCCATACATACATTATCCCTTATAAAACATACTGTAGAAGTATGTTAAAATGGGTTTCAATGTAGAGTACCTATTTATTTATTTATCGAACTGGGCAGTATAACAAACAGCCTCAATCATTGGCAAACTTGTATCTACTTGAAAAAGATGTGATTTTCTTTTTACATACATATACTTATATATATTTTTGTTTTATTATAATTGGGACATCTTAAATAAGTAATTTAAGTACTATGCTCGTTAAATAGTAGTCATTGTCTAAGAAAAATTAGGTCATTCAGAATAGGTAGAATGATTCATCACTGCTTAATCTACGTTATTGAATATCTTCTAGAAATCATAAAGATTAATTTATCGACCGAAGGTTCTTGATGGAAGTTCATAGTAATAAGTTTATTTATGAAACAAAACATAATGGTAGTTCCACTATTGATTTTATTATCTTTACCTTTGCCTGACGATGAGAACGAAAGCTCTTGAAAGCCGGCTCGCAAATTAATGAATTCAACAGTGGAGTATGTAGTAATATCTTTATTTATTTATTTTTATTTATTTTGCAACACACGGCGTGAGCCTTTTACATGTTAATGTTAATCAAGCAGTATAACAAACACAAACAGATACAATAGTCAAGAATACATTATTACATAGATTGGAAGTGAAAAATTAATGAAGCAACAGTCAATAATAAAAAAAGGAAAAAATGTTTCATTAATAACTTATTCTTGAAATTATCTTATGAATAAATACATATTTTCGAGGTTTTTAATAGCCTGATGGTAGAATCTTGGACTTTCAATCGAATGATCCCGGGTTTGATTTCACCCTCACGACGAAAGCATTTTGTCGTAAAAGTAATTGGGTGTATTGGGATGAATTTCAGATGAAGATTCTTTCTGAGATGTAAATGTTTTTGGCAAACTTAGCTGGACACTAAAGCAACTACTTAGCGGAAAAGGGACACCTTTTCTTATCTAAAGACCACTGTAAAACTAGCTATTAGCCCAAAATATTTTATTAAATATAGTAGTTTCAGATGTCCACTGCATAAATATAATTTTTTCAAAACTGTTAATTTACATTGTTTTTAGAAATTTGAAAACCCAAAAACGGAATTTATTTAAAAAAAAAATCATTTGAATTAAAAAATATACAAGCAAACAAAAAATAATTACAGATATCGTACCTAAAGTAGAAAACTTTTTTCAATTTTCATTTATGTCCAGGGAAGCCTTTGCCATAACACATTCACACAAACATAGAACTGTATGTAATTGTATAAGATACTTTTGATAAAAATACAGAGTATCTTGGTGAAATGACCTATTTGTTGCTTCAAATGTTTAACTCACAAAACTCAAGAATTTTTAGTTCTATCGACTTTTGAACATCTTGTACTTCATTTTATAAAGTACATCAAAAACCTGTAACAAATTCCGTACTACATCGAAGTGATAAGGTGATTTTATTGCATTAAAAATAAATAAATTCAGAGAAACTTATCAAATTGCCATGACTTTTTTGGTATATTTCATCATTATATAAGATATTCATCTTTCTTGTTAGTCAAATTTGCGTTTTATCGCTTAAAATAAATGAAAAAAGCACAACGTAAATTGATGTTTTTTTTACCTTTATATCTAAGAATAAACCTTGAGAGGGTTAGGCTTTTGTTGCACTAAACAGCTCAAACAAAATATTGGAATATAGTTTTGAGATAACTAGAATTTTTATTATCTTTATCAAATATTTAATACTACTTTAACATCACACCATATCTCACAAATGAGGTAACCTGTGGAACAACTGTTTGTAACAAAAATCCAAGTCATCCTCTCCGTGACAATAAAAGTCAAAACATCCAAGATGAGAAGCATACCTCATCTCTGAGCTCAAGATGTTAAATGTCTTAAAACATGATGTTTTACTAACATTTGCATTAGCGCACTTAAAAGCGTACAGGAAAGAATGGAAGGCTTATTATTTCTGGATAGGCAGCAAAGATCGAGCGGCACTTACTCTTTGTATACACTTTTCAAAAAATCTTCAAATATAATTTTCGCTTCCGACACCTTCGTACAATTCCTCGTCCATGCTAAGCACATGTTCATCCTGAAGGATATGGTTTATATGGTCTTACCTACCACTTCGATCCTCGGATAATCACGTTTCCTAGCACCATTTCTCTCAGTCATATATGCTTTATCATTCAATCATCATTCATTTTTTTCCTAGTGCCTAGTACCTTATCTAGATCACTATCATTTTTGTTTTTACCCTAGCTTTCATTTCATAATCTTTACGAGTTACATTATTGCACACTCTGTCTTTCAGACATATTTTATGGAGATTGTTGAAAGCTACTAGTTATTAGATGTTATTCCTTCCCTAAACTCTCTGTATACTGACTAACACTTTGGTGATATTTCCAGTTTTATATTATTCGCTTACGGCTTCTCCAATAGAAGCGCTACCACCGCTGAATAAATATATTCACAAACGAAAAAAAAAATAACATTACCCTATCTCCTCGCGTCCATACGTTACAAATTTGCGAAAAAAACTAATAATACCAACATAACGTTATAACATGGGTGTGTTTCAGCTATATACAGTAATAATGTAATATAAACTAGCTTTAAAACTCGTAGTCTTGCATGAAAATCATCTTCTTATTGTCACTATTATAGAAAAGACACCGCTTTGTACTGAGTCCATTACAGGTTTTGGCCAATATGATCTCAGAGAAAACAAAACATTGACATCAGTGTTTCTACATTCCTTACAAATTCAACCTTGTGGAATATGTTTATGATGATGATTCTGCATGATTTTGTTTTGACGCCGTTTAACAGTCCCTAGACCGTCTCAAGGGCGCCGATGAAGAGTGCAGTTTTCAATTTGCTTCTGTAGCTGGTGACAGTCTGATTGTCTCTCAATGGCACCGGTAGGCGATTCCACGTAACCGGCCCAACAACACCAAAAGTCCTCTCATAGAAGTTAGACTTACTGGCTCTAATGGGCTCAGAAAGTCTATTCACAGCCAATTTATATTAGGAGGTTCGCTCATGATGCCACTTATCCTGAATATCTCATCATGTGTACGTCTAAATCATCTAAGAATTTGATTAACATGAAGTTAATACGCTGGCTAACCCACATGTGGAAATACCGTGATCGTATAAATTAATGGCATCTGTACATGTCATGAAAACAAGCATTCAGTCATGCACGGATGGGTAGCAGACCTCATCATATTTTACGAATGCATGTCTTTTTCAGAAAACTTAAATATTAGGACCCAGAATGCCTGCTATGCTCTTTATTATGTTTTATATATTTTTTATTTTTTATATTTTATTTTTATATTTATATCCATCACACCATAGACCCCATTATAGGGCACTTGGGTTTGTCAGGTTTACAATATCAAATTAACAACACACAGAAGCATGAAAATACAAAATTATCGACATAAGAAAAATAAAAATCAAGGCAATAAAATTATATGAAAAAAAAACATACGTACATACAAGCATAAAACACTTGAGACAATATATAAATCAAGAAAAATTAAGAACATTATAGCGGCTCTGATTCGAATGTAAAGGGTTCAAATCAGAGTTTTGTCAATCGCATAAATTTAAAGCTAAATAATATAAAATGCATGAAAAAAATTAAGAACATTATAGCGGCTCTGATTCGAATGTAAAGGGTTCAAATCAGAGTTTTGTCAATCGCATAAATTTAAAGCTAAATAAATGGTGCTAATACATTTAAAACTATTTTATAATTTATGCTAAATTGAGCACGAGGCTTCATTTAGCATATCGTCAACTGTGTAAAATGATTTTTCAACGAGATACGCCCTAACCTTTCTCTCAAACATGCCTTCCTCCATGAGTCTCACATCCAGAGGGAGTTTGTTATAGAGTCGTACACTATAGCATGCAAAGCTTTTGGACGACTTCGTCAATCTATGCTTTACCGCTCTTATGTCATTTCTCCCTCTGGTGTTATGGTCATGAAAGTCAGCATTTTTCGGGGTATTTGACCGATTTTTCTTAGCATACAACAGGCATTCCCAGATGTATGCACCGGCCAATGTAAGTATGCCTAATTCTTTAAATACTTCGCGACAGGAATCTCTCGGATTCATATTTTGAATAGCTCTTATTGCCCGTTTCTGTAAAATAAATACTCGATTCGAATCAGCTGCCTGACCCCAGAACATTATTCCGTAAGTCATCAAACTATGGAAATATGCAAAATAGACAGATTTCGCTTAATCGTCGTAAATAGTGAATCATATTCACGGAAAAAAATATATGCTATAGATCAATTCTTTTTCAATTTAATGTTTATGTTTCGAATACGGATAATTTTTTGATAAATATATCGACAACAATATTAATTTTTCGTTTTCGAACCAGTATGCCTGAATACCACGAAAGAGATAACACGAAGAGTTGGAGACTTATTCTATTCAGAATACGCTGATTAGATAGTGCAAGATTTATAAAGACACATACATATGGACATATTTTTGTACGAACTAAAATAGTTGTGTGTTGATAATACTATGCGTATTATGTATCATGTTTTTATTTCATTTTTATACCAGAAATTATATATAAAAACATGCTCGTAATCTATGTAAATAATTTGTTTTCATTTGTGTATAGAGAATGCGCATGAGATTTTTTTTAATACTGATAAAAGTTATTTTATAGATTTTTATAGATAGAGTGACTTTAATCTCAAAGCTTAAAAAAACAATATTTGTATTTAAAAAAAAAAAATTGTCTTTTGTATTTTCGATTGTTTTGTAATTTCATAAAATGTATGGGACTTTTTTATTCACGCTTTTTGTATTTAAATGATATATTGTTTTATATAATTTTGAAATTATATAAACTGTCCAATTAACTTAACTTAACAAGTACAAATGTCTTATATCCGAAACATCGGCATTTTTATAATTTTGGAATATTTATATTATGTTTAAAAAACACAACGGATATTCTATATAATAATCGCACTCTAAAAGACATAGGTACGTTGTCTTTGTTCCATTCAATAGTCAAACAATTTCAAAATTTATTTGTAGAATTGAATAAAGGCACAATTTGGTAATTGTTATTTCCATAACAAAATATTTAATATATAAAGAGAACCATATATTTTTTATAGTTATTGGTTTGTGGAATTGAAATGGTGAGTTTATTAACGGAGCGTGGAGTACCCGACGAAGAATTGGCACTCACTCTTTTCCGTAAATTTTCGAGTGTCCTGTAAAAGGCATGTATTCGAAAAAATAAAGACATTATACATCTCAAATTCAGAGATGATGTTTGTTACCCATCCTGAATGTCTTAATTTTTGTTGACACAGAGAATACGTCTTGCACGTTTGCAGCTGGTCTGCTGGCTACCCCACTAGTGGGATATACCGTGATGGTGTAGTAGCAGTAGAGTTTGTTATGTGTGTTAGCAATTAAATTATTTGTGGAGTTATGGAAATGTACAGTCGATATAAATAAGCTTTGTTTTAAATAGGAAAAACAACATAATTTAATAAAGGGTTCTTTAAAATAAAATAACATTTTCTTTATATGAAAAAACAAAGGAATACATTTGGAAATTATTGTTTGGAAAAAAGAACAAACGATTAAATATTGAATCAAAATTCTTGTCAATCAAGAATCTTGTCTTTTGAGTATCTTAATAAACGTATTGCTTTATATATAATCTGTCTCCCAAGGCTTCTTCATACAAATAACTTTTAAAGCTAAATGTTTCATGGATCGAAAAAGCCTCTATATACTTCGGAATTATTATTTCACAAAGCTCAATAAATCCCCAACTCAAGCAATTATTTTTCAATGACATCTTCAGCCCGTATAAATTTATTGCTAGATAAAAGTCTCTGTATGAACATGCAACTACTTTCCAACGTAAATATTATCTAGAATTTTAATCCGATACCTACAAACGTCAAATTGCTCCTGAAAATAGAAAAAGACTATTAACTATTCACTGTGTCAGTGTTTGGGGAGTAGAATTATTAAAAAAAAAAATCTACTAAATTTTTTTTTCATATAGATAGACGTTTTTCCTCTTACAAGGACGTTGTCATTGGAATTGACAATTTCCATGTAAGACTAAAAACGTTTCTCTAGATAAAAAACCGTAAGTATAGTGGAAAAAAATTGTTTATGGATTTCATTCAAACTGTTTACTCTCGAGATATCAAATAATACACAAATAAGTAAAGTTTAACGTTTTTTTAAGAAGATTGGAATTTATTTTCAATATTTTTAGCACTTTTAAGATGCTAGATTATTATATATTTTTTATGAAAGATGTATCTGGGTTTTTGTTATAAACCTAAATACAACTCGTTACCTTAATGCAGAACTAGGCCAGGTTAAAATTTTGGTCAAACTGTTTTTAGTATTAAGAAATAAGAAATGAAAATAATAGATAGGTACGAGATAATTTCATAAATGAGAGTTATTAGATTTCTAAATAATAATGCATGTCAAAATTTGTTTAAGATATTTTAATTTTTTTATTACAAAAACAAGGTTTTAAACTGCTCCTTTGAAAAATACCCATAGTACACACAGGCTAGTTCTGCATTAAGGCAGCGAACTTTAAACACCTTTCACACTAAGGTAATTATTCTTTATAAAATACGTTACGAATGTTTGTTTCCTTTACCAAAATTTTACCAACATCAGCTAAGACTGAATTCAGAATTAAAATTATTTATATTATACATCTTCTTAATTTATAGACTTTTCTTGTAAATGTACGTATTTTAAGCTGTTAATTTTTTCCTTTTTTTCACACACATATTTTAACATTAGTTTTCCATTTTACATGCATACTTCAGCCATTTCAAGTATCTGGTATCTGGTCATGATGATGTAATGATATACAGATTGCATTATCTGAAAAAATGTTTCTATTTAATGTCCTTCCACAATCATTAAGCGATGCCTACTGAAAGAGCAACGCATTTTAATTACACAGCACTTGTTTTTTATACAATTTATTTAATACCAAACAAGTTATCAGCTTAATGAGGCGATAACATTTATTTTTTTAATGAAGGCAGCAATTATAATTGTAAAAAAAGAGTTTAAAAGATTGCACTGTGACATATTCAGAGTAATAATAGCTTTTTTATACAATGAATCTGTTAAATTTAATTTTATCTGTTAAATCAAAAGAACGTAGGACAAAGTAAATACAGTAACAGTCATACCTTGTATGATGTTCACTTTTCTGGTTCTGTTAAGTATTGTAACTCACGCCATATTTTTTATATAATAGATCTTAAAGAAGGAATGAGAGATTTCGCTGGCGTCTGAAAATCACGTGAATTGTCCAATCGATTTGTCAAAGGAAGCCATCTGTAGAGTAAGAAAGATTAACATATTCGCAGTGTAATTGAATTGATGTGAAGCAAGTTTTCATATTATGAAACTATTTGCATGAAACTATCATCTAAAACGAAATATCAAAATAACGTAAACATTTTTAGACGTAACATTGATCTGATTAAATATGAAACCCAGTGTATTTATAATCTAAAAAAAATAAAAAAATATGTAGTTTACTCATACTTAAAAATTCTTTGAGGAATAAAATATGGTTATTTAGTTTTAAAAATACCCGGTTGAACTCCACTGAATTCGAAAAAAATATTACATGTCGAAACTCGAGTCACTCTAATAAAGTATTTTTAAAACTAAATAACTGTTATATCTTGATTAGTACGGAGTTTTACAAAACAAATACCAATGAAATGCAATACTCAAAAATTCGATTACTCGCTTTACGGAATTTTGAGAATATCATGTGTTAAATACGGATCTTCTAGTTTGATACAAAAATAATATAGATACAGCATGTATCACTAATTGCAGAAACGGAGAATAGGATGTCTAGGAATACTTTATGGCATTAAAAACTGCTTGTATTAAATGGAATAACCCTCCACCCACCCCTCCCCCTGCATATAAAAAAAATCATTATTATTTCAACCCGTACCAGCTTTGTAAAGGCACGATCCGTTAGCGAACCAAATGATCGATTGTATGAACTGTATGTTCGTAAAACTATTAAAATACGATCATAGTTTATTCTATACTATTATTTTTATAACATACGGTATTTGTACTATGTATTGTATAATTATGTTGTTTGATTTAATAGACAATATATAGTATACCTAAATAATCTAATATAAAAAATTCTCGTGTCACGGTGTTTGTTATCATACTCCTCCGAAACGGCTGGACCGATTTTGATGAAATTTTGTGTGCTTATCGGGTAGGTCTGAGAATCAGTCAACATGTATTTTTCATACCCCTAAAAGTTAAGTATAGTCCATCCCGATTTTTTTATTTTCTTTTTTGGTCAATTTTTTTTAATTTTAATTGTTTTATGGTGAGGCGTTAAAAAATAAATACAGCCCTAAATTTTCACCCTTCTACCATCAACCCCTATTTTTTAATAGCGATATTAGTAATCTAGAAATAATAGTGTATACCTATGGCAAAACAACGTTTGCCGGGTCAGATAGTTATTATTATAAAATGTTAACCATCCGTTACATACATAGTTAATACTGAAAAAATAAGTGAAATCTTCTTATTTTCTTATTATAATTTGTTTATCTACTTTACTCTTCACCGCGCATTGACCATAATATTAATCATTATAAATTTAATCAGTTTTGAGTTCAATTCACAGTGGAGGAGTTTATTGTGTATTATTTTTCCTTACATTTCTTAGTTTTTGGCACAGAGAGGACATGTGACTAGACTGTTGACTTTCCCGCTTATAGGATATGCCGTGATGGTAGGTATAGTAGTTCTAAGTTTTTTGCAAAAAAAATCTAAATAGTACCTAAGACTAACCACATGAAGTTCATTTAATAATTTTCTTCTAAAATAGTAATTTACGATATTCAGGACGGCTGCATAGTTACATATCTTATAAGCAAAGTTTAAAAAATATTTGGTTTTACAAAACCTTTCGCAAATAAGACTATGAAAGTATTATATTACTTGAACTTCATAAGTATCCTGCAGGGTTACTTTTGACACGATCTAAATAAGATCTTAATCTTGTTTTATTCGACGCGCGTAGGGTCTATAGTCAAAAACACCGCGGTATTGGCATGCGCGTATTTTTGACTATAGTCACGTTGCGACTATAGTCAAAAATTATTAAGATCGTCAAGTGAAACCCTGTTGCTATAATATTCTTAAAACTAGCATATACCTACATATATATATTGTGAGATGCATTACTTATTTACACATTACATGACGCACTATATTGTTTTAAATTTTTCAGCTGAACAAAATTGTATTATTTCATATTTTTTTATTTTAATTTGATTTTTGTATTTAATTATTACGATTTTTTTTAAATTTATTATTATGATTTTTTATCTTTCTGACGACATTTTTTTAATTGATATTATGTAGTTTTTTTTTTAAATGGACGTGGATGTTGATCCTAAATAATGTAAAGCGCCCTTGAAGTGATATTATCACAGTACGACGCTATATAAATTATATTAAACCCGTTAGCTCTCCTGCGATCTTACGGTATAAACCGCTTATAACCCACTCCGTTATATTATCTTTACCATTTACAATGACTATGTACCCTATGTTACGATAATTAAAAATAATTCCTGAACACGCTGTAGGTAGGTACAACATGAAAATAAATTATATCATAATTTCTGAACACTGAACGTTTATTGTCCGTCATAAACACTATAATATGACAGGAACAGCATAAAAACACAAATTTAACAAATAATTTGCAAAATTATAAAAGATTAATTAAAAATCATGATACAAACAAAAATAATAATAAATGTTTTGTTTTTAACACTCAGTTGTAATGTATTTATGAATTATTATGTGTTCCGAATAATGTGCTATGACACAACAATTTTTTTTTATAGTAGGTACCTTAATAGGGAACGTCGTATCGGGGGGGGGGGTAGGGAATATCAAAAATACGTAGAATTATTCCTTAAAGTGCAGCATATACCTCTCAAAGTCATTTGATGTAAAATAAGTATCTACACACAAAAAGTTCCGAGGAGTATCTGGCAAAGAAAGGTATCCCACTCTTTTCTGTTAGTTTTCGAGTGTCCTGTAAACGAAAAGTGTTCGTAAAACATCATGGATAGATATTTCACATCCTTAACAACGATGAAGTGTACCACCCCTCCTGAATGCCATGTTTTTTTACTGACACAGAGAGTTATATTTTTTTTACACTTTTCTCTACACAGATGTCAGTATAGCTGGCTGACTTGTCACTAACGCAATTTCTCCCAGACAATCATTGGTGTCTCATTCTTGGATATTTATCACATCATGTAAGAATGATATGCCATGATGGTATAGATAGAGAGATGAAAGTAGATACTTACACAAAATGTCATTTGTTCTCCATTCACATAAATAATATTTTTGACAAATGAAATACCTCACCACTGATGAGAAAATGTGAAATATGCGAATATTTTGAAGATGAAAAATAATATGAAATCATTTTGAAATAAATGTGACGCATAAAAAAATGGCAAAAGCAGCGAAAATTGGTCCATCAAGATAGATTTGGCTATCGCAAAATGATCATACATCAGCGAATATAAAGAACCTACTTTTGTTCCTAGTATTATTTGAACGAATATCTAACAAAAATATATAAATGTAGGCAGATCGGGTAGTAGTTTGGCTAATTGCCGGATAAAGAATATCCGACCAAATGCTTAATCTCATGACAGTTATGAAATAGTAAGTGGGTAGCTACTATTTCAAAACGGTGTTATTCTAGATTTTAAAATAATACTACTACACCATCACGCTACATCCCACAAGTGGGGTAACCAGCACACCAGATATATTTAATAAATATGCAAGACATTATTCTGTGCCAACAAAAAATTAAGACATTCAGGATGAACGGGAAACTTCATCGCTGAATTTGAGATGTAAAATGTCTTTATTTTTCCGAACACTTGCCTATTACATGATACTCGAAAACTTACGGAAAACAGGGAGAGAACGATAAATTCTTTACCGGGTACTCCATAGCTTTCAAATACCTATATTGAAATTTATTTAGCATTATATTGGCCTTTCATTCAACAAAGAAAAGCTGGTTTCATTACATTAATGTTCGATATCTTCTTCCATTTGTAGTAGATCTTAGATCTGTTTGTTCGGAATTTGTCCGTTTTCGGAAAACGTTTGCTTTCATAAAATGAAAAAAAAATCGATTTCGTGGTATTTATTTTATTCGATATCTGGCTAATGCGGCCAAGATTTTTTACCATGTCGAATACTGAATAGTTCTTTAATACAAGCAATTCCGCGAAATTCGGTGACTAACCGGTATCCTATCTATTCGGCCAAGATTTTTTATCCTATCGGGTACCAGATAGTTGACATGTATACTTTACATATCTAGTGCCCACGTATATCTATCTAAATAACAAAAATGTATGAATGAAGGTACCTATGCTTGTATATATCACATGAGCTTTGTCGCTTTATATTCCATTTTTCATATAAAAAATCCCTGTCAAGATAATATTATACCAGTTTTATGTAGGTAGGTTCGGAATAAAAAGTACCGTATCAAATATACAAGTCAAGTTGGGATATCTGTTGTATGTAAATATTTCACATTGGACGTTATTATATATATATATATATATACGGATGCAATACAATCGTATTATAGTCGTATACTACAGTAGCGTGTTATACTGAGTAGGCCCACCCTTAATATAAAGATGTTTAATTAAGTATGAACAATAGATGAAAACAATAATTCATTTTAAAAGATATATTATATGACAACAATAGCTACTTATACCTATAAAAAATAGCTACTTTTGAAATTCTTGTTTTTGTTATATTTTGATATCTTATTTTGAATCTTTCAAAAAGTTGAGCTGTTTTTGCTGAAACTTGTGTACTTTTTAATTAATTATTTAACTTTGGTGGTTTTTAAGGATTAAACATCTCTTGTAAATATCATCCATTTTTGACGGATTGACTAAATAACAGTTTCGAGACATTTTAAATGTTTTAAAAATAAGGTTGTAAAAATAAAAATTAATAAAACAGTAAAAGTGATCATCTCGCCACTGCATATCACATGTAAACTGATTTGTCGATTTTGTTATGTGAATGATGATGGGCAAGAAGTATAAAATAAATAAATAAAAAATGGCTCAATGATACCACAAACAATAGTTTCCCGTCCACAAGTTGACAACACCCAAGGCTCCTTAACTTTGCGATCGGACAAGAACAAGTTGATTCAATATGCTATAGGTACCTAATCTTTTTGATCGGCATCGCCTCGAATTGTCTTACACAATGCACGTGAAATTCAAAATAATCGAATGGTTTACTGCACGTTATTTCTATTTTTTTTAATGTTGAAAACCTCAGGTAAAACCTGCGTTTTCGGCTTTTATAGTAGACACGTCACTGATATAGTCACACAGGCAGGGAGTTTCTATGCATATATTATGTAAATAAGCGCCACCTTTGGAAAACGATATAATCACACATTTTTAAAAATATCGGAGCGATAAAACACTTTACGCCAAATAATGGGTTTTTTAAATTGAGTTACAATTTTATTTTTTGGTGAAATTCATTACATTTTGATTACGATTGTCACTGCAAAGAAATATTGATATTTGATCAAGAATTTTTCTTCTATAATCCAAGTAAGTGTTCATGGCTTTTTATTATTGTTAAGCGTCCAACCTATACCATTTCAAACCTTTCCCGTCCCCTCCTGAACAAAAAGCAATCATGTGATAAATGATAAATATTTTGATTACACTCAAAAAGGTCATACCTCATTCACTAGCTGATATACAGTACTTAACATAAGAATTATAAAAAAACTAAACAATTAATCAAGAATATTACTCAACAGTCACGTCATCTGCACAACCATTAGATTATGCAAACTTTCTTGTGTGGGAAACTGGAAAGGAGTTCCCATAATATCCTTACATCGAATATTCTAAATATCTTCTCACACTCATGTGTAAAAAAAATGCAGTTCATTCGAAAACTATATTAAACATTTAATCAATTAATGTAGAAACACGTGTACAAGACACAATGTGTCAAATTTGGATTCGTTAAAATATTTCGTTTTATGTGTATTTAAATAAACAACTGCTGATCGCGCCAAGTGCAGAAAATTACCGCATAAATACCACTCTAAGGACCGAGGACACCAAAGCCCACCTGCGAGAGAGCATCCATGTCCCAAATGTGATAGAGTGTGCCTGTCTGAAATTGACCTATTTAGTCAACTGAGATGGCATAGCAGTATAGATAGAGCACAGTCGGATCCACCGTGAACCTTCAGCGCTCACAGTACTCGCCAAATCAAGTACTTGGCATATGCCTATATGAATATAGAACTAAATAAATAACAAACAACTTAATCTTACGACCAAATATAAAAGTTTACTGTTGTATTTGCTTACTTAACATACGAGTACACAATATCCTCATAGAATAAAATGTTTATTCCATAAACAACAACATTGAAATTCAGTAAATAAAATAATATACGTTCGTATTTTTGGACATGAGCCATTTTCATTGTGGACAATTCGTAGTATGAATTTACAACCTTCGGTGTTTGCTTGTTTTGAAATGTAAAGTTACGGGATGTTTTGTGCTTAAAAAATTCTCTGTACGAATGAAATAAAATATACCGAACATTTTCTCTCTCAAACTCTTTATAGATATCAAAGTAATACGTGGATTTATCGCTGGCAGTGTTCACAAATGTCATATATCACCAAATCAAATACCTACGGTGTTTTAATAATGTAACTATTAGGTACTTTAAAATAAACAGATCATCTGTTTTTTTTTTGTAATGGGCCACTTACAGTCGTGGGGGATTTTAATAAAAATGATCGAATTCAGTAAATTTGAGGTCGGAAAACACAAATATGTCAGTTAAAAAATTTTAAATATCTAAATTATGGAGAATTTCCAAAAATAAAACCCATAATTTTTGACGTTTGGCAAAACACTCTAAACAGCTGATGACGTCACGGAGTCCCGTGAATCATAGTAACTTTCGCAACCACAGATTATAATCTCATACACACATGGGACTCCGTGACGTCACAGCGCCGCCATATCGTTTTTGATCATTCCGAGAAAATCCAAGTTTTAAAAGCTAATATCTAAGAAAATAGTGCAAGAAAAATTAAAATAAATTGTGGTTGTGTTTCTTTCATACTAATTTACAATTTTATGTAATAAAAAAAAAATCTGCAAATGGCCCATTTCAAACCTGAAAATATTTTTGTGTGCAAGTGCTGTCAAAAATCGTATTTTTATAATAATGTCACTTGAAATTAAAAAAAAAACTTAAAAATTACTAAAATAGGTATCAGATTTTAAAGTTTTTAGTCATCTCTTTTTCTTCAAAAAAGGACGTTATGTCTAAAATGAAGAAAATCAGATGTCTACTCCTCTTTAACAACGCTGTAGTGAAAATTCTTCTACATACATATTTCGCTTTTTATTGGCCAATAAAAAATTATTGTTCTTTAGTAGGTACCTATTCTTTTTGATACAAAATCAGGAAGGCTTCTTTCATTCAGGACTACAATTTAAATTTCTTACAAACCACTGATTAGTATAAAAGTGTTTGTTTATAGTTTTAATATAGTTAGGAAACTGAAAAAATAACACCATTGATTCATCTTATACAGAGACGATAAACTAAAGAAGAAGATTTTAAGTTTAAAAGGCAAAAATAAATTGATATACGTATCAATATCTAATTCAGTAATGCATTTTACCTGCGATGTGTAAAAAACCTGGACGTTCCACATTATCATGATACTACTGTAACTAACAATGTAGACTCACATAAAATATCATGTGAACGGGCTTTTATAAACATTATTCTATTTTTTTTTCACTTATATTTTAATATCATTTACCACTCCCGTTGAATTTCAAATTTGCATGGAATCCTCGCAATTTTCTAAATGTATGCGATGTAAATGTAGGTAACTTATCCGTACATCTAGCAAGAAAAGTGGTGTGAATAATACTACATACAGAGGTTCAAATGATTGGGGGTTACTTAGAATAAATCATAGTGTCGCGATAAATTCGATCAATGTAGATTATTATTAAAAAAAAACTAAGGATTAAATAAAAAGTAATAGAGAGTTTTTCTTCTCCTTTCACCATTTAACTTTTCTCTTGGAAGCATACGGTGGAAGCAAACTTTCTACTTTTAAAACGACTTCTCATCAGTTGACTCGCTTCTTCTAATTTCTTAATTTACCTTGATTGTTGTTTTGAATCTTAATTCACCCCAAGAATACGCTCAAAGTTAGGAATATGTATGCCTCGCAGAGATACAATTTGAAAATTCGAAGTCCATGACTCTGCCATCGAGATGCCGGTCATCGATGGTATTTATAAATTTTGCATTAGAATTCATAGAATGCAAATGAAATAATGATAAACATTTTTTTAGTGTCAAAATTAATCAGCTCCTAATGGCTTGTATAATGTATGAACGCATTCAAATATTATGTTATTTTTATGGGTAGAATATTAATATAACGTGCTTTTTATCGCGTAAATTATATTTCTGCTAATCGACAATTAAAACAAGAATTTTAATATACCTAGGTGTTTACTACTACTTAATGCTTATGATCATTATGAAACTGAACACAAAAATGGTATGAGAACGAAGAAAGATTTACGGTTTAATAAGCGTAGTTTAATGTTTAAAATAATAAAAACTATACATTTATAACACATAAACTCATTAAATTCATCCTTTTAAAATTGCATCAACCACGTCAGTGCTTTATGGTAAATAATATTATAACGTTATATTTTAGAGATGAAAAAAGCGATTAACTAAAGAACGTTATTACAGACGTTATTACAAACAGTAGTTATTATTTTGTCATTTATAATTTGTGCCAATATTAACAATATTGTCCACATATTTCTTAATATATGTAAATCGATTTATAAACCTTTTTTTAACAACGTAATAGTAAAAATGTTATATTACTAACTATGAAGTATATTTTTTGTGACTTTTTCACCATTTATTACTGCTTATACTTACTGCATTTTTTTGTAAAGGCATATTTAATATCTCTTTCTTTAATAACACGCGTTTTGACGTATATAAATGAACACATATTACTATTACGTATTTTCACAGTTAAATTCAAATCATGTGATCCTTAAGTTTATTGTATTTAGCGTCATTTGCATCACACTAGATTTAAATTTAATGAAGGTTATGTAGTGCCAAAATTCAATAATAAGTACGGAAAAAGAACATTGGAGTATAACGTGCCAAAAATACTTAATATGATGCCGGCATCTATTAAGAAATGCAAGAGTAAAAAATAATCAAGGATTGGTTGATAAAGTGTGGATTTATTTATAACTAGGTAGTAATTAATTGTTTAAGTGTAAGTTGTATAGATTGATATAATTTTTTTTTTTTTTCGTTATGTAGTTATATTTTGAACCTGTAAGAGAACACGCCGACAAATCATTTTTGATTTGGCGTGACTCGTAAATTGTATTTATTTTCTTTTCTATTGTATATTATATTTGTTACCAATAAATAAAAATAAAAAAAAAAATAAAAAAAAAATAAAAAAAAAATCCAATATGCTACTCTAATCAGGCTTTGATCAGCAATGTTTCAAAAAATCTCATCTCTAAGAATGCAGTCTATTTTACCCAACACTACATTAATCCACACATAAATATTTTAGCCAGTTCATAATATATGTATCTTCTTCTTCTCGTGCCGTATCAGGTCCCCCCGACGTTGGCAATCACTCTGGCAAATGCTTCTCTGTCTTGCGCGACCCGGAACAGCTCCCCCACATGTCTCATCCCGGTCCAGTCTCTTATGTTGCGCAGCCAAGACGTTTGCCTTCTACCAGGACCACGCTGCCCCTCAATCTTCCCCATCAGTATCAGCTGGAGCAAACTATACTTATCACCCCGCAGAACGTGACCCAGATATGAAATCTTACGGACCTTAACGTCCATCAACAGCTGTCTACTGCAATTGGCTCTTCTCAAAACCTCCGAGTTGCTGACCAAATCCGTCCATGGTATGCGAAGCATTCTCCTGTCAACCACATCTCGAATGCCACCAGCCGGTTCATAGTGTGCACTTTCAGGGTCCAAGTTTCCGAGCCATACAGCAGCACAGACCATACATAGCACTTCAACATTCTCTGCCTGAGTTTCAAATTTATGAAATAAAATATATGTGTACATGTTTTAAATGGATTCCGTAATGAGGAAAAACAGGATATTGTTTTATCACATCCATTGCATAGTATAAGTTCAAAGTTTTTCTGTAACAACGCATCACTCAAACAAGCTATTTTATTAACGTGCGTCTCTAAGAATATTAATGAAAAGTTCCTACCTCTATATCTTTCTACCCTACAGCAAGTAGTTAAATTTAACATTTAACGTTATTATTATAGCGCTTAAGTCTATTAAAAAGTCAGTCGTCAGGTCGGTTGGCTGTTATTATTTTTATTATTATGTATATAAAGTAGTAATCTACTGTGCTGGCGGAGTACTGCACGTAAATAAACATCAGAGTTGAGAAAATTAACGCTTACTCTGTACATAATAGATACATAGCTATAACGTTACGTCTCACCATTATCCAGCGTTTATATTTTAATTTGTTTGCGTCTATGTACAGTAGGTAGACATCCCATCCCGATCCCACCTTTATTGCAAAACTATCACATCTTATTAAGTATTAGCAGTTTTGCGAAAATAGCATTGTTATAGCCTTAGTTTGTTATCGGATGATCTTTCGGCTTATTGTTTATTTTTCTTGCATTTTTCAGCTATCCTGCTTTTATCACCTCAAAAAATGCAAATATCGAAAACTAGACGATAAAAATACCTATACATCATTGTCCACAAGCGACCCCCGGACACATTATATAATAATTAGGTATCTATGAAATATTTTTTGTAAATATATATAAAAACAAAAGAGAGCTCAATGAACGATCCATATCATAAAAATCGTTAATGTTTCAAGAAACACGTAGATTTAATATTAAAATGAATGTTTGACAGTGTTAACACAGATAAAAATTTCATGGAAAGGACGGATTTTCATACATTTTTCGTTTAATCTATTATCTATCTATAATTAACTTCTACTTCGTAATAAGCGAGCCCATGTCCCTGATTTGGCTGATTCAAATATATAAAAATAATAAGTAGATATTTTCACAACTTTCTAATGAAATGTAATATGTAATAGTTTTGCACTAAGGGTACGATTTGGTCATCAACTATGGCTCATCTAGCAGGGATTGATGTAATTTAATAATCTTGATTACTGCCCTGATCCTTGGTGGGTGTTTAAAAAGAGATTTTAAAAATTTAGTAGTTAGATAAAAATCATACATACAGATAGTATCATGCTGTTCCCATGCACAGTAGGTATGTACTTACTACTTGGTTCTTTTTTGCTTCCATTACATTCATACAATTCTTAATTATTTTTTTTAAATAAAGGTCAAAAGACCTTGCATCCTTTGTATCACCGCGACCATAGTAGATCTATTGTGAAATTCTTCTGTATCGTATCTCACTCAAGACCTAGGTACGTATGTGCGTCATGTAACTCACGATTTGTGTAAGAAGCCAAACCTTCTCAGAGTCTTGCAGTGGACCTCCAAGGATGTGACTTCGCTTGCGAGCGAGTACGTCACAATTACAGAGAATTTAGATAGGTGTTTCGTTATCCTCTGCACAAAATCTGCAGACTGAGATATCAGACAGTCTAATTTTCGTCATATGTTTCCGTAGTCTGCAATACTCTTCATACTTGCTCTGCTGTTCAATGTGTTCAGCTCATTTCTATCTTTTATGATCTAGTTTGAATAATCAAGTCATTAACTCCTTGAATGACTACGATTCAAAGCACCCTTTTTCTCCAGTCATATAAAATAATAATTCAAAGGTAGATTTCTTTAATATCTGGGAGATGTTAAACTTGAATATATAAATAAATAAATAAATAATAAGCAGAATGGAGGAGGTGACATAATACATAACACGACGTCTCCGATTCACAGTAGTAAAAGAATAAATTATTCAGAAATTGTAATTTTCATGTCACATGTTCTAATAATAAATCTCTTTCTCGTTGTGTTTATATTATATAGAGTAAACATAGCAATTACAAACCGTTTTCTCATTATTTTTATGGAAAAGTATTCCAAAATTATGTGAATTATAAAACTGACCCATCAAATGCATTTAAACAATGTATCTTATTGGCTTAAAACAGAGAATACATTATCCATAGAATATGTTTCAAAAAACATACAGTTGCTCAAAGTACATAATCACCCAATTAATTCTGTTGCCAACCCAAATTTACTCATTCCATAAGCTGGTGATATTTCTGAGTTTTATTAAAAAATGTGAATACGGGTTTTTGAATAAACTTAAATATACCTCTAATCTGTTGAAAGAGTGTGTCGAAATTTGATTGATTAAAAGTCAAATTCAATTGATAGTAATGATAATATTAAATTATGGAAATACAAAGGTGAACAATAGAGAGAAAAACTGATGTTTAATGACATTTTATGTCAAGTTCCGAAAATTTTGTAAGATTTTTCTCAGATCTTTTTACTCCTGAATATAAACGAAAACCATATTTCAAATTATCTGCTAGCTACACATGAATACCATCTATCTCTCATCATCACGGCATATCGTGATATACCGTGATGAGAGATTTCGGCCATTTCTGTATTATTTACCCTATGTACAACAACATCTTCAACATTACAAGAATCTCTTGATGAAAGTAAAATAGTACCTACCTATACACATATTTAAAAATAGAATGTGTTCTAAAGTTTAATATATATTCAAATATTCAGCATAAAAGGAATAAAAATGGAGAAAGAATATTTTTCAAAAACCCACATAGAGTATGTACACAGAGTTAATATATTCTGTGTCTCCCTCTAACTCAGTTTATTCAACATCTCTACCTCCTTTTCACATATGTTATGTGTAAACACAAAGCAGGGTAAACGTAACTATAACTGACCGGAAAAAATAGTGTTCAAAAGCCGTACATTATCATCTGAAAAATATTTTATCTCAAATTCTTCTTCTTTACAATAATAAATTTAACAATTGAAATATGCCAGTGAAAAATAATAAATGGTTGAATACAATAAGTGAACCCTTATATTTTATGCGTGATTATTTTTGAGTAGACTTGAGCAGTTGTGAGTTGATAGCCAGTCGTCTTTAGCATTTAAAAGATGTTGGTTGTAAATTTTGAAAAAAAAAAAAAACTTATTTAGTATGTAGCCAATTTTTGCACGGTTTATCCCAAGAAAATGGGGTTAGAGTGTTAGAACAGAGGTGTTTTATCGTCAACGTGGATATTTATGAAGAATAAATTGTAAACATTAAAAAACTTATATAAATAATAATTATACCTACTCTTAAAAGTTGCGAGATAATGTTTGTGTGTGCAGAATTGCCTTGAGGCGTCCTACTTCAAAAACCCAGAGAAGTTTTCACTGAAAACATTGTACATCGTAGCAGAAATTGTAACAATTACTCATTATATTCTGCGTAAAATGAAGAGAAATGGCTGAGTGAAATAATGGTTTATAATTTAAGGTTTCTTTATTAAAATATATGAGGTCACGAAATTAAATGGGGCACAATATCTCAGTTTGTATTTATTTTAAGTTCATACAAAAAAATTAATGCTCACTAAACGAACCCATCCCTTCAAATATACGTTTTCCATAACGATACATTAATATACGTTTTTTTTAACTAGCAGCACTTTCAATTTAATAATTTTCATCATGGATCGGGAGAAGAAAGTGGATGCTGCTTGTTGCCCAAGACATAAAAGAGCAGAAAGTCAATAGGGAGGCTTATGTCCAAAGATAAATCCAAAGCGACTGAAAAAGTAGAAATCTAAATACATACGTTTTGATATAAAAGCTTTATTTCTTATTTACTTCATATTGTATATTATATTATCTATTAAGGTTTTGAGAAAAATACTGTTGCTAAGAGAACTCCATAATAAGCAGAAATCACCTCACCGCACTACCACACACACACTTACATAAACCCGCACATACGCAGTGTTAGATATTTATTGTTTTCTTACTTAACGTAACTAAGTATGTAGTACATGGAAACAGAAAAACGAACACATAATAATGCGTTTTTTCTATATTACAGAAATATTAAATCAAAGTCAAAGTATTTCGGATCAATATTTAAATTAAATATAATGGATTGTCAGATTATGAATTATGTCAGGTAAGTGAAATATGTTTGATTATGACAGGCAAGATAGAGGAACGTCGAGGGGCTGGCAGAAGGCAGACATCGTGGCTGCGCAATATACGAGATTGGACTGGAATTAGAGGTATGGAGGAGTTATTCCAGACAGCGCAGGACCAAGATGCCTATGCCAGAGTGATCGGCAACGTCGGGGGGACCTGACAGGGCACCTACAGAAGAGAAGAAGTGAAATAATATCTATTATAGTAAAAGCAAATCTTTAAAACAATACAAAAATATAATTTCAATACTATCAAAGTATAATTTTTATGAACAGCAACTTTCAAAGACGTTTATATCTCACTTTCAATCTTTACAATCACGGGATATCCCAAATGTGGGTTAACCGTAGCCGAAATCGAAGATGTTAAAGCCTACGAATAATCACATAATATGTTGGACAATAACATACATTGTACGAATGCTTAAAGTACACAGAGAAGAGATTTATTTATTTATTTTTATTTATTTCTTCTTAAAGGACACAAACAGTTTAACTTAACAAATATTAACAGTCATATTTCTCCAGAAAACAAGCCAATCAAGGTCCCGTAAATTACCGAAACGTATGACGAACACGTTGCAAGTAAACAGTTGTAACACATACTTACCCTACCCTATATCAAATGCAAAAAACAAGACAGAGATCGCGCCTTTGCGATAAACTAACCCTCTGTATATTTATTATATTATCTTATTTGAATGCATTTTTCTATAAAGTTGTGTATCTTGTGATCAATGTACAGTAAAGAATAAATAAATAAACAATTCAACTAATAAAATAATATAAAAATAATAATAATAATAAATAATAATAAAAATCTTTATTGCACAAAAAAACAAACATTATCAAAATATAAATATTGTAGAACCAGACAAATAAATTTGTGCAATGAGCGAGTTTATCGCAGAAGCGCGATATCTTCCAACTAACCCATATTTTATAATACCCAGTGATTTCCGAAGCAAAAGTATGCTTCGGAAATCACTGGTTCAAGTACTAAAAAATAACATAGTAAAAACTCAACAATTATTATTATTGGAAAGCCTCTTGATTTGTAAGGTCCATTGAGTCAATCGTAGTGATTCAAAGAAGATTTGATCGAGGAAAAATTTTCAAGCAATCCCTTAACCCTGCTTGAGAAAAGGGATACTTAGAAATTAACATCATACAACTTACATTATAATACATCAATGGGTTAGAAAGGAATTGACCATTATTAACACAGGTCCTTTTTTACATATAAACAAATCATTGAAATAAACTTTTTTTGGTTAATTCATTTAGGTACCTAATATATCTGTCTCAAATCTAATGATGCGTCTTTTTTTAATTTATTCAATTTTATTTCTTGAAAATTTTATGTTTCTTATAAAAAGATGTATCTTTATTTAATTAAATAATTAATCAAGTATAATTTGAGTTCGTCGGTAGCCTGGAGGTAGAGTCTAGATATATCTTTTTTTAAAAAAAAACAAAAAAAAAAAAAAAAAAACAACACCCGAAATAGTCCAGCTTATGTTGATGTATGTATGTTGAATGATTTGTTCGGCGCCGTTTAATGGAGCATCACAAGCTCGCGATATTAGAACAAGTGAAAGAAATATTGCAATTAAAGATGGATGTTAATTTCTAGGTGACACTGTCGACAATTATACACTGTCGAATATTAAATGTAAACCAGTTGTAAAAAAATGTATTTCCAGGAGAATTTGTACCGAGGAAAGCATAAATAATTTCCAACAATCTGTTGCCCATACTGTTTGCTCTTTGGCAGTCGACAACAAAAATGTAAATTTGGTTTTTAGTGAATTGTTCAAATTAATCCTTTTGGAATTGAATCATAATTTTCCTGTAAAGAAAACAAAGTGTATGACTAAGAAATCTTTTGAATGTTGGGCTACTCCATCCTATACGGATATCAAGGAGAAATTTGTTCCAATTGTACGAGCAAAAAAGATTGAAAAATTCTGAAGAAATTACAAATTTAGTACGTAGATACAGTGCCATATTCAAAGCAGTGTGTAAAGAGGCAAAAAAAAAGATTTCTTAGCAGCAAAATAATGCTATCAAAAAATCCAATTAGAGCAACATGGAATGTTATTAAAGAGGAAACGGGTAGATCCATTGAGCACTCTCATGAGGCGGATCTCATCACTGTAGGCGGCATAGATGGTTCCGATAAACTGGCCATATCAAATTACTTTAACGAATATTTTGTAAGTGCAGCATCATCCCTGATTCAGGCATCAGGCCCTTCCTCGGTTGTAACCAATAAATATAAGTGTATAGATTCTGTAGAGACTACTTTCAAGTTTAGGCCAATATCCACACAGGACGTATTAAATACCTGTAAAAATTTAAAATCAAAAGGATCCACAGACCTCTGGAATATATCAACTAAATTACTTAAATCCATTATTCATTGCCTTGCACCATGTCTAGCAAAATTGTTTAATTTGAGCCTTGAGCAGGGGATTTTTCCGGATCTCTTAAAAATGGCTAGGGTTGTCCCTATACATAAAAAGGGTGACCCAACTGACCCCGGAAACTACAGACCCATCTCGATCCTGCCGGTGATTAGTAAGCTTCTTGAGAGAATGGTCACTGCACAGCTCGCCCACTTTTTTGTTCACAATAATACCCTAAATTCACTCCAATTTGGTTTCCAAAAGGGAAAAAGTACGGTCGACGGGATTTCGTCCCTACTCCAGACAGTTCTTGAATCTCTGGATCAGAAGCGCGATACATATGGAGTCTTCTGTGATCTGTCAAAGGCATTTGATTGTGTGAACCATAAAATTCTACTAGAAAAGCTCACTCTATACGGAGTGAGGGGCACTGAGAATCAATTTCTCAGATCGTATTTGGATGACCGTAGACAGATCACAGAGGTAAACGGTGTCAGGTCGACTGAGAGAGCGATAGTCTGCGGCGTTCCCCAAGGTTCGATACTGGGGCCCTTGCTCTTTTTAATTTATGTGAACGACCTACCAGGCTGTATCGAGGAAGGTCAAAAAATAGTTATGTTCGCAGACGATACCTCGATATTGATCCAGGATGGTATTGAAAAAGAGAAAACGATTCGCAACACCTTAAGTGTCCTGGACAGAGTGGGCGAGTGGTTCAGGGAAAATGATCTTGTCCTGAATGTGACGAAAACGAATACTATTCACTTCTCACTGAGACAGTCCTCTGCGCCCGACCCAGTCACGGCGGCTCTGTCTGAGCGCCAACTAGCTATAGTTGACAATTGTAAATTCTTAGGAGTTAAGATTGACAGGAGATTGCGGTGGACGGCGCACATTGAGGAGCTGGCCGGGAAATTAAATTCCGCAATTTTCGCAATTAAAAAAATTAAAGAGACCTGCGGTTTTGAGGCGGCAAAGTCCATATACCATGCCTACTTTCACAGCATCATGTCATATGGGGTGCTGTTCTGGGGCGGGGTAGGTGAAGCAAGAAGAATATTTCTCTTACAAAAAAGAGCCATACGAGTATTAATGGGGCTGAAGCCGGGAGACAGTTGTCGAAACTCCTTTCGAGAGCTGGGTGTATTGACCTTGGCCGGTGCATATATCATAGAGTGCATGACTTTTGCCCGGAAAAACTTGCCAAACACTCCCCTAAATTCGGATCTGCACGCCTATGACACTAGACATAAAAATGATGTTCGTGCAATCGAGCATAGGTTGGCAAAGGTCAGCAAAAGCTTTGTGTGCCTCAGTGTGCGGTTGTTTAACAAGCTGCCTGAAGATGTGAGGGCCTTGGGCTTGGAGGCGTTTCATGGGAGGGTGAAGGAGTATCTCGTTGAGCAATCCTTTTACACGATTGACGAAATGCTGAATCGAGCAAATGACTCTTTTTTCTTTTTTTCTTTTTTTTTAAAAAGATATATCTGGGTTTTGTTATAAACCCAAATACAACCTTATACACCTTTCACACTCTATTAGCATTTAAATATTTTGTAAATCTGTAATTCTTTGTTGTCTCTTGTTGTCTGCCTATGTCTGACGATTTGCAAATCTGAGCCTTGTTTTGTTTTGTTTTGTTATAAACCCAAATACAACCTTATACACCTTTCACACTCTATTAGCATTTAAATATTTTGTAAATCTGTAATTCTTTGTTGTCTCTTGTTGTCTGCCTATGTCTGACGATTTGCAAATCTGAGCCATTTACACTCCGATTTGCAATGACCTATAAATTTACTGGATGTCTGTTTCTTTTTTGTATTTTTTAATCAAAAATTGTAATGCTTTTGACGAATCCAAGTGCCCGGACTGGGCCTACGGCTGATGATATACAATATACAATATACAATATACAATACATTACAATAGAGTTCACACACAAAAAATGACGCTAAAAACTGTGTCCGGCAATTTATGCTATTGAGAGACCTGCTGCACGATTAGTATATTTTTCATATAATACTGTGTAGGCGAAATGCTTCTGAATCACATAGAATATTATTGTTCAGCAAAAGAAAACATATAGAACTCTTCTTATTGTCTAATTGCTTTTTTGTGGTTTTATTGTTCTAATTGTATTATTAATTGAATATTTGACTCAATAGATCTGAGGCCTGAGTCAATAACACGTTTTCACGTCACGTTTTCGTTCCGTTAGCTTTCAAATGCAGACGATGTTGTGCCAAAGTGTTAATTTTCGTAACTATTGTGTATCTTAGCAACGAAATTGACACTTGCTTGCAACTTCGTCTATACTCGAACGTTGACTCAGGCCTGACTCGAGTACATTTGCGACTGCTGTGTGCTATGACTTAACTTTTTATAATATTTGATACTTGTTATTTGTAATGCACATAATATTATGTCTGATGAGTCCAAGCACCCGCATAATAAGGGCCTAAGGATGATTAAAATAAATAAACAAATTCATCCTTGCTATTTCACAACCTTTCGTGCTATTCACTGCTGCTATTTCCTGCGTTCTATATAGATCCATGATATCTAGAACATTTATTATTACGTCAATAAACAGGGCAAGCAACTTAAAATAATAATAATAATATTAAATTACCGTAGGACAGACATAAAAGTATAAAAATAAACTCGCCCACTTCTTAATATCATTAGATATCAAGTTAGTTACGGAGTTACCGAGTTAGTTACAGTAACTATGTATGTACATTGTACATATATAACTGCTAGTACAACGCTTGGGGTAAGTAAACCATCCTTATATTCCATATACATGTATACTGTGTTCCTTCTAAGATGTTGGACGGTAAGTAACTTAATATTATACAGTAAGAAACATCAAACACTAGGCGTATCTATTACATAAGTGAAAGTCTAATATCAAAAGAAACCATGAGCAATCTGCAATGGTTAATTAAAGATTTCAGTACCCAAATTTATGTATTTATGGTATTTGGTTTGCAAATAACATGCAGAAAAATTTAAAACCTTTGATTTAACTAAAAGATAAGCTAGCTATTCTAGATGTCTCATTTTATTATGGTATGGAGAAAATGACCTGTAGATGCATTATGTACAGTTAGTCTACTCACTATTCCACTCGTGGAAGAATAGATACAGAGGAGAGGAGGATAATATGATAAAATGCTTTTCCCATGAACAACACATTTTCTTATTATATTCATGTGGTGTTCATCGGCAGTGAGATGAAAATTTTAAATTTTCCTCTTGCAATAGATTAATATCAAGCGAGCCATATGTTTTACCTAAATATATGGTGTTTGAAACAAATCAAAGAAATATTTAGTCATTTTAAATTATTTATTTTTTTATGAAAAATTTCTGTATTTATTTGTTACATGAATTTAAAATACGCTATCGTGATTATAGTGTACTTACTCCATTGACGAGCTTAAGAAATCGCGATAGCGTATTTTTAAATTCATGTAACAAATAAACATAGAAATTCAAGTAAAAAAAAATTTAATATCTAGAAATTGTTACATAGTTAATGCCTCTAAAATAAGTGAAATATTTAGTGTCAATTCTTTTAGTATAATTGGTAAAATATTTTAAAAAACTCTCATGCAATTTTGTATGTTAATTGTTATATTTTTTTTTGTTGTGTTGAATAAAGTTGATAATATTTTGAGAAAAAATATCAAGCTAATAGTTGCTTTTGTTTCTATGTCGTTCAAATATCTATTTACAAAATTACTTAACATCAGACATTTTGTTACATATAACTTATGATAGGAAATACTAATAAAGCATGCATGATTAAAATAAATGTACTGGTAAATCCTTCATGATATTTATTCGAAGTTTACTTATAAAAATGAGTTTTGTTAAAGAAATTGGACGACACACTAAAAATACACAATAAACATATTACTAAAATTAATAAATCGCGACGCAGTGTACAAAAAATCTTTTTATATAATTAGGTACTAAAAAGACTTTTAAATATCCAATAACAGTTATATTATAAAGGATCATTCATTCATACCATTACGGTTTTTCCCACAAATGAGATAGCCAGCGGCAGTGGCGTAGCTAGGACGGGGGCAGGGGGGGACATATGTCCCCGGGCGCCACATTAGGGGGCGCCAAAATGAGTATTAAAACTATTTTTTTTTAATTTTATTTTGATGTAAGCTAATGTATCCAAAATAAATTTGCAAGATTTAATTTTGGAGCTCCACAAATGTCTTCATTTCAAACCAGTTGGCAAACACGATTTTAGAGCCCCCATTGAGCATTAAGGGGCGCCATTCTACTCATAAACAAAATGACACATCCACAATGCAGGATTGCTGATGGCTTTTTTTTAACAAAGATCAGTTCGGGTTCAAATATTATTCTTCATAATGCTTCGAAAATGAACCATATAAACCGTAAAATTTCAAAACTTTCTTGGGGACTCCAAGAAGGGGCGCAGACTTTGTCCCCGGGCGCAGATGACCCTAGCTACGCCACTGGCCAGCGGTCTATCTGCATTTAAAAACAGGCAAATCGTCTTCTTCGTACCAATGGAAATTTAAGTCATTCAGGTTGGGTAGTATCACTCATCGCTGAATTAAAGATGTTAAATGTCTTTCACGGGATGCTTTTCGAATATCTGCTGTTTTACCATTTTTTACCTTTTAACGTAACGTAACAATTATAGATCATTGAATAAATATGCGGAATGTCTTACTAAATAATGTTTTAAGCTCCGTCAACATTTGAACTCAGATAATGGGTTAGTTGGAAGATATCGCTTCTGCGTTAAACTCGACCGTTATACAATATAATTTATTTGTATCACATTATTTTGTAAATATGTAGGTATTGTGCGATAGAGTTTATTATTATTATTATTGATTTTCAGACATGAATATATCATAGAATTGGATAGGGATTGGTACTTGATTATTTTAGCAAAACATTTTGAATTAAATTTTAAACTTTTTTTTCGTTTTCTGGTTTTCTAGATTTATTGTTGAACAGAAAACTCAATTTATCTGCATAAAGCGACTACTACGCCATCACGGGATATCCCACAAATGGGATAGTAGCCAGTGGACTAACTATATGTTATAAACAAGCAATTAACGACATAATGGTAAATGTTATTAACCTTTTGATTTAGAGTAAATCCTAATTTATTTCTCACGACAAATTTACTTTGAAAAAGGTTCGACATAATTATTATGTATCTTTACTATTTTTTCTTCATTGAATTTAAATTACCTACCCTGAAGGTACAATATAGAGTTACATTCGTTCAAACACGAAATCTCATTTCTATTATTAGTATTGAAAATATGTAGTTCTGTTAGAGCTTAATTCCCCCCTAAATAAATAAATATAATATCTATTCATTTGTATGTAGGTATGCAAGTATGTTTGTACATTTGCTATCACACGTTTATAAGATAAGTGACAGTAAAACTAATTACCTTTATGCAAACTCGAAACCATTATACTTGTATGGCACAAATTTATATTGTTTACGGTTGTATTTTAATGACATTTTAATGATAAAATGAAAGCATTCTTCAAAAAATGGGATATTTTAAATCATAAAAACACCATAAAATAATTACAATAAATTAAACCAATTTCATACGCAATAGCATTAAATATATACCTCATCAAATTGTATATGGCACGGTTTTGTGATATTAATCACTGAAATTTCAAAATCAAAATCAATGCAAAATCACTGAAAATTCAATTGTTCCGTGAGTCCCCGTCAAAGAGTAGATGTTCCATACTTCAAATTAAATTTTCGAGTGTCCTGTAAAGGCGTTATTCGTGAAATATCACGAATAAAACATTAAACATTTTCGATTCATTGATGACGCATCCCATCTATTCTGAATGTCTTACTTTTATTGGCACGGGGAGACTCGTATGTTTATTACATGTATTTAGTCCGCTGACTACTCCACTTGTGAGACGACTAGGTACTTTTCATTTTTTAATTTCGGAAATTTAATTTAGAAGATTTTTCGACATCTGACGGTGGCTCTTACAAAACTGTCTCTAAATTAAAACTTATAAGATATTAATGGGCCACTTGCAGATTTTTTTTCTATTACATAAAATTGTTAGTTACTATGAAAGAAACACAACCACAATTATTTATTTTAATTTTTATTGCACAATTTTCTTAGATATTAGCTTTTAAAAATTGAATTTTCTCGGAGTGATCAAAAACAATATGGTGGCACTGTGACGTCACAGTCACAGAGTCCGGTGAACCATAATAAATTTCGCACCACAGATTATTATTTCATACACACATGGGACTCCGTGACGTCATCAGCTGTCAAAATCCATTTTACGTGTTTTTGCCAAACGTCAAAAATTTTGGATTTTAATTTTGGAAATTCTCCATAATTTAGATATTTAAAAAATTTTAACTGACATATTTGTGTTTTCCGACCTCAAATTTACTTAATTCGATCATTTTTATTAAAATCCCCCACGACTGCAAGTGGCCCATTGTAGATGTTGCCCTATGGGTATATCCCCGTGATGACAGTTTTATAAAGCACAAATTTCGTAACATCGTACACATATATTCTACTACGTGCTATTTTATTTTAAAGGCCACACACTTGTTTACGAGTGGTCAGGGATTATAATAGGCTTGTTGAAACATTATTTTACTAAATTTTCGAAATTTTCGAGAGAAACTTTGTGGAACGTCAACGTTCCTTCGTCTAAGGAACATACAAAGGCGATTAGAAACTTAGGTATTAATTCTGAGATGGCGGATCATGCAAGGGAGACAGGACACAGTTTTGGTGAAGATGATGCCTAAGTACTCCATATGTGTGAAAAGGGTTTTAAATTAGATATTTTAGAGACATTGGAAATACACAAGAATTTGAATAATGTAGTGAATGTTCAGATACCAACACTGACATCCCCACTTCTAAAACTTTTGGTGTAGGTAGTTTGTTAAAGTGAGCTCAGTATTACATTGTCATCGATAATGAACAGTTAATGTTCGAAAACGTTCTGACATTTAAATAAAGTGAAGTGGAAGTAAAACAGTGTTCTGTAATACATTAATTTTATTATTATTTTACTATTTGTAACGATATATGTACGACATTAATAAGCACACTTATTGGAAATTAATCAAATGAGGACGCAACCTTATGGAAAAACTTTCAACAAATGTCTAAAAATGTGCTTAAAATAACATGCACAATTCTAGTTGTAATTTTTTTTCTAATTCTATTATCCAATAACGTTCCTCTAGAACACAGGGTAAGGACGAATTTCCTCTACTCAGAGCAATTCTGAGTCATCTACTCTCTCCTAACGATGATATTATTATTAACTATCTTATACCGTTGTCATAGTAACGATGTTTGTGAAAGAGAGTCATTCGTACCATCGAGAACATAATACCAAAAATGTTTTTGATTAATATTTTTCATGTACTTATCTAGTTGCATTCTAATTTTATATGCAAACGTTTTCTTCAACAACAACAAAAAACAACGAAATATTGTAAATAGTCTAAAAAAGCGGATGTCTCTTATTTTGCTGATAGCCTTAGGCTCGAAGCAAAGAAACTTGCTGAAAGCTGTTTATACGAAATCTACGATAAATAGTAAGTAAGTACGTTATGTACATGTTTATTGGATACTTGTGTAGGTATATGTACTTCCAATGTGACCGGACCAACTCTCGGTACAAAGGGAGGCGGGAGATCTGTATGACCCAAGCCATGTGAGGTCGTTAATAAAGTGACCCTAGTATTTTTTCGATCAAACAAGGCTGGAACATCCCCAGGCGCTATTAAAATTAATGAAAGCCTATACGTCCCATGAGAATTCAGGATATTCCCTTATACATATGAAATTTCGACTTTTACAACATCTCGACAGTGAAACTATGTTCTGTATCTCATGGCAAAGATTTCTATAGATACAAAAATATCTAATGCGGTAGTTTTGTATGCTTTACTTACACTAATATTATTTTTTTAAGACGTACCTATCTATCTGCAAAGATTGATAATGTTCTAATGAGACGAAAGTCAATTAACCGTTGTATGAGGTTATATAATTATGTAAATTTAACACAAAATTCACATCCCTTCTAAGTCTTATGTGATGGTTTCGAGTGTTAAATTGCCAATATGAAAGACGTTTCCATTAAAAAAATCATGCTCGCAAAACGATTTAAATATTATCAAAGTAGTGGAACTTTTATATGTTTCCGCCAGAGGTGCTTTAAGTACACGTTTACGTTTTGATTATTGATTGAGTTGACATTTTATTTTGTTAAATTCGTATTGTTTCTATAAAAATATGCTGAATTAGAAATATTTTTGAATAAAGAACTAACTGTATGAAATAAACGTGCAAGTCGTGCCAACTATCTGCCATAAAATAAAAGACATGATGGGTGGCATACCTCATCGCTGAGTTGTAAATATTTAATTATCTTGGTCTTGATGGTAATTTGTAAACAAATGAAAATCTTGCTTTCATTTACTAAATATTATGTTATCTAAAGCTTAAGAGCCCTTGATAGGTAGGGAACTCGAAATTGTCACATGATTTTACGCAACCATTTTTCAACATTGATTATTAATTAATTGCAATATTTTCGTGATCGAGATGATATTTTTACTGTTTGTTTTTGATAATATCAAAGTTTGAACATATTTTAATGTATTTTTAATAATAATAAAAAAAATAACCGAGAGATTCATGTAGAAATTATCGATTGAAAAACACCTTCCGAAATTTCATCACGACTAGCAGAGGTATTTTAAGACAATCATCTTAGAGGTTACATAAATGATGAAGTAAATTTAGCTCCAAGGATGCTTTAGAAAAAACCTATTTTTCTTAAATTTGGGTAATATTTAGCCGTATTTTTTTTAATATGCGAAAAAAATGGGATTTGTGACGTGCACATAAGAAAATATAATTTTTAGTTCGTCAAGTTCGAATAAGGAAAACATATTTAAAACAATTTTAATTGAATAATTTATCATATGATTATAATAGCGTGATGTGTTATTTATATTTTGAAATTTTCATTTTAAATTTTCCGCTTGCGGGAAAGTTTTTATGAAAATTTCCGTAGAACTCAAAATTCGGTTTTAGTTCGGCCAGCCGAGCCAAAGAGTCGGCACGCTGTTGAATCTGCGTCTGATTATTTATTTAAAATTATTAAAAAATAGAGATGGTTTTATGCTTGAAACTACATAATTACAGCACTAGATTACTTGATTTTTACCAAGGAAACATATTTTTATATGTGTCATCAAGTAATCCCTATATAAATGTTTTTTTTTTCATAAAAAAAAACATTATAACTTAATATACCTAAATAATATTTATTTCCATGTCTGTCAAAATGCGAATCGACGAATACGAGAATGAGTGTTCAGTACTATAGATGAGGAGTTCACAAGTAAAGGCACACCGATCCATTTTTCACAAATATTTAACTATGAATGAAGTAAAATAAATCAGTGAAGTTGATATTTTCAACCGACGGTTCTCGGTGGAAATTCATGTTGAATTACTTACAAATAAATCACTTATTTATATTATATCCACTGTGACTTTTAATCAATAAAAAGTCACAGTTTAAACACTACAAATAAGTGTTTTATATAATTAATTCAAATAAATTAGTATTTTTTTATTTTTAATTTAATGTTGGTGAACTTGTTTGTGTTCTTAATAAAACTGTAGATTGACCTCAGCATATCCGCCTATTTCTCTTTTTGCTTATTAGTTGCAACATATTTCTTTTCTAATGATAAACGCAAAGTGCCAGCTAATATCCAATTATTAAAAGATGAATACAGAAAATATGCTCTTAACACTAAATTACAGTTCGTATACCTTACAAAGACTATGATAAAATAATACAAATACATAGAAATATATCCGGTATCAGGGATCTAAATTGCTGCCGGTACCTACTCTGCAAAGAATTCACCAAATTTATTTAGGTATGCTGTTTTCTTAGTTTCAATGTTCTAGAGTTGATGTAGGTAACTTTGTGTATGAACTCCTCAGAATGACATTCACCGATGTCAATATTGTTGTCATAGCAACATTTTGTTATTTTTGTGAGTATTAGTATTAAATCAGAAATATACTAAATACACTGATTTATAGTTTTATTTTAATTTTTTCATTATTTAAAATGACGAAAGAGTCATTACGAATGTTAAGAAAAAATAAATTAGCTACATATTATTCACATGATCAAAATGAGTGAGTATATTATAATGGTTGATTTATATTATATTGTTTTTGACATATTTTTTTTTGTAACGTAACCTTTCCTAAAGTAATTATTAAAAATAAAATATTTTAATACGCGTGAGTAAGCAAACAATGTTTCTGATAGAATAAATTAATAAATTCTTTATGTTTTATACTTTCCAGATTATCAGATGATTAGATGATTAGTGACATTAAAACGGTGATGGAGAATTACTAAGACTTGAATTATCATTTGCAAATGTAAGTACATAGTTCTTAACTGATATCCTGATATTTAGGTATATAGTAAAATCAGCACGTATTATCTTATTTTCATGTTACTATTTCAAATAAGCTGATATATGAATACACGCAACATGTTTGAATCTCGGATACATATGTATGTTTTAAAACAAGCTTTGGTACAATTATTATTATTTTATTTTATGTATTTATTCATGATGCTATTCACTAGTTTGCGAATGATTTAAGTATTCCATAAATGTAATAAGTAATAATATAAAATTAGTTTGTGAATCAATAGTGAGAAAATGGTTTAATGTAAAAATATATCTCAGCATGCATTTGATTTTTAGATTATTATGAGTATTCGAAGTTTTCTAAATATGCATATTATATATTTACATATTTGCAGAAACCACTTTGCATGTATGGTTACTATGGAAACATATAATATTTATATTTTGACATTCCATTTCCACGTGAAATTTTAGCACAAAGACATTGTACTTTAATAAGACTGTGCATTATTGGCCGGTTTCAATAATCTATCTATCCGCTCCTGTCGATTGAAATCTATTGTGTTCTATATTTTGAATCATACATTTCAATCGATAGTCACGGATAGATAGGTTATTGAAACCGGCCATAAGACACGATTACACATTAAATCACTTTATTGCTATAATTTTGTTTTATTTCGATGATGAAAAAATACTCTGCAAATATATGGACAGATTGTAAATTTATCCTTGGATTATGATGACTCAAATCTTTTTTTGTGATACTAAAGATGCATGAATCATTCTCTCCAAATCCCGGCCTTTTTGTTGTTTGCAATTTAATGGTGGAGTCAAAAATAATAAACAAGGGAAAAACATATTAAATATTCTTTTATACTTTTGCAGCACTGGTGCCACAGTCGCCGTTTCTTAAGGCAGCCATCATTGTCACTTAATTTGACGTCCCAGAAGAAAGAATAAATTATGGTCAACTCAATGCAGAATGGTGCAACAAATTATGGATAAACTCAAATATACCTACTTTACGTGTACTTTTTAAGGTGTATAATATAAATTATATAATTGTTGCAGAATAAAACTGAGTATTATTAAAAAAAAAGTATTTGAGTACTTTATTGGAAATATACCCACTTATACGCCCACATATATGTACATACAACAAGGTAGACATGTAAAGCTAATAAGCTTTTTTATGACCAATGATTTGATGAATCTATCTATACCCTCACGCCACATCCCATGTGGAGTAAGCAGAGAGAAGGGAACGCCAATTAAGTAAACACCTACCACTATCCAGCAAAAATAATAATAGTCTACCTACCTACGTGTTTGCTATATTCATGTATAGGTATATGTAGGCCTATTTATAACTCTTGGGGCATGAATGCTCTCTCGCAGGTGGGCCTTGTTGACCTCTGGTGCATCAATTGCATTATACATGCCGTTTTTTCAATGGAGTGCACAATCTTGTTAAAAATTATGTCTTTGTACGCAATGATTTTTGTGTCATTTGGTGTCATAGATAATGAGTGAAATATACATCACGTACGTCGCATTTTTTATCTCCTTTTTCACTTACCGCAAAAAGAGAGACAGTGATTTTTTAATGTTCGTAGTTTTTCGGACATAATATTAACTATATTTACGTGTGTTAGTGACCAAGTGGTGTATAGATAATGAGTGAAATATACTTCATTTCTTTATCTCCCTTTTCACTTACCGCAAAAAGAGAGACAGTATTTTTTTAATGCTTCGTAGTTTATTGGTTCGTACGTAGTTTAAAAGTTAAAATTTGGAGTAAACACCTGTTTTTAGGCAATTTTTTGCATATAGTCGAACGATTTCAAATTAAATTCTGGCTGTGAAGTCCTGTTAACCATAATAACAATTTCTACAATTGCGGCTGTACACTGTTGCCTTAATAGTAACCTACTTAAAAATAATATAATCGAAACCACTTGTCGAAATAATTAGATTAGGCAACGTCGGTAATGTGTCGGGATTAATTCAAAGCGATATTCCCTGGGGCTGTTCCATGACAATGAGGATTTGTTTGCAAACGGAAAGTTAAATGTGAAATGTGGTGCGAGGGAATGAGAGGGAAATAAGGATTAAATAGGTATATCAATCTTCAATGTACTCACATTATGTACATACTATATTCAGTATAATTATATTGAGTGTGTTATATATACAGTAAACTCATTTATTTTATTATGTTTTTCACAAAAATAAAATATAAATCTGAAAATAAAGGTGTACCAACACATAGGCATTATTTACAGATAATTTTTTATCTCAATTTCAGATAAATGCGAACATTATAATTATATGATTTAAAATGACCTCTAAAAGCCATGTACTCGAAAAACACCATGAATTCAACAATTGACATCTTCAATTCAGCCATAAAGTATGTCATCCATCCTGAATATCTTTATTAGCGCGGACGCGACAACTTGTATGATTATTACACTTTTGAGAGATATCTAATTATTATAGATGTAAAGGTTATATCAACTCTCCATTTCCATAAACCATCAAACTCGAAATTTTTATAGGTATTCCAAAATATATCACGTTTAAATTTTGAATCAATATTACGGTCTAATAAAAAAAAACTGTATTCATCTCTGAGACAAATTAATAAAACTATGTATAACTCCGTTATTAACTGAAGTATATGTATACAGCAATAATATCAATAAAGCTCGTAATTCCTATAAACTTTTCCAAAATACTTCGTACTTGATTCATTTACCGATACAACTATTTCTCTGAAACTTTACAGTACTATCTTCTTCAGAGTAGAATAATATGTATATTACTATTACATTAGTACCTATATTTATGTGTATTGTGTGAGATATCGAGCTAGAGAAATTATACGGAAGATGCAAACATCCATCTATCAGCTCTATTATTTCGTTGTATCTATCAATTAAAGATAGTTCTTATATAATTCAGAACTGTAATAGCTTTCAGTTCGCAACCATCTGAATATACTCATGGATTCATAACAAAGAAGATTGCAAACACTAGCTGTGTACTGTACTGTATTTAAAAGTTTAAACTATGAAGAACGTAGCTCAATTAATATTGTTTTATAATATAAAACTGATACAAACTAGTTACGAAACAACGAATACTAGTTTGGCCGGATACCGAACAAAAGTCTCTGGCGAGATTATATACTGGAGAACCGATTATTCGACAACTGCTATGAGGTGTTTGGTTAAAAGCGGGTGGTGTAAAATGAGGTGTTTTATGATTATTGAGCGAGTGAAAACATTCATCCTTTAACAGATTGGGATACACTTACAATTATAGGGAACAGGGGCCACTCGGAAAGAAAATTAACACTAAAAGTTTTAATTTGTACAAATGACAAATAATGCTCATACATGTATGACATTGTATTGATCTTTTTTTTTATTTGGCTCCACACTATTGTCGCCACACGTAAACTTGCTTCCATATTTTCATTTGCATGACGGTTTCGATTTTTGTTTTGTTACTTTTCATAACTGAAAACGTTCGTTCATCGATTCAAATAGTAAAAATAAAGACGTGAGATGACAATCATGGTCGAAGTGGGGCAACGCCAGAGAGAGAAATCGAATCTTTCGGCTTAGTTAAACTTATAAAATTATCAAGTTATATTTTAAATATTATTTTGATTTTCACAATTTCTTAATTAGCTCGCGAATCGCGGTTCGTGCATCGCTACTGTTCTCCTAAGAGCATACGACAAAAACCAACCCCATCCATTCAGCTTGTCTTTGCGCCAATTGAGTCAACTCTTCTCACGACATTAGCAGTGATCTGATATCGTTGTCATAGAGAGGTTATATTATGAAAGAGAGTCGCCTGGATCGTCAAAACTCGTGTGCATCCTTATCATTCTTACCTTATCGATATATGGATTTATTTACATTATTTCATATTAATTGTCGGAATACAATGTCTGTCTCGTATCCGATCACGTATTGAGTCGGGTATCTGAATGGATATTTGGTGCGCAAGTAGATTGTAATACTAAGCCGAATACTAACCGTATATACGTTCCACCCCTAATACAAAACTTTAAACTGTAACAAAGACTATCAAAGTAGGTACATAGGTATGTATTTTGTATTGAAATTTGTTCAACTATTTTAATCAATCTACCTCGTAATAACTAACGCATATATTGTAAAGGTTTACTACATGCTGTATTGGAAGTCTTCGTAATGTTTCAAAGGAAATTTCTAATTATGGCAATAAATTTTACTAGAATGTAATCTCTCTAACATCCAATATATGTATTTCCTACAATGTTTTATTACTGTTTTATTTAATAAAATAGGTACTTTGATTAAAAATGATCACAAAAATTTTCACCTCTACAAAATCGTCGAAAACTATAGTGAAGAAAACAAGAATATGGATATCCCGAAAACCTATCAAGTATAGCAACATTTCATTACAAAATTTTAAAAATAGTGAGCTTTATACAAATTATTTGATTATACCTAAGAATTAGTCGAAAGTATCGCATTTCCTTTAAAATATAATTGGTAGCTTTGATGGTTTAACAAAAATAATAATCCTAACAATACTCGTATATTATTTTTCTGTATGCTCGATACGTGCAATAGACCCTCGCTTGCTACCCCACTTGTGAGATATGCAGTGATGGTATAGATAGAGACAGATCTATTTTGTTATGCACTTTTCTTATCATAAGTTCACGGCGTCATGTCAGCCTTTGACATGTTAACAAACAATCACATAAAAATAGCAACAAATAATATACAGAAGAGAAAATAATAAAATAGAAAAAATAGTAAAGTAAAAATTTATATTAATATTTATGGTATTGATAGATCGCCTTGAATACATCTAGCGTATATCTATTTCTATCTATCTATCTATTCCATCACGCCGTATCCCAAGTGGGGTAGGCAGAGAGAACGGAACGCCAATTAGATCTGTCCTTACATACTTCTTTCGCTTCCTCCACAGTCATACAATGTCTCATGCACGCACGTTGGTTTCTTTTACTCAAAACACGGCCGTCCTTGAGAATTCGATCTACATGTTCAAGCCATGTAGTTCTTGGACACCCGCGCTTCCTCACACTCCTCCTTTCAGCCAAGTATATCCTCTTTGTCATTCTTTCCTCTTCCATTCGTTCCACATGACCAAACCATCTCAATTTATTTACACGCATTCTATCCACAACACTCCTCTTGCATCCACTCATTCTTCTAATATCCTCATTCCTCACTCTATCACGCAACGTTTTACCAACCATCCTTCTCAGCGATCTCATCTCTAGCGTATTCTACTGATTACTATGTACGGAATATTCCAAATATTAATTAATCAGGATTTATTAGGATAAAAAATTACTTTAAAACACAAACCATTTGCTGCACATCAAAGCGAAAGTCAACCAATCAGGTACTATTTAAATTTTCTCCAATTAATGAGCAGCAACTTTAAAAAGCTTTGCTGAAACGAACATTGAATTACAATGTCCACCATTTGCGAAGCATCGACTTGTATCGAGCTAATTACGAGATACAAACTGCCGTAAATTTATTTGAAATTTGATTAAACTTTTCTTCTTCTTTTTGCCATCAGATATTTTTTTCAAAAACCTTTTTTTCATAACAATTAATTCAGAGCGCTTCCGTGCTGATAATCATCTCTCCCCAAGACATTCTGAACGCCCTGGTATCGTTACTCTAGTAACGGTGTTTTGTGAAAGAATGTCGTCCGTCCAAGCTATCGAAAACTTTGAAGAAAGAAGAACAGTGCTCTTTTTGACCGACTATCGTGGATCAAACAATTTGTGAATACGACGCAATATTATGAATCATAGTCTCTCTCGTATAGCAGAGTTTACCGGTCCATCAATACATCTATACCAACGTGACATATCCCACAAGTGGGATAGCTTGCATGTTAATAATACTGTGTATTACTACATACTTACTTACTTACTTCCGATGGCCGAACAGCCCTTGTAGGACCTTTGCCTCCGAAAGAATAGATCTCCAAGCCTTTCTATCCTGAGCAATGGACTGCCAGTCGTCTTTAGCATAGAGCTCCTCCAGATCTCGGTTGATTTTATCTAACAATCTTTGTCTTGGTCTGCCTAACGGTCTCGTGCCTTCGGGTATACCCTGCAGAATACCTTTAGTCGCCCTTTCTTCTCCGGATCTAACGACGTGGCCAATCCATGCCAATCTTCACTACATGCCAATAAAAAATAGGGCATTTGGGATAAGTAGCATATGAGAGGCCAAAAGTCTACTTTTCACTGTGTCGGTGTTTAGGTATACAACGAAATCACAATGTAAGTACAATGAAAAATCGAATGTTGCTTCTACTTTATTATTTAGAGAGACGTCTTTCGTCTTATAAGGACATTGTCAATCTCTTTTTAAAATTAAGATTGACAATGTCTTTTTAAGATTAAGATTGACAATGTCTTTTTAAGATTAAGATTGACAATGTCTTTTTAAGATTAAGATTGAAAATGTCTTTTTAAGATTAAGATTGACAATGTCTTTTTAAGATTAAGATTGACAATGTCCTTATAAAACGAAAGAAGTCTCTCTAAATAAAAAAATATGTAGTAGAAAAATATTTATTTCTTGATTTCATTAAAAGTATACTACTATACTAAACCATTACGGCGTATTTCATAAATGGGGTAGCCAGCGAACTAACTGTACATGCCTACTACGCAATTACTAAATATTCATTTTGTCATTATGCTGTTAATAACATATCTCATATTTTACCTGAAATTCAATATCAAAAAATTAATAAACAAATTCACAGGTACGTATACTTCAAGGTGTTAAAAGTTATGCCACGAACGGGAATTGTATCCGTGTAATATTTCACTCTAGATATTATGATTTATTCTCAATATGTAGGATGAAGGATTGTTTCCAAACAAAATATTGTTGAGGGAATTATATCGACTTTGTTAAAGTGGTAACATTATAAAGAACACCATATACACATACACAATATTATGCTTACTTACTTTTTATACGGACCTACATATATATATTATTCTTTTACAATTCTGTTCTACCTACTGAAAAATATTATTTTTGTACTAAATCTAGTGTAATAATTTTGTTAGTTCATAAATTTATTCAATTATAAACGTACTTATTTATAAAATATTTATTTAACATGAATTTGGGTACAAGATAAATATAAATACACCCGAAACACACCGAATTTACGATGAGGTTTATTAACGTTTGTAATCGTAGACAACTCGATTGGAGAACCTCTTGAAATCTTGATCCATTCGAGATCTCAAATATGATATCTCAAAAAATGATTGCTGTTATAGTTTGCATCGAATATTTCTCGATTAGTGGGTCTTATATTGTGATAGTGAGAATGGTGGAATTAGTGAATGTTGTCCATGGACACCAAAAGTGATCCAGCCTAAAGCCGATTCGTAAACGTTGGGACACCTTTCTTACTTCACCCGATTAGATTTTGCACAATATTAGAGTATTAAAGCCAGACTTTAGCTATAAATCCTATTCGAAATAAAATATTGTGATATTTTAATTATTTAAGCAATGACAGCATTGCCATCCGGACTGTTCAGCATAACTTAGGACAATTTTGATAATTCATAATCACACAAAAGCTCAAAAACTTAATACAAGAAAAAATCATCTTTCTTGGTAAAGAGGATACCAAAGGATCAAAATATGGGCTGGTAATTGTACATAAGTGCGTATTATTATTTTATGATATAATATTACTTACAATTTTTCATAATATTTATATGTTCCAAATGCTACATTTATTTTATTTTTTGACATCCGTATGTGGGTGATTAATTGAAAACAAAATTCAAAGAAGTATAAAACATAAAGAAAATCTAATGCAAATGTATAAAAACATATCAACAAAATATATAATAATTAGGTAAGTAATAGAAAAGTGTAATTACTTTATTACAACGTAGAATTAAAGTTATAGTAGTATTTTCACACCGTTATTTATGTGGTACAATATTGTAGGTGTCAGCAGCTTTTCCGTTGTCTAATGTATTCTTGGTAAGTACATATTATGAAAGTAATGCCCCATTTACATTATGTAATTGATTTCGCCATATTAGTTTCGTTTAAGCTACAAAGCTTAACAGTTTCACAATGAATTTGTGAATTTCAAAAATAGTTTAAATTTAATCAATTTCGTATAGCGCACAAAAGTGAAATAAAACTAATGTCGAAAACTTATGAAAATTTACAAGAATTGCATGTTCCAAACGGACATTTTATCTTTTTCAACTCTTTTTCAGAATTCATATAATTACCTACCTACATATGTTTGAAATTATCGGTTATAACATCATAGACTCTCAGACTTTTCATTGAGAGATGCTGGTATAGGAATCCTCCCGCTGCCGATCTACTCAACATTCACGATACTAGTATACAGTTTACCGCTTGAGTAGGTACTTGTTGTGTATTTGGACTAAATTTCGAACCCAAATTCATAACGAAAAAAATTTTTTTTCGTTTTTTGAGACTTGTTTCATCGTGTGTGAAACTAATATTGCAGTGTGAGTTCTGCTTAAAGTAGTAATAATAGATTCAAATATATGGAGGTTTATTATTTAATTACTATCGTGAAAGATAATTTCAGCAATTAGCTACGAATGGGAGCTCATTTATTCTTACTGTAATGATAACAATAAGAGCTAGCTACAATAGTGATGATTAACAAAACTTTATTAACGTCTTTATTATTACTATTGTAATCATAACAGATTACGGAAATATAATATCAATGAATATTTTTTTTTACTGAATTCAATGTTTCAGTTTAATATTATGAAACAACTCAATGATAAACTCAGATATATTTTGATAACCACCATTTATGTGTAACCACTGTTACAATGTACAACAACAACATACATACATAGACAATTCACACACAGATCGAGCTAGTCCCAAACTAAGATGAATCTTGTATCATGGGTACTAACGCGACGATACACACATATACAATGCACTACACACATATACATGTAACACCCAGACCCAGGACAATTTGAAAAAGGTCATTCTTCACTTTGCCCTGGCCGGGAATCGAACCCGGGCCCTCGTGACTCAAAGGCAAGAGCGTTACCTCCGCGCCACACCGGCCGACAAAAATGCGTTTGACAAAACGCCCAGTGATTTCGCAAACGTATTGATATATTCAGGGCTGAAAATATTTTATTCTATTCTATTCTATGTTCAAAGGTCATATTGAAAGGACCCTCCACACACCCGGATATCTCAGGAGTCAAAGACTCCTATTTATCCGCACTTGCAAACAAAAAATTTGTCCTCACGGGCGAGCCATATGGGCAGCCTGAATGGCCGGCCGGCCAAATCCGCCTCGTGGGAATCTTTTAAACTACTGTAAAACTTTCAATATCCCCTTAAGGTAGAGAAACACCAATATTTATATTTTTATTAAAATAATACAAGGATCCGAAATAAACACATAGAAAAAAAAAATAACAATAAGTATACCCAATAATCAAAATTTGGTACAAAAAGCAGAAATATGATGTCCAGAAACTTTTAAGGATCCAAGATAGAGAGCGCAGGGGTCACCGGTACCAGAGTAATGTGAAAACTATTCTCCCTCCCGAAGGGGACATCCCAACCAATGCTACTCTCCACCAAGGGAGACAGGACGCACAAGAACGAAAAACGAGTTCGCCACACGAAAAACCGCACTCCAAATCAAATCAACCTGCAGATTCACCCGCGTCTGCCGGAGGTAAACCCGGCAAACGCAGGAGGTCCCACCTAGATACCCAGGTATCTACAAACTTTCTGAAGGCTCTAAAATTCTGAGGACACAACAGAACCTCACCAAACCAAATAGGTCTGGGAGTCCCTTCACTCATTTCCTCGAACATCAGATCCCTAGCATCCGTCATCACCGGACACACCCAAAGGATGTGGTCCGCATACTGCTTCCCCATCCCACAAACACACCACGGGCTCTCCGAAAGCCCAAGATCAAAAAGCTTGCCCCTCAGGTCGCCGTGGCCCGTCACCAGCTGGACGGAAAAGTGGTCGAAGGACAGGAAATGCTTTCTCAATCGTTCACAAACATCTGGGAGAAAACTGTAGACTAATCTAGCAGTTCTCCCCCTATCCCATCTATCCTGCCAAACTTCCATCGTTCTCTGCCGCACCCTGCTGACTGCCCTATTAAATCCCCTTATTCCGGGTTCTGCAACAACAGACATATCGAAATGTACAACGTTACCGTCCGCCTTGAGCTTACGCCTGGCCACACAATCTAAGATTTCCAAGTCGGCTGGCAGCACACCAGCGATGACTGGGAGGCCATCGCTAGCTGCAGTCCGATACGCACCTGTGACAGCGAGCAGCGGGAGTCTTTGCCCCCTCAAGACCGCCGCCGACACAGAGCCAACCAATAGCCTATGCGACCAAACACGAGCAGCATACGTAGCCTGAGCCACGTATGTCGCCTGATATATGGTCCTCACAGTGCATGATCTAAGGCCCCATGTACCACGACTTAGTCTGCGGAGAGTGAAAAACAGCACTCCCGCTTTTTCGGCCGTCGCTCTTACATGTGGAAGAAAGGAAAGGCCTCTGTCTAGAACAACACCAAGATAACGAACTTCGTCAACCACCTTTACAGGTGATCCACTCATCCGCAAAACCGGGTTCCTCCTTCCAAGCGAGCCCTTCAACCACATAGCAGAGGTCTTGCTCGGCGAGAAGACAAGCCTATTCACACTGCCCCATGTCAAAATGCGATCGATCGCGAGTTTAAATTTGCTCTCGATGGCGGATCTCGTGTTGCCAGACAGCAAGAGAAGCGCGTCATCTGCATATGCAAAAATTGTACAACCAGGCGGAAGATCCACTTTTAACAGATCATCAAACAGGACATTCCACAGAAACGGTCCAAGGACCGAACCCTGCGGGCAACCCATGTCGACAATCCGTTCTACTATAAGCCCCGCATGTGTGATTATCACTGATCTGCCGCCAAAGTAGCTGCTGACGATGTCGAACAGCCAACGAGGACAGCCTCGCATCTTCAGCAGAGTAGCGCAGATGGTAGCGCACCAGGCTTCATGTTCAAAGGTCATCCACTAATTTACGAGTGATCAAGGTGTTAAGGCTGGAAAAAAAAGCACTTTATATAATTTGTAGATTTCACGTTGTTTTTTTCCGCCCAATGTGTCCGACAAGGTAATCAAATTTAACAGATATTATGATTCTAGCAGGAGTTTATTAATTATTACGAATTTTTGGAGTCAAAAACTTTACTAATGCCACTAATATTTTAGATTACAGGCGATCGAGGTTTGAAAAATTGCGACGCAGTTTATCGAAAATATAATTAAAACAAAAATATGGCCAATAAGATATTTGAAGTGAACTACTTAGGTTCGATTTCTTTTACACATATTCAAGCAATCAATGAACAGCAGTTAAAGTAAAAGAAAATCAGCTATATCCGTAATTGACTAATATTTTTGGATATACGGGATTTCGATACCAAGCTGTCAATCTTTCTTCATAAGAGAAATTGAGCTTTTATAGCCGAGACAATTTTTTAAAAGCATCAGATCTTAATGCTAGTACCTACCTACTTTTTTAACATGATATATCCGGCTTTGTATTGCCTTATCCTTAGTATTACCGTGTACATGTTTGTTCTTATAGAACCAACATTCTAGTGAATAATTTGAGTACATACTTAATGTTTTATACGAAGATGTGTGGTAGGAAATGTAATGTGAAATATTACCTGTCAAGACGTACAGATGACTTGAATAAATAAATAAGTTTCCTTATTGCATACATAAACTATGCGTTTATCTATTGAATTTAGTTTTGCATGCTCAGTAAACATTATTTCTAGTTGATACATCATTTCAACAAATGTATTTTATAATACTTCCAGAGATACCTACTCAGTTTATTGGTAAAAATAAAACTTCACAAATGATAAAAAAAAAATCTTTAAAATCACAACTGATGCATGTTTTGAAAATATGTACAAAAAAAATTAATGAAGGAGGCTCTAGTGCCAACTTCAATATCTTTAAATGACATTAAACTTAATACCTACTTTGGCAATATTCATAGTCACCTTTGTACGAAATAAACCCAAATAACACTTTGGTGCGTTAATTGTAGCACTGGCAAAGGTACCTACATAGATAGAACCGATCTCCATACTTATCTCCAATTTTTTGTTTTTGGTACTTAGTGCCTTATTTAAAAATGGTATTCAATTTTTTTCTAAATTCAATCTCTAGTTTAATTTCGCACGAAAAAATTGTTAAAGGACTTAAGTTTGTTTTTCAGATATTCGTGCTATTGCTAATTGTAATTTGTTATCTAAATAAAACAAATAAATAAATCAAACACTAAAAAAGAAGATAATTAAGTAATCAAGAAAAACGTTGGTATCTAATGAACGAAAAACAGATTTATTTTTCACTAATAAAAAACTATGTAATTTGGGAAAATATATTTTTTAATATAAATCAGTAGCTGCCAAATGCGACGCAAAAAGTTGAATAATCTTCTCAATTTAAGGCTTTATTTTTCTTTCGTTATAATTTCCAGAGTCAATATTCAAGTCAGGAATGTCAGTGTCACGTCAATGATGCGAATTTGAAAATATCAAAAGTTGTCTAAAAATGTCCCGTTTATTGGAGGGAACTTCCAGAATCACGTTTCTCATTAAATACTTCAATCTCCAGTCATTCATTTTATAAAGATCAATCAAACTTAAGGTTAATCTTAAATTTATTACAAGAAAATACCACCTCCAGCAAATGAATATTTAAACATTTTTGTAGCAGTGACACTGACGTTACTATTTCATACTCTTACAATTATTTATAACAGTGCTACTTATTCACTGATTATTTACACATAAATACACCTGTAAAAATGTGCTTTAGTGTCTTCTTCTTAATTAATTTTATTAGAATATTTCGAGTTAAGCTTACCATGTATGTAAGAAGAATCTTCGAAGTGTGACCGTTTTCGATTCAAACATTAATGTCACTTTTTGTACCCTATTAGATTTCTAACACTACCAAAATAGTTTTCTATATGTTCCTGTTTATGGTTACTACACAGAGAAGAATCAACTTTATATCTGATATTCAAAATCTTCCAAATGGCCTGTACCTTTTTAATAATGCAAGCAAAAATTTCTATTGAATATGCCAATTTTTGAATCGAATCGAATGATTTGAATGTACGTAGTATTCTTAAGATTTCATACTTTTCAAAAAGTGCATAGTTTCAATAAATTGCAATGACATTTCGCAGATGTTTAGAATATTTACTAATTTTTTTATTGTTTAACCGGATTTGGGTGCAGATGACAAAACCAATCAGAAACCTCGATTGGAGATCCATGTCTACACAATGCAACATTGTGTAAAATGGTGAACGTTGTCCATAGACACCGAAAGTGATCACTTAAGCCAGCCTAGAGCCAATTCGTAAGCGTTGGGACACCTTTCTCACTTCTTCAGATTAGATTTTACACAATGTTGCATTGTGTAGACATGGTTCTCCTATCTACGAAAAGATAACAAATATGAAGAATTGTTAAATGGTCGATAGAATATAGGTTCATAACTTATATGTACCTATAGGGTAGTCGACACTCAGAATGGATAATACTCCTAATCGCTGAAATTGATGTGATATGCGATGAACGTTAAAAATTACGATAGTGTTTAAGAAAAGGAGGTGTATAATGGTCTTCGTCCTTTATATATCTGCCTATTATGTATGTCATTCTGAATTATGACTAGGAATTCAATTATCATCCTTTTATGGTGTTTCATTTACCACAGAAATAATATTTTTAGCGGATGTGTTCAAAAAGGAAAGGGTGATCGTTGCCAATAGAGCCTCCGGCTAGGCGTAGTACGGATGTATGTACTACCTAAAAATACCGCAACCTTTTTTGTCAATACAAGTTTTGGAACCCTAATTCTATCATAATTTATAAGATAGATATATGGATTTCCTAGTAAGCTTTTTCATGGAAATATTTCTTATTTATTTGAAGGAATATGCACCTCTGAATTTACTGTCGTGCCTAATATTAAATATACATGGGTACATCTATATTTAATTTAAAATTATTTAGCGCCGTTAAATGATAATATAAACGTTATTCAAATGTTTAGAGTCACTAAAGTTTATAGAGCACCGATCAGACTTCCTAATATTCATCATTTCTTACATATAGTCGCCGACGGATTGTATTATAATACGTGAGCTTAATTGTTCTTTGCTCCTTTTATAGATCAAAGCTAGTTTTCAGACTTATCCAGAGCAACCCTGTTTCACAATACACCATTCCTATAACAACGATTCCAGAACGTCTGGAATGTTAAATGATCATGAAACTTAGAATGATGCATAGATTATTTCACCGAGAACTTTTTGCTTTGTGTATTTGTGATGTTTTTTTTTTATATTGTAGTATAGTGTAAATAATGCGCTGTGAAATAATTACGAACTGTACAATATTTAAGTAATATTTTATAACCTGTAATAGCTGTTTGTTTGTATTGTAAACAATAAAAAAATATGTGACTCAATTGACGCAGAGTCGCTCTTAATGGAGGAGGTTGGTTTCTGCCCTGTCCTCCCAAGGGAGGCGTTAAAGGGCGAATGATGGTGATTATTTAGGAAAATCTTCATCATTCTCAAGACGACATTTGGATCGCAAAAATGAAACAACTAGCTACGAATTTTTGAGATACATACCTATACATAACTTCACCTCGACTACATTTCAAATTATTCATAAATAATTTCAGGTTTGAATCTCCCCATTGTCGATCAACTTATTTTTTTCAGCACAAGCATATTATTTATTGTGAAGACGTTTGGAGGTACATTTGAATTATGATAAATAAATAAATAATAAACATACATACACTTATATCGTCCCTCTTCTGACTAACTGTCGTATCTGATATTTTTGGCGAAATCGAGTTATGATCACCAATGTGTATTTATATGTGCCTTGCATGTTCTCACTGAAGATCACACCTGTAACTGTTACCGTTATCCTGGAATAGCTTTCTGATTATTCTAAATAAAATGTGTTGTATTCCTCAAAATTTCATCACAAAAATTATTCTGAGTATATAAGAAAAGGTACAAATAAAATAATGTTATATATTTACACTGTATCATATAACTAGGAGAGACGAAAATATGCGTGGCAAAACATTTAAAACGCTTTCCTGAACAATTCACATTTAGGCAGATACGACTGTTAAGTCAGAAGAGGGATGATATGAGACGTAGCTTATTCAATTTTTATAGTTTTATTAATTTAAATTTCAAAGTAATATTATGTCGAGATACGCTGTTGGGTATATTTATACGTAAAAAGTTCCCTATATAAGTAAGAACGTAAATCTGAAAAAGAAAGTTAAAAGAATGCTAATTTTCAAATTATCAAAAATGTCTAAACTTTTATGTTTCACAAAAAATGTGAGAAAGTAAGTTGACGTGCTAAATTCCGCTGATGTGCAGAAGAAAAATAATTTTTAAATTAGGTACAAGAAAGCTAATAGGTACTTTGAACTACCTACAATAAAATATGACCGAAAGCAAAAATGTACCGAACTTGACGGGATAATTTGATTTAATAGGTAATTTTATTTTCGCTCTTTTGATAAGTATACAAACTTTGTTAGTTCCTAGTGAAATATTCATTGTAGGTGTCAAAATAAATACCTTCGTACAACTTCGTCCGAAATTTAATCCGAAAATAGAACCGTCACTTTTGTGATCTTTTATTCTGAAATAAAAGTTTTGTCATTGACAGAAAGTTTTTTCGCTGCGAACGTGAATTAATTTCAAAGTTTGCTATATGAAAAAAAATAGGCTAAAGAACATAACGTACCCGTGTACTGAGAAAGAAGATAGCTTTTGTATGTACATGATCATTAAATTCTCTATGAAATCTTTACTCAAATTTATTTATCTTTGCGAATATAGGTACGGGTTTAGAACGTCAAAGATAATACTGATCCATATGAAAAATAAAATGTATTTGAATTTGGAAATCAAACTTTGTGTATTCGAAGTTGAAGAGTTAACCATTAATAATTACAATATAATAACATGTGTTACATCAATTGTAAGATAATATCTTTATTTTTATTATTTTTTACTTTTGACATTCTGACAACATAATAATTTTTGTTGTTCAATAAAATGACAGAGTGCTTTTTTCCTAATTAATCAATTATCATAATAGCTTTATGAATACTTAAAATGACATTTACAAATAATTTATTGTCAGGATACAATGAAAACAAACAATTAATAACAAAAGAAAACTTACCAAAACAAAACTGGCACGTCGGAACTTTACAAATGACACAACATATAATAATAATAATATCTAATTTCAAATGAAGAAATAAACGAGAATGACAGAATAAATAAAATAAAGTCACTTGAAGCGAGTTAATTGATTCATCAAAAACCCGTAACTTGTAGTAAAACGAATAATTAAAATAGTTTTAATACAGATAAATAATTGAAAAACTTTTTCGCAACACGAGTTTGTGACGAGAGATTTCAGTTGAAAACCAGTAAACGTCCACCCCCGAACGCGTCGCGGCAGATACTGAAATTTAATTTTCTTCGTCTTGTAGCGAAATTGCTATAACGTACAAGAGGTTTATTCAAAAATATTCCAAGCGAGGATGATAAATGTATTTTGTGCTTGAACAATACCACTACGCAAAAGTGTTGAATTAATAACACGCTCAATGCTTTTTTATGGCTCAGTTTTGTTTTTTCTTTTCTATTATTTTTGTTCGCTTGTATTTTAGTTTGATATGCTTGAGATGGGATTAGACAATAGCGGCTAAGATTTGAAATTTGAATTTCAGAATCTTGATACGCCTCGTATCTGTAAGCAGTTTTGTATTGTTGTGTTAGATAAAACTGGAGCCTTCTAAAATCACATCTTATCATCGCATAGCTGTAGGCACAGAGTTGAGCAACTATTTTTCAGTCATCAGATCTGTATTTTATAAAAAAATGTAGGTACTCAAGTTAACTGTAAGATTCAGTATTTGGAACGTGAGGAACTGCAATCTTTATGAATATGGAGGAAACGAATGTAACGTACAGAAATATGTACCTGGAATTGATATTCCGTCCTCTTTGCCTACGCCATAAGGGATGCAGTGTCGGGGAGATAGATTTAAGACGTATTTTATTAATTATTTCTTCCTTTTTTATCAGAAAGTGTAATTTGTTTGGGTTTTAAAGATATAAAATATTCATCTCACAATAGGTGTGATCGGAAACTTAATGCACTGCTTAAGGCCGAACGGTACCGGCGACATGTACACGCAACCACGGCCTCTCATTAGTCCTTATGACATATTATTTCAGTTTAAAAAAGAAGGAAAACCTCGAAATTTTGTTCTCCATAGAATTGCATTTATTTAATGTAATTTACAAAGAAATTACGGTTTATATGCTTCATGCCACTAATGGCCCTATTGATTTTTTGCTACGTAAAAGACGACCGGTGGGTGTAGGTATTATTTATAATATTAAGTACACTAACGACACATAGATTGATTATTATGTAATATAATATTATTATAATTATACCAATCCGCATAGGAGCTGCTAGCGCTGCTATCAATAACATGAACAAAGTTTGGAAGGCGTCTGGACTCAGTATCAGGACAAAATGTCGCTTGTTCAATGTGTGCATCATCCCAATCCTTCTCTATGGCTGTGAGTCTTGGCACTTAACCAAGGCGCAAGAGCGGAAGATACATAACTTTGAAAACAAGTGTCTTAGAAAGATTTTGGATGTCAAATGGTTTGGTATGAACATGTTACAAATGATGTTGTGCGCCGGCGCACCCAGCAGAGACCTATAATCTCCGTAATACAGGAGAGACGATGGTCCTGGCTGGGACATGTTTTGAGAATGCCCAATGATAGTTGGCCAAAAAGAGCACTGTTCTTCCGTCCGCAAGGGTTCCGTCGGCCCGGGCGTCCCTCTTTCACAATACACCGTTCCTATGACAACGATGTCAGAGCGCAGGGAATGTCGTGGAAAGAGGTGACGCAATTGGCGCAGAGACGCTCTGAATGGAGTAGGCTGGTTTCTGTCCTGTGCTCCCGATAGGAGCGTTGAGGGCGAGATGATGATGATATTATTATATAAAATAATATTTTTTAAGCTACACTACATATTATTGTAAAACAAAATATCCTTCGCATTCTCAACCTCTGATTTCAAATCTACCCCCACAATATGTTCTCGGCACTTCTAGAATGTATTAATATAAATGAAGGATAACTGAAAACACCCACGCACTATTAATTTAATTGGAATCAAAACACAGGAGAAATGTTTGCATTTGATGAGTGTTCAATTTGTATTTACATTAACTACCTACTCCTACTATTAACATTTAATTAATATTATTTCATATTTATTATTTTGTATTAAATTATGATTATTACCTTAAAATAAAAAAAAATAAAATGGTCGGTAGCCTGATGGTAAAGTCAGAACTTTTAATCAAAAGATCCCGGATTCGATCTCGACCTATAGGTACCTTCACAACATGAGGGTGTTTGAAGTGTATTTGGTTTTATTCAAAATCCAGTTTCATCTATTAAAAAATTGATATCAAGAAAACAAAATATTCCAAAAAATAAAAGATACCTACATTTTAATTATGTATTTTAAAATTGAATCAACCTTATATATTGAGATGCATTTATATTTATAATTTTACTTTTTTCTGTCACTTTGTGTGAATCTGAGATTGTGATAGACGTTTCGTTTAAAATTCCAAAACTCTGCTATCAGGCTTACGACTACATCAAATATGTACCATTTTGGTATATCCCGATCTTACTGAAACATCTTCATGATTAGTAATAGTTTCATTGTTTCATCTTCATTTAGAGTCAACAAAATATAACAAAACTGAGTAATACAGAAATTGATACCAATTTATTTTGTAAATGGTTACTCAAATTTCATGAATATGTTCGCTCAATTCCAATCTAATATACAATGTTCATTTATTCCCTTCCGCATGTTGTAGAGTAAAAATATTAAACATTATCAACATAAGGTCAACAACCATTCATTTCCAAGATACAGGGTGCAAAATTTCAGTTTTTAATTGTGGTTTACCGTAAATTTTATAAATAACTCGTATCTTCACAAAAACATTGTGGCAAATAGGTACTTAATGTCCAGTGTTTCAATAAAAAAATTGTGAGTTTCATCATCATTTCTTCTTCATACAGGGTGCAAAATTTCAGTTTTTAATTGTCGTTTACCGTAAATTTTATAAATAACTCGTATTTTCACGAAAACAGTGTGGCTATTTAGCAAATAGGTACTTAATGTCCAGTGTTTCAATAAAAAAATTGTGAGTTTCATCATCATTTCTTCTTCATACAGGGTGCAAAATTTCAGTTTTTAATTGTCGTTTACCGTAAATTTTATAAATAACTCGTATTTTCACGAAAACAGTGTGGCTATTTAGCAAATAGGTACTTAATGTCCAGTGTTTCAATAAAAAAATTGTGAGTTTCATCATCATTTCTTCTTCATACAGGGTGCAAAATTTCAGTTTTTAATTGTCGTTTACCGTAAATTTTATAAATAACTCGTATTTTCACGAAAACAGTGTGGCTATTTAGCAAATAGGTACTTAATGTCTAGTGTTTCAATAAAAAAATTGTGAGTTTCATCATCATTTCCTCTTCCATCTACATAAAAAATTCTATAATACTTTTTCGTTTTTACTTATTGCATAAAACTACCACATAAGGTGCTAAATTTCATAGAATTAATCGACGCCTAAATATATTCCGAAAAAGTTTAATAAGTAAGTATATAGTTTATCATGATTTGTGATAATTTTTTTGGTAAATATTGAATCACAATGTAATGTGTCATTATGTTTTAGAAAATAGTAAATAGTTCGTCAATAGTGCAAGTCCACAGAAATTACGATGGCCTATCTCCTATAACAGATTACAATGTACCTACTGATTCAATACTTTTCATTGTATTCCGAAACTGTTGCATAATACCTATATGATGTTTTTATTATATACCTATATTGATATATTTTATGTAATACTGTTCAAATGTTTAATTCTAGTATATTATTCAAAACCATACAAGTAAATTATTTTTTATACTTAGTACTTTATATTCACAATCCATATAAATATATTTTTTAATGAATTTTATAATGTCATCACATTTAATAACTATTATTGAATTTCTGATGATTTTATTTGAAACTATGTGTCGGTCTTATCTGTTAAAATATTTATAATTTAATTTTGACATAGGTACCTCATTTATTTTATTTAAAGATTTTTAACTGTTGATTTATTTCTCAACTCTGCGATGTATAATTGTATTTTTATTGTGTATATTTTCACTTAAATATTGTTTTTGACTGTAAACATATGTGTCTCAACTAAACAACTGGTTGGTTTGTCAGAAATAGCCTGCAGGCAATAAACCCGCCATTTGTAACATGAAAATGTACAATAAAGATTATTTTATTTCTTTTTATTTTTTATGTAATAGGCTTGCGCCGTATGCAACTGCAAATGAAATAAAAATAAAATATTATATTCAACATACCTTAAATACAACAAAACTTAATCATTCCGAGGCCTCGCCAACAAATTATAACGAATTTTATGGCAGAATTTTATTCCTTGACTATGTGTAAAATTTGGTTTGTGGTCATTAAATCCATGTAGTGCTCCCTAGAGTTAGAATAGAAAATGATTACAAACCTTATATCAAATTCGTTTTCGTACGTGTTTTTATATGTACATACCTATGTTTGTATGTAGTGAATGGGATACATTATTTCCCCGGGGGCGGCATCAAGAAACTATATTTGCGACTAGTGTTACCTTTATAGTATATTATTAGTTTTTCGAAATTATGTAACCTATACATATTTTGTCACCTACAAACATTTTTTTAATATACTTTTACTGTGTATTCTGCAGGGCTACTCTTGACAAAACTAAACACGATTTTAATCTAGTCTTGATCTTGATCATACGACGCACGAAGTGACTATTGGCCAAAAATACACACAAACCGATCGCGCGTTAGCGGTAGCGCGGTGTTTTTGACCATAGTCCCTTCGTGCGTCGCATGATCAAGATCAAGACTAGATTAAGATCGTGTTTAGTTTTGTCAAGAGTAACCCTGCAGATCAGCCTGAAAACTTAGGAGGTATACATCAAATAAAGAATAAAAACATTTAAATAAAAACTAGGAGTAGTCTATTCTATTTCTATTTTTCTCAAGGCCATCCACTCGTTTGCGAGTGATTTATGTTTTTTTTTTGTAAGTATGGTCTAAAGCAGTGGTTCTCAAACTTTTTTTTCTCTCATAGACCACTTTCAAAAGTTTGCTGGTTCTGGTGGACCCCCTGCATTTCTACCCCCCGGTATTTGTACCGACTATTGTTTACTTTAAAAATATTGCGTGTTTAAATTTCTACCTATGGATTCTTGGACCTCCGCTTATGACTCGTGAACCCCCATTTTTTAGTCACGCCAACGTGGACCCCCGTCGAGTCTCCCGTGGACCTGGACTATTTTGGGAATCACTGGTCTAAAGATTTCGTGGAGAATTTTGCACGGTTATTAAGCTGGTGCAATATTCAATAGCCAATGAATTATCCATTTACTCGTATTTTAATTAAATGAAGCTAGTTTTTTATGTATTATTTTTAAGGCACAACTCTGTCATGTGAATACGGCAAATAACTCCATCATATGCTTTTGATATCTAAAACTTGAATCACTATGTTTATTTGTTACATTAATTTAAATTACACTATCGCGATTTCAGTGCACTTGCACCATTGACGAGCTTTTCAAGACTTTTGATATCCTTGATATTTGTGCATAGCGCATAGGTGCACTATGTAACGCCGGCTGATGAAAAATATAAACTCATTGATATAAATCTAAATAGGTCAAAGCTTTCCGACTTTAGGGTGTTACGTTTATGTGAGACCACGAATAATCATAATAGTTATAGGTATGTAGATATGTCTAGCTATATTATGGTGATAACGATAGATGGCAATGCAGTCACTTCGTAAAAAAAAAATTAAAATATGTATTGCCAAAGAACTCTCGCATCATTTTTATAAATCAACAATACATTCTTTCTCCAACTGACTTTCCTATATTTTCGTTTGTCTTGCGAAATAATATTATTTGATTTGACTAATTTTCTATATATGTATTCTTCTTGTCTTGCTCCAACTATGAATAAAATTGATTTGTTTTCTGCGTATTTATATAACAGGCATGTGGCTCACGCTATAGATATATTAATGAGTAAATAAATAAGACAAAAATACCTTCTAGTCAATTTTTGTTACCAACCCAAATATAACCTTATACACCTTTCACAGTAAGCTAAAAGCTTGTGTCGTGAAAAGGAAGTTTGCTAGCACTTGGGATCGAACTGCGGACCCCTTGTTCACGAGACCTAGACTCTACCTTCAGGCTACCAACGAATTACATTAATTACTAAAACATCTTGTAATCCAAATGGCAATCAAACACAAATCCTTATGCATTAAAAACCAAACCAACCAAATTAACTTCGTAATACAAAAGTAAGTATGCAATAATAATACCATGAAATTAATTTCATTATTATCAAAGTATATTTTATCCACAATCTACGTGCCTGAAAAATTGCTCCTGAAATTATGTAACCACTGAATTCCTTAAACTTGTTAACATTCTTGAAGTAGGTAGTACTTAATCCTTCGTCATAACAATAATGTTAGGTATTACAAAGTCTCCAAGTAAACTTAGAATGATAAAATGATAAGAGCATTGCATTTCTTCATCAGAAGAAGTCAATAAACTCTCTTATTTCACCAAGAGATAAAATATTTTTATAATAAATTACAAGATACCTACATGATAAACAATAATATCAGAAACATTTTCCTATTTTTTTATGTGATTCCGTATATAAGTGTTGTAATTTAACTGTTCTATTTAACTCATATTAAACAATTAAACTTATTTCTACAAAGGATAAACTTATTTCACTGTAGCAGGTTCTTCTCAACGTGAATCAGAAACAAACTAATTTTTAGAAATTCCCTGAAGGCAGAACAAGTACTAAAAATGGCACAAAAAACACTACACAGCTCGTTCTTAATAATTAAACTCAGTAATTGAATTTTATTAGTTCTTACTTTGTTTCTAGTATCTCGGAAAGTAAATATACCTATTTCTGAGTAATAATTAGCTCTTTATATCAATAAATCAGTTTCGAGATCAATCATAGACAACAACTACTCATTATTATTTGTTCCTAGCTCCAATCAAAAACAAACTTCCTCTCTGCGAAGATAAACTCTCGTGGGAGTAATTCACAGGATATCGAAACGGAAATAAGCAATCCATGCAAAGTTACTCAGATCAAACAATTGCCTAAAACTTTGAAAGGTAGCAACGGAATAGATTAGGGATGTACTTACCTATGTAAATATAATAAACCTAAGTTGGTATCACTAAATATAAGTTAGGTTGGTACCACTGCCACACTTACCGAACTCCGTGTATTCTTTTCCGGTTGGATATTCATGACTAAGCAAAATGAACAATCGCAATTTCAAAAAGAATGTTTTTTTGAGGAACCAAATAATTCCTAATCAAGATTACAACTCAGCGATGAAATAGGCCACTCGTGCTGAACTTTTATTGTACTTATACACAAATAATGAAATTAAAAACAAATGTTTTTTCTACTATATTAGTTTATTTTTAATAAAAGTAAAAATTTGATTCCACTATTTTTTCATTTTAATAATATTAGGTATCTTTATGATATAATTAATCCTTGATCTATGTTAGAGAATAGCTTCCATACTTCTGGATACCTGTAGTAGGATCGATTTATTGAATTTGTAAATATACTTTCAACTGTGATTGTTCGTTTCCTTTTCCATAAGATGTAGTTTTCATCACCACTAGATTTCCAGTCACCTATAACGGGATTGCACTCCCCTTAATTTAATTTTCATGGAAATTCTCTTGGAAATCCGTCAAATCGTTCTCGTACTCGTTTATTTTTAACTCACTATTTTTCTTTAGTGCTTCTTAGCTATATTTTATATAGATTTATTTCTTAAATTTGCGGCTCAATTGCCTTTAGTTACTACATTTTTTTTTAGTAAAAAGATATATCTGGGTTTTGTTTGTTATAACCCCAAATACAACCTTATACACCTTTCACAGTAAACTACTAAAAGCTTGTGTCGTGAAAGGGGAGTTTGCCGGCACCTGGTATCGAACCATGGACCCCTTGTTCACGAGGCCGAGACTCTACCTCCAGGCTACCGACTAAGCGTTATTTTATGCTTTATTTTATTTTTTATATTTGAGTACCTATTATTAGTTTAATTCTTGATATAAATTGTTTTAACGTTCTAAATACAACATGGGCTTAATTTTTATTATTTAAAAATTAAAAAAATATTATTCAATCCCTACGAAGGGCGTAGCCAGAATTTTTCTAGGGATTTTCCAGAATGAAGAATGACAATATTAAGAAAATGACCGGATGCGAGAAGAGTATCTATACATAGAGTGCGAGTGAATAAGTTGCGATAATTTGAATATGTGGAACGAATCGGTGATGAAAGGATGACTTAAAGGATATATTATCTTTCTGAAAGAAAGTCTGAAAAAGCGCGGACGTCTGAGAACCACATTACTTGACCACTTTAGTACTTGTATTGTCTACTTTCATACTACTTCGGAACCTTCAGTCTGCCCAGTGCCAGCCCGTGAAAACAATTTTCCTGAGATATATAGGTATATCCAGGTGTGACGTGGGTCTCAATACTTAGGGACTTCTAAGGGAAGAGAGCAGCTGCCTACCGCCCCAGAATAGAACTTTGGTACCTATTCGTGCATCATAAGATGTCTAAAATGTTTAAAATAAGTTAATGAATGAATAAATAAATAAAAAATCATAGGCCATGGAACTATAAAAAATCTCATTTGACATTCTGTACATAAATTTTTAAATCTTTTATAAAATAGTTCCATAATTATTCCATTTTATTTGTAAAAATATATAACAATAAATTTTCTAAATTTTCAAATTGGGTTCAAGTTACATTTCAATATTATCTTGTAACTTGTAACACTGAATAATCTAGTAGGCTTGTGATTTTGTGAAACGTCAAAATTTGTTGTTTTATGGCCCGGTTTGATCGTTTGTTTGTTGGCGCGTACTCGATATTTGTCAAAAGCGCTTATAAAACAATATTTTTTTGAATAAAGTTAAATAAAAGGTGAATTTAAAATTCCCGGAATCGTATAATGGTCATTTTTCAAAAAATTCGCGTATAATATTGTTCGTAATCTTCCGCCTTCAAGATACATTTTTTAGGTTATGTTTTGAAAATTTATTTTACTACTTATAATTTACATCTGAAGCACGGGATTGTTACTACAAAATGACTTCAATTATTAAACTTCACGCTATCTCCGGAGCGATGGATGAATCCCCGCCATGTTATATATTACAAGTTGACGAATTCAGGTTTTTATTAGACTGTGGTTGGGATGAGAAATTCAGTATGGATATACCCAAAGAACTCAAAAGGTACAGACAGATTTATTTCTGCTTAATGCAAACAATAAACCTAGACGAGTCTGATAAACAAACCTATAATATTGTGTTTTTATTTTTTAGATACATCAACAGCATTGACGCTGTGCTTTTATCATATCCAGATCCCCTTCATTTAGGTGCTTTACCTTACGCAGTTGGCAAACTTGGATTGAATTGTCCGATATATGCCACATTGCCTGTATACAAGATGGGACAGATGTTTATGTATGACCTCTATCAGTCTCGATATAACATGGAAAATTTTGACCTATTTACTCTTGATGATGTTGATTCAGCTTTTGATAAGATTGTCCAACTAAAGTACAATCAAAGTGTGCCCCTCAAAGGTAAGAGTCTCATTTTTTTCAGATACTTACTTTTCGGATCCTGACTTATAGACCTTGCCACTCCGGTGTATGCAGCGACGTATATCGCCTTGTCTTTCGTCATCAATAGGTCACTCTCATTACATGCATTCCGCATCAGCGGGCATTGCAATAAATGAGAATCACTCTGCACCTCCTCGCAGTCGTAGCTAGTGTCCTCCTCATCCAAAAAGCCCCACCTCCGCTGGTTACTTATGCACCAAGTCACCCCAACCCTTATTTTTTTCAGATATTGATTCATTACATAAAAATTAGATACTGTAAAAATAAAAAGTTTGCTATGATTACTAGCTTATTCTTTTCCTCTTTTAAATTTTCTGGTAGAAACAATGATTCTCCTTCATTCAAAGCTATATAAGCATAACATTCTGAATGCTCTGAGAATTTGTAATAATTAGAACATTGTATTTTGAAAGAAACAACGAAAAAATAATCTCTTTTCTAACACTATCATAGTTTGTGATTACAGAAATTAAATAGCAAAGATTTTTTACAACGTTAAATATCTATTTTAAAAAGTGTAATTTCCAATCTTAAATCCTTATACATGCTTAAAACTTCTACTTCAGGTAAAGGTGTAGGTCTCACCATCACACCCCTGCCTGCTGGTCACATGATCGGAGGCACCATTTGGAAGATTGTGAAGGAAGGGGAAGAAGATATTGTTTACGCTACAGACTTCAACCATAAAAAGGAGAGACATCTTAATGGATGTGAATTGGAAAAACTTCAGAGACCCACAGTCCTCATCACAGATGCACTGAATGCTAACTATCAGCAAGCTCGCAGAAGAGACCGGGATGAAAAATTAATGAGTATGTTAATTTCTACTATTCCATTTTCTAGGCAATGAAATCTCAAAATAGAATAGTATTTTATCAGTTTTCTGCAAAAAAAAAATGGAATATTATTTAGATTTATTTTGGTATACACTAGGATATTCTAGCTCATGTTTTGGGAATGCCTGATGATAGTTTGTCAAAAGTGGACTTTTCATCCATTTTTGTTGCCACAATATAAGAATTATATCCTAATTTGGGACTAACTCGATCTATGTGAATTGTCTATACATCTAGGAGATGTTTGATGGCTTAGACCAGTGTTTCCCAACCGGTGGTTCGCGAACCCCTGGGGGTTCGCTATGTGTACAAAGGGGGTTCGCGAAAATAATAGCGTAATGGCGGGATTTTAAATGGCCAAAAAATCTTCTTATTTAACTTCTGGCTCAGTATAAAAAATGAATATTCTGTTCTGTCAAAAAAGCCATAGACGTTCTATTACCATTCTGCACAACATATCTGCGAGAAAGGATTTTCAACATATGCTTATCTGAAAGATAAATATAGAAACAGGTTAAATGCAGAACCTGATCTAAGACTGAAATTGTCAGATATTGAGCCAAACTTTCAATTGCTTTGTTCCATGAAACAGCCAAAAATATCTCATTAAGAGCTTTTTCAAAGGAAACATGTGCTGAAATAAGAACCAGTTTGTTAAATTTATTTTGTATTCAATTTTTATAGCTTATTTTAGTCTTATTAATATTAATTATTTTAGTCTTATTAATATTAATCATTTTAGTCTTATTAATGTTTGTGCAATATGTAAAATAAATGTTCTACAAAATTTTATTGTTTTTTGCCTATCATTAACGACTACATAGGGGGTTCGCCAAATTCTGTTGGATTTTACTTTTGGTTCGCGAGGAAAAAAAGGTTGGGAAACACTGGCTTAGACGATTCTCTTTTGCAATTAATCATTCATTAACAATGACACTGATGGGTTAGAAATGCAGTATGAAAAGGTGACTCAATTGGCACAGAATCACTCTGAATTGAAAAGGTTGTCTCTAGTGTGTACATCGGAGAGAAACATTGAATAGCAAAAAAAATATAGAAGACAGGCATTCTTAAAATTTTACACACGGCATTTATTTGCATTAAATTAGTTGATAATTCCAATTATCCATTTTTAATTTCAGCCACTATTCTGTCCACACTCCGTGATGGAGGATCAGTGCTAGTGGCAGTTGACACAGCCGGCAGAGTTCTGGAGTTGGCTCATATGTTGGATCAGCTCTGGAGGAATAAGGAATCTGGATTGATAGCATATTCACTGGTCCTCTTGAGTAACGTCAGTTATAACGTTGTAGAATTTGCAAAGTCACAAGTGAGGCTATTATCTTATACCTCTTATTTTTATCTTAAAGATTATTTTAAGTTTCATTTAGACACTACAATCATAATGTTTTCTTGCACGCTAATAATATTATTTATCATGTTGTGGCGTGAAATGAATTCAGAAATCAAGAAAATAATGTTGAATGTGAAAACATTTTTTTTTTTGTAATATATGTATCTGGATTTTTGTTATGAACCCAAATGCAACTTTATACAGTATTTGTTAAAAAAATTAATTTTAATATATGTTGCTTTGTTGATGCCCTTTCAGTTCCCATTCATCGCAAGCTGTATTTTATTTTTAGATTGAGTGGATGAGTGATAAATTAATGAGAAGTTTTGAAGGAGCCCGAAGTAACCCATTCCAACTACGCCACCTACAGCTTTGCTACAGTGCTAGTGAAGTTCTAAGGATACCCGGAGCCAAGGTGGTTTTGGCTAGTGGCCCAGATCTGGAATCAGGATTTTCCAGAGATCTCTTTATAGCGTGGGCACCTCAGGCACAAAACAGTATTATTCTTACAACAAGGTTTGCATTTGTTCCTATCCAAAATTATAATTTATACCTATTAGATTCTAGAATACCTTTTAGAAAATTTTCAATTATTATTTTTCCTTATATATTTACAGAACTTCACCTGGCACCCTCGCGAGAGATCTGATGGACAAAGGGGGTGATAGAACAATTGAACTTGTGGTTAAGAAAAGAGTCAAATTAGAGGGAACAGAGTTAGAAGAGTACATGAGGACCATTAAAATTAAGGAAACAATCAAAAAGTTAGTAAACTTTTATTATTAGTATTACTATTGGCTATCAAGCAGGCAGCTAGAGCTGATGTGCTTGATATCCATACTATTGATGTTACTTTATACTGTCAAGCCCGTTTCTTGAATAAATTGGTGTTCTTTGCAAAGACTATGTGTACATGTTTGACTGATTTTATTAAATATCTACATGTGAAGCTTTATTTTTATCTAGCTTTAAAGCTGGCTACACTCAGGCATTGGTAGCAATCACTATCTATTGAAAAAGCTTTTCAGTTGTATTTAGCAAATTTCCAATCTAACTACAACGAATGAGGATATTTTGGTGGAGAAAATTGCACTCTTAAGGAATGCTTTCGCATTATCTGTAATATTTTTTCTAACAAGTGAATTAAACTTTACTATCCAGTGACATGCTCAACAGATACAAGCTTGCATATGGAGCGTAGGTTTCCTTGTTGTAGAAATAGAAGCGACTTTAGCAGATGTATGAATAAATATGGCAATGTTGATATTTTAACTTTTTTATTTATGTTTCAGAGAGGATGAAATTGGTCTTAGTTCCGACTCAGATTCAGATGACGATATTGAGATGTCTGTTATCACTGGAAAACACGACATTATTGTGAAAAGTGGAATGCATAAACACTCAGGATTCTTCAAGTCAAACAAGAGACAGCATGCAATGTTCCCATTCTTTGAAGAGAAGACAAAATTTGATGAATATGGAGAGATCATCAAGGTAAGGGATTATATTGTTTTTGTTATAATATGATTTAATGCAATTTTTTTAAATATCTTCTTAACATTTATTGTGATGATTGGATTTAGAGATTAGGCATTTACAGTATACCATGCTTAAAATTTAAATGGTCGGTAGCTTGATAAAAGAACAAATCCTTTAATTTCTCCTATTCTATACTCACAACACAGGCATATTGCTTACTATGATATTATTTCATGTTTTTTTGCGAACACAAATATATTATTTTTTCTTTCTTTACTGTACACTGACTACAAATCATTTTAAACCAGCGATGCACGAACCGCGGCCCGCATGCAGCCCTCAGTTGGTATATCTGCGGCCCCCCAGCAAATTATAAAATTATAAAAAAAAAAATTATCAATACCAGTGATAATCGGATACTCGGTAAAAGTACCGGATACTTAATAATTCGAGTAAATATTCTTAACGAAAACTGAGGAGTTTTTGAAATACATATTTCAAATTCCTATACCATTTTGGAAATTTGGCGACGTACGTTGTAGAAAAAGGTACCCGAGGAGTTTTTAAAATAATTCAAATTCTTATACCATTTTGAAAAATCGGTGACAGGGGGGGGGGGTAGAAATTTTAATTATTAATTTTCTTATAGCGGCCCGTCCTTGGCTCATGATCTTCCCAAGTGGCCCCTGTTCCCTATAAGTCTGTGCATCCCTGTTTTAAACGAACATGTGTTAACTTTAAATACAAACAGTTTGCATATTATCCATGTGGAATATAGATTTTTTTTGTTTAAATTATTATTTGATTTGTTTTTAGTTAGAAGATTACAGATTAGCAGAAGTGATGGAAGTGGAAACTGAAACAGAAAAACCAGTTCCAGTACCTGTAAAGAAAGAAGAAGATATTGGTATGATTTTTAAGTATTTTTCAACTCTACATAATTTTTCCATCGTGAAGACACCATCTTAAATTAATGGAGAATTATTGTTTGTCAAAGTGTTGTGTTATTTATAAGAATGTGTAAAAAATCAAAATATTTTATTTTTATAGATTTAAATATGTATAGCAGAACAGTTCACATGCTTTTATATTTCTCTTTCAGAGGAAATTATTGAGATCCCAACAAAATGTATTGAAACAAAGAAACAAGTTCTAGTAAAGGCTACCATACGGTATATTGACTTTGAGGGAAGATCAGATGGTGAATCATTGCTGAAGATAGTGTCCCAGTTGAAAGCTAGGAATGTCATTTGTCTCAGGGGGGATGAGAAGGCTGTCAATACTTTAAAGTAAGAAAAATTAAAACTTTATATTAATCTATAATACAAATAATATTCTATTTTAAATTTGCTGTGACTAAAAATCTTGTGTATTGCAAAAGCTATTGTGTAATATGGGTAAATTAAAAACAGTTAATTCATTTTCTAAAGAAATATTTATTCTTCCATCTGTGAAAGGAGAGAGCACTCTTCCCCGTGCCTTTAATGAATATGATGCAAAGAAAAATTACATAGTAACTACATACAATATTATAGCTACAGTAGTAGATAATGGAACATAGAAATAGCACTTCGAGGATTCACAATTTTTTTTTTTTTTTAAAAGTTATATCTGGGTTTTGTTATAAACCCAAATACAACCTTATACTCCTTTCACAGTAAGCTAAAAGCTTGTGTCGTGAAAGGAGAGTTTGCCGGCACCTGGGATCGAACCACGGACCCCTTGTTCACGAGGCCTAGACTCTACCTCCAGGCTACCGACGAACAGTATATAACAAAATATAGACCATTAAGGGTCACATGGTCTTTTCTATAGAGATGTCATTTAACATGTGTCACGTAACAAACACAACTTAACATGTGTTTGTATGATATGACAGCTGACAGTAAGAATAGTTTGGCAGTGGTCAGTGTCATTTTTAGCAATTATTTATAATCCGGAATTGTCAGTGAATACATTTAAATTTAAAAAAATGGATCAAAGTAAACAATGTTACACAGCTTTGAAAGCATCAAAATGGTGACAAAAGTGACGTATCACTGACAGTTACGTAGGTATTGTATATACAAAACAAAGTAGTAGTGGTGTCCCTTTCTAACACGTTATTCAGTATTACATAGTATTAGAAAGAGACACCACACTAACGCTTCCCCTTTCACATGGTACACTTTATTTTTCATAGAAGTGTAGACCTTATAAACTTTGACATATTTTTGCTTAACTTTAGTCTTTGGATGGTTGCGTGATAAATTATGGTCAAGTTGGCAAAAAAAATTGTTTGGTCATGTTGGCGGTCGACGTCCTCCAAATAACTATCTGTGACCTCATCTCGTATTAGTCTTTTGACTTTCTAAATCTTACTATCCATCATAGATTTATTTATTTATTTGAATCAAACTTATAGTCATATGACAAATTGTTTCAGGAATCACTGTGTAGAGCAAGGATGTAATAAAATCTTTACACCAAATCGTGGAGAAACAGTTGACGCTACCACTGAATCACATATTTATCAAGTAAGTTTTTTTCATCTTCTCCTTACCTAGATTCTTCCCGCATGGACTACTGTGTGTTAGATTCAACCCTACGGCTAAGTTCACATGCAACGCACAATCAAATTAAAAAATAGTCCAGATGATGAGCATGTTGTGAGACTACTTGTCAGTCTGGTTCGGTAGTCAAAATGAGCGTCAGCGCACAACTAGATTTTTTTTCTCTGAACACTGCATTAACGCTCAGATATGCTATTTTTGCTTGGGTTTCTAGTATTGTTTATTTGTTTTATGTTTTTCTAAAACCAAATGAGTTCTTAAATTTTGGAGGTGTGGAATTCTCTCATATCTTAACTATTTCTTGTCTTATCTAGTTTTGCCTTACTATATCTAATCTTAACTATTTTGACGAAGTACTTCGGACATATATTTCAATTTAAAAAAAATAACTTAAATTTCTTTGTTTATTTTTTACTCTAAAATAAGTGAAAAAATATCATTTCAAATTTTGTATTTCAGGTACGACTAACTGATGCTTTAGTATCGGGACTTTTGTGGCAAAAAGGTGGTGGAGGTGCGGACATTGCCTGGGTAAATGGAGTCATAGGTCTTCGAGAGAGTGAACCCATCACACATCAGAATGAGGATATGGAAGAATCAGCTGAGGAACAAATTTTTACATTGGAACCATTACCTCTTTCCGAAGTGCTATCACATCAGACTACATTTATTAATGAACTGAAATTGGTTAATTTGAAGCAAGCCTTGGCCAAATCGCATATTTCTTCAGAATTTTCTGGTGGTGTTTTGTGGTGCTGTAATGGAACTCTGGCTGTTAGAAGAGTAAGTTTTTTTTTATCTATAAATCCGTATTCGTAGAAACCGTTAAATTGAGTGATATATTTGTTAAGGCAGAAAACATCAAAAATACTTTTTATATACTTACTGGGAACAAATATTCTATATGTTTTATTCATCCTCATGTGTAACAGAACAAAAATCATCAGGTTTTAACACGTTTTTAAGTATAGATACCCACTTAGTTTTGAATGATTTTTGGTGTTTAAAAATTAAAATTATAATGCGTTCAATTTTAGTAAAGTCTGGCTTACTTATTTAACTAAAAGTTCTTCTACCTTTTTACTTTGGGTTCATACTTAAGTTAATTTAGGATTGAAATCATAGTACACCTATTTGTTGTGGAATATTATAGATTTGTTACAATTTAAGACCTTCAACACTACGCAATCTGCCAAATTGTTAATACCACCACAACTTTTAGTGACCAAAGTATTTCAAAGGCCTTTCGGACTAAGTCCGAAAGGCCTCTGCCAAAATAAAATGTATACAGTGAAAGTAACAGTGTTTAACTTAATCATTTTAATATTAATAAAAATGAACTTTCATAAAGTTACCACCGAAAAAGTAGAATACATATTTCAAAGGGTTTAAAAAAAGTCTTATTTTGAGATTTATTATTTTGTTTTTTCTTATTTTCAGCATGACAATGGGAATGTGTCTCTAGAAGGCTGTCTTACCGAAGAATATTACAAAGTTCGAGAAATTCTCTATGAACAATATGCAATTGTATAATTTATTGGATAGACCATCCAGCCCATATTGAACTTTGTAGTAAAATATTTTTTTATTCCAATATTAAAATGTGTTCCTGTTTTTTGTTAATAAACCTCTTAAAAATCCTAACAAATTTTCTTTTTTGTATTTCTTGTAGTTCCCGATTAATATCTTATTTCCAGTAGTGTGAAATGGAGGCAATAGACCATTAAAGGTCACTTGGTCTTGTCTATGGATTTGCTTTTGCTTGGGGGGCAAACAGTCAGATTGCGCAAATCATGGGTTAGCCAAATCATTGCGCTTCAGCAATAAACTCGCCCATTGCACAAAATTATTAATTCTATTGTTGTGATACCATGTTTTTTGTTCTTCTTTACATATTGATTTTGTGCAATAAAGTTTATTATTATTATTATCCTTGTAGGATGTTATGCCATAAGAGAAAAAAAAGAAAGTCAGACGACAAAATAATAACAAAATCGACACTGACAGTTTTTTTTTATTATTAGATATTCTTTAGGCGTTCCACCTAATATTGAGTAATTTTGTAATACTGACAGTCGGAAGGAAAATACCGACATGACAACGCTCTTTGAAATAATTTACTATCTGAGATAGCATGTGTTATGGTACTTTATCTCTTTTTCACGCATAGTTAGAACTGCGCAGTTAGAAAGAAAAACCATCTTTTTGTTTGTTTTAGAACAGCGCAGTTAGAAAGAGATACCACCTTTTTGTTTGTTCCGTTGTGGACCTCCAAACATTTATGTGTGACGTCATCCTTTAATGGTCCTTTATCCTTTAATAAGTGCCTGTTCTACAATAAACTATAATAATGAGCTTAGGTGTAAATAATTATTAAAGATGATTATTGTTTTAATCTGCACAAAATTCATCAATTTAAGAACTTCTAATTATATTTTCCAGAGAAACATTGTAGAATGACTGCATTATTGTTTTTTTATTAATTACAAAATATTCCCTATGAATATTTTTACTGAAAAGTTTATGGATTTTGGAATTTTGCTGTAAAGCGGCATAAAGTGATCACTCTGGATGATCCTCCAAAATGAAAAGGTGTGAACAGGTGTTTCATCAATAGTGATCACTAGCGATGACCAATGAAAGTGATTACTACCTTTATTTTATTTGTTTGCTTTATTTTATTTGTTGTATGAATGATGATGTGCAAGAAGAATAAAATAAATAAATAAATAAAATAATTTTGGTGAAAGGTCCTTTCGCTGAAACGACCATAAACAAGTTTTTTCCTATTATTTGTCTTAATCATGTACAAAATTATCATGCTTTCGAGAATTATATTAAGTTGTTTTAATATTTAATAAATGTTATTTTTCATTTACATACTTAATTATTTTTTTACTATAATACGTCAAACTACATACAACGTGACCGTGAGTGTTGACATGGCAGTGAAAGCATAGGATGAACAAGTGTGAACAGCGGGGTTAATCTTGAGAAAACTAAACACGATCTTAATCTACTCTTATCTTGATCATACGACGCACGAACACTGTCAAAAACACCGCGCTAACGCGCGATCGGTTTGCGTGTATTTTTGGCCAAAAGTCACTTCGTGCGTCGTATGATCAAGATTAAGATCGTATTTAGATTGTGTCAAGAGTAGCCCTGCAGACGTGTTAACTCTGGATGATCATCCAAGTGAAGCAATGTGTATGCTACTTTACACTGGCCTGCAGAACGAAGTTTATAAATAATGGCAACACAACAAATGATATTTCTTTATCTATGAGTAAAATAATATTAATATTTGTCTATGGTGATCTCGTGACCGCTGTCAGTTTGACTTTTGTACTTTGGTGTGTCGTTGTTTTGTGGGCGCAATAATTTTAATTTAATTATTATTCCGTGATTGTTTTTACGCCGCATTCACATTTCCTTGTTTATTTATTTTAAGTGTTAATCGTTCTTCAAAATGGGAAACAAATCGTCTCTTTTGCTGAGAGAAGAAGAAATTGCACAAATTCAAGAAGAAACAGGATGTATGTACATTTTTTATTATCTATACAATAATATCAATCTTGTAAGACCTTGATCTTATTATTATATTTATCTGATATCGACAATCATCTATTAATTATTGCTAGTAATCGTTAACAATCACCAAGCGCATAAAATAAACAGTAAAATTAACTTTGAACTGTTGAGACTAACATTATAACTATTATCATCTTTTGTAACCTCAATTGACTCATAAATTCTACAAGTTTGTTTATAAATGCGTTTTTTTATCTTAAATCTTTTCACAAGAAATACTCATTTCTTATGAATTAAATACAAAATATGTCAATTTTATTAACTACATTTAATAACTAGTTTTCCTTGCCCCATATTGTGTATGAAGGAAATCTGTCTTTATTGCTTGATCATATCAGAAACATTTTACATTCTTGAAATAATATATGTATTTTAAATATCTTGTTTACATTAGAATTCTGATTGTATTTTATGATTTTTCTGTACTCCTTTTGTACAAATCCATTACTTGTTTTATGCTTTATTTAGTAAATAAAAACCATAATGATAAAACCATTTATAAGGCTGATTCTGTAATATATTTTTGTAAGCATAAAATATTATCTGCCCCCCTAGACAAACATGCACTTGGCGATCTACTACAAATGAATTTTCGACTTTAACCGCAACAATAACGCATAATTATACGGTACATGTGGGTAGATTGTCGAAAAATTCGCCAGAAGTCGATCGCTCAGTACGGTTAGTCTACGGCCTCAGGAGTGACTTGATGACATCGCTTTAGCAACAACTTGTCATTTTGCAGAATGTTTTTATTAATTAAAATTATCATATCTCACTTTTCTCTGCACATGTTTATTTTTGTTACTCAAAAGAAAATTCTTAAAATATATCTTAAAGTTAGGTGCAAAAAAGATGCATAGATTAGTTATATTTTCATTCCACGTTATTTTAGAGAATTATACGTAAGATTTTATCAATTAATAATTTTGTATAGTATTTATTTTTCATATTTAAATATTCACCTGTGTTGTTTATTCCTATAAAAATTAAGGAATTTTGTAACTTTCAGTTACTCCAAATCAGATTGAACGTCTTTACTCTCGCTTCACATCTTTGGATCGTGGTGACTGTGGCACTCTGTCACGTGAGGACTTCCTCCGTATTCCTGAGTTGGCCATCAATCCTCTGGGTGATCGTATAGTCCACGCATTCTTCGCTGGCAGCCACGATGACAGAGTCAACTTCCTACAGTTCATGCAGGTCCTTGCGCATTTCAGGCCAATTAAGAAAAGCAAGGAAAACAAGTTAAACAGCCGTGAAGAAAAATTAAAATGTAAGGAATTTTAATGTAAATAATTTTACAATCTATCTATTCCTTCGTCTTCTTCCTCTTTTGATAGATCATCAGATTTATTTCTATGACGTCAAGGTGTCAAGCTGGAGCTATGTGTCCTGGGACACAGAGCTCCAGCTGTCCAAATCCTTGCAGTGTAAATAAATTAAGTACCAAATTTTTGCAATGGAAGTAAAACCATGTTATGAAGTAATAAGACACTCAAGACAGGTGCTAAAAAACATGAAATGTGATATTTTATGAATTTCGTATCTTACAAAAATTCATTTACCAAGAGCTACAAACTTAGTCCATATACTGTATTGAAAATATGTAAAACAACTAAGTGACTTAAAATTGTTGTGTAGCTTTATGATTCATGAAGTAATCGTAATATTATGTTTGATTTTCTAGTTGCATTCAAGATGTATGATCTAGACAATGATGACAAGATTTCCAGAGATGAACTTCTCGCTATTTTGCAAATGATGGTGGGAAACAACATAAGGTTTGTTAATTTGTAAACAGATTTTCATTATCTACTACAAATTATAATAAAAATCTAGTTTATCAACACACAGTCTTATATACAGACCATTTAAAGGTGTCATACACTAGGGCAGCCACTACCAACCACAGAATAAAAATCTAAATATTACCAACTTGACCCTTAATCGACTGTCGTTGATCATTTGGTGTGTTTAGTTTGTAGTATCTAAATAAAAACAAAAAAATATGCTAAAGTGCATTCTAAAAATCACATATTATAAATTATTGCTTAAAACGACGTTAATTAATCTCACCACACTCCTATTGTCGATTGTCGTTACACGTGAGCATGTATCAATACTTGTGTGACCCTCCTCCAATCTGTAGAAAGATCACATGACCCTATATGATCTACAATTATTTATCTACTCCATGATAAGCGACTTAATAAAAAAGATGCCTAGTCAAAATTAAATATTTATCATATTATTTGTATAGATCAATATAGAGTTCCATCTTCTCTGCCTATCCCACTTGGAATATGGTGTAAGGGTATAATAATATTGTGTTTTAATGTTTCAGTGAAGAACAATTAATCAGCATTGCAGAAAGGACTATCGTGGAGGCTGACACCAACAATGATCAAATGATATGCTTTGAGGAGTTCTGTGGAGCCTTGGAAAGAACAGACGTTGAACAAAAGATGTCCATCAGGTTCCTCAACTGACGATTAGATCCCTGAGTAAAAGCTTATCTTAAGATGTTTATTTCTGTTATATTAACATTACTTATTTATGCAATCTACAACAAAGACGCACATGTTTCCTAAATAATATATAGTTTGTTATTGTATTGTTACCAATAAATCAGTATTAAATAACACATATGAATAGTTGGTATTGAAATTTGACAAATCAACTTGGAGTAAAATCTCAGTTCTAACCAATTTAATTTCCATTTAGAGTTCATCTCACTGTAATAAGAAACTTAATATTCTCTACTACTTTTTAAAATAATTAAATAGCATTTGACTACTTTAGAAAATACATCTTTATAGAACTTAGGAAGAGTATTTTTGAGTATCAATAATAATAACCTAGACAATTTACAAAAAAAAATTGAAACAACCATAAATGTCCTTTTAAAAATCTCGACATCTAGTGAATAATAGTTTCTTTAACTTTGTTTTGAATAATTCCGCACTCTTCAGACTTTGCATATCATATAGAATTTTATTCCACAATGGTCCAGCTGCACAGAAGATATGGTCAACATAGTTAGGTAAACCACCTGTATGCAGCACCATAAGTACATTAACAATGCCTGTGCGATTTTTGTGTGTTAATTTGAAAAATATCCTTCTTGAATTTGACCAATTTCGATACCAAACTATTCAAATATGTGACCTACAAAGAAAAAACATAATTAAAAGTACCTATATAAAATATTTTATATTTAAACAAGTTACCTTTCAAATGTTCTATAATATGTGGAAAATGCATTTTTATTGTCAGCTGCATTTATAAAAAATGATCTGAAGAAAGTAATTTAATGATATTTTAAACATCACATTCCAACCACTGTGATGATAAATTGATAAATGAATATCTGAATGAAGTATATAAAACAAACAAATTGATTTAACGTAGAATATATAAATGTAAAAAACAAATACAACCTATGCTAAATTGTTAAGAACAAAACTATCAGTTTTAAAAGGAAGATATCTGTGGCTGAATGTTCACGTAACAAGTTATAAGTTAAAATGTCATTGCCGATCTACTCTTCCTTCATGATACAAGCATATTGCTGCTTGATGTGAAGGTATTTGAATGCCTGTCAATCACACAGTACCAAAAGCCAATGAGATATTCTTATTTCTGAAATACAGAACGTCAAAATTTTGAAGCTCTGTGACTGCTTACTGAAACATCAAACAATGTATGAATATCACATTCTCCATGTAATGATCCATAAAATGCAATTTTGAATATTTGCAAATTATGTATAGTTGCATATAAGTCAATTATGCAAACAAGACACATCTATTGTATAAGTAAATAACTTACAATGTTATTCAATATTGATATGTTATATCGTCGGCGTCAAGGAAAAAGTCACCAACTAACAAAACTAAAATTATGAGATACAGCCATTTTATTATTTTTCAATAATTGAAATTTCGATAACTTGAAAACTATAACCGATAGAGTAAAACAGTTTTTTTTTTAATGTTCTTAACATTTATTTTCCTATATTATACTACTTAAAATCTAGATTAATTCATAGAAAAAAATTGAGAAGATTAGATTTTCGTATTTGGTTGGTTTTTTAATACTCACTCCTTACATAGGGTAATACAGTTGGTGATTTTTTAAATTGATTAATAATCATTAAAAAAATAGGAAACAATTCAACACATAGTTTCGGGTTGTTCCACTCTCGCTCAAACTGAGTATACTTATAGACATAATCATGTAGCAAAAATTATACATCAAAATTTAGCTATTAAACATAATCTTTTAAACTCAAATAATGTAATACCTTATTATAAATACAACCCGGAACAGGTATTAGAAAATCAAAATTATAGGCTCTATTATGATAAAACCATAATAACAGATAGACAAATACATCATAATAGACCCGATTTAGTATTACATGATAAACGTAATAAAATAACGTACCTAATCGACATCGCTGTCCCAAATACACATAATATACAAACAACCGTCGCAGAAAAAATACGTAAATATACAGAACTAGCAGGAGAAATAAAAAATATTTGGCATTCTAGGTCCGTTTATATAATACCTTGAGTCATGTCAGCTACAGGGGTAACTCCGAAATCTTTAATAAATAATTTACAAAAATTAGATTTACCGGTTAATTTGTACATTAAAATTCAAAAATCTATTATAATAAACACTTGTAATATTGTAAAAAGGTTTCTGAACACAGATATTTCAGGCACAATGCTGGTATTTTGATCCCGCGTTTTGAGCCTAATCCTTTGATGTCCTGTATATCTGGATAGGTGAATTTTTCCCGGCATTAGACTGTTAAGTTTTTGTGTGATCATGACTGATCATATGGAGACTTATCTGGTTGTATAATGCTGAGAAGTGTGGATGGCAATTCTGCCGCCGCGTATAAAAAATACGATGCAATCCAGGAAACAAAAAGAAATTCCATCAAATGAACTAATTTATTGATAGCATGTGGTTATTGTACCATTTATTGTTTTTCTGTTTTTTACTTGCCTGTATGTGCACAAATTTTGTATAAATAAAATGTAAAAAACAAAAAAAAATACAATTCACATACTTTGGTGACTTTTTCCTTATCGCAAATATTCGTATTTGATAGTTGGTGAGTTAATGTGTTTTTTATTTCTATGATAATATGTATTGCTATAATTTTGGGGAATTTTTCCTAAATAAAGCGTGAAAAAACAAATTTGCTAGCATAAATAACTCAATTTGAACAAAAATTGTATTTGGTGAGTTTTTCCTTGACGCTGACGATATGAAAATCAGCTTTAGCTGTATAAATATCCAAATGAAAAAGTTTAATAACATAAAACATCCCAGTATAAAACAATTAATGTTGATCGAAAATTCTCAGTAATTGATTATATTTTATGATTATTCAACTACACTTCATAAAACTACAAATGCTGCTGGGACTGCTTTTCTGTGAAGCGAAATGAAATTACAGCTTTTTTGTAATAAACTTATATTATTCATTTAGAATAATTAAAATTAATATTCGATTATAATACCTATATATACCTATAAAATATATTGATATATGCAAGTTAAATGTTTCGAAAAAGGCCTAAACAAGTAGAATTTATTGCTGTTTTAAAGTTTGGTTTTCTCTGTGTGAGGAAATGTTTTATTACAAATATTTAATTTTTTTGTAGATGTTATAAATAAATGAATAAGTTTAATTAAATACATATTTTTTTGAGTTTAGTTTGTTTTTATACTTTTAGATTATTCATTACTAGTAGGTAATAAATGGAAGCGTGAAGCATACAAATGTTTTGAACAATAATATTGTAGGCCTTGATAGTATTTTTAGTGTTTCTTTATAATCTGTACTTAAAATAGTAAATATTTAAAATTACAAGTTTCTCGTGTATGTCCAATTGAGTTTATTTATTTTTACTCCTATACATTGTTTCACTATTGAAACAATACAATAACAGTGGATGTTTTTTTCTGGACAAGTAGCCATGATGTTAAAGGTAGTTTTGGGTTGAAAATCATCAGAGTTGGGCATGGACGACTTACAAGTTAATTAACTTTCCTGAAAGTCGCGATTGAATTTTAACTTTTAAGTTGATCTCAATTTTTTAACTGTAATGTTAATCTGTGTTGAATAAAGTCCCTCACTTTTACTGGTGGAGAAAAACTATAAATTTACTGTAACTTGCATTACATTTTCAAAAAATTAATGACCCAACAAGTAACAAAGTTAACTTTTTTGAAAACAGATTTCGAAGATTGCGATTAAAGGTGCCAATCCTGCTAATTGTCTTTAAGACCACAGCCACTCAACCTAAAAAAAATACTGTTTACGTGTAAAAAGTTGGATATTAATCTATTGAGGTATAAAAAGACATACCTACCTTAAGAACAAAGTTGGTTTTATTAATAATTGTTTTTGGACTTGCTTTGGATAATATTCTTCTTCTATTTCATACTATTTTAATATGGTTTAATCGTTAATTATATTTTGCCCTTAATATGGGTTTGTTTTATCTCAAACGTTTACATTATTAAAGGTGCATCGTGTTCATAGGTAGTAAGTTACTTGGTATATTCATACTAAATTCATGAATTTAACACATCACACTGATCAAAAGTATTGCAATGTATTATATGTATTTAATTTACTAGTGTTTCTAATAGTGAAAAATAATGAATTGAAAGTTTTAAAACTAAGCTTACATGCCAGTACATTGCTCCATATTATAGATTCAAGCAAAACTCCGTATAAACAATTTAATAATTAGTAAGGTTTTTGAAGAAATCTCGGACAAATTTTGAGTGATCTAGAATTAATTCAACCATTTGAGATAAGTTAGCTAAAGCAATATTTCTTTATAATAAAGGATCTGTTTTTATTTGATTCACATTGCTTTAATGTTCATGGAGTCTAGCATTAGTAAAGGAATGTAATGGTATATGAATTGTTGATGTAATTACTGATATTGACTTGCCATTTTGTATGTTAGGAAGTAGGTAGAAATGATGTATAGAGTAAAAAGGATAAAGTTTGTATAACTGTAATACAATATTATCATTATGAAATAATTATTGTTGTTAGGATGAGCCGAATATTTTAGATTGTTGTCAACTGCCATTGTTTGGCTAAAAACTAAAATAGTGTTTACCTGAATGCCTCAAGTTTTCATTGATGTTCTGCGAGATAGATTTGCATTTTTTTATACTGTACATATATTACAGTAATTCGTGAATACCTTTCGCAATGAAGCAAATCTTGTGTAATTTGATAATGTAAAAATACCCCATAAATCGTATAAGATTGTTCAAAATGATTTGGAAAGAAAACTCAATTGGCAATGTACAGGATTTAATTATTTATTATTAATTTCTTTCAAATTTTTATATACACTTACGTAAATGCATAATATTGTAAGTTTTCTAATCTTGTTTATTGTTCTACATATGTATTTCTAGCCAATACATATTGATATATTTTTCAATCTATTTAATATATTCATGCAAAGTTTTTCCTCTTATTTTGCAATTAGTGACAAAGACATATTCGATAGATTACGTATAATAAATAAATTGTACTTCCACTTCTAAATTTGTGAAAAAAATTTAAATGTTTGTGATTTAATCATATATTTCCAAAGATATTATTTATTTGCATGTAATTTATTTTTATACTTACTTTTTTCTATATTTTACTTATTTATTTTTGTATCTTCTTATAATTCATTTCTATTATAAAATTAATTGTGTTGTGCTATGTTGTTTTTTATTCAAAATTATTTGGGTGATTGGAATCTTTATAGTTCTTCGTAGATATTAAATCATGAGAATGTAAATATATTTTTTTACATTCTCAAATTAATTATTTATGGACTCTAGTTGTCCCCTCCGTGCCAATAAAATAATACGATTATCAGGATGGATGACGTACCACATCACTGAATTGAAGATGTTAAATGCTTTATGCTAAGTTTTGTCACTAGAAAACTTATAGAAAAGAGTGAACTTATAGAAAAGACCTATTCTTTGCTCAGAGACTCCACGGAACCATCCACTATCTGTTGTATTTTTTAAAATAACACTTTGTTTGTTCTGTACATGTATTTATTTTACTTGTTGTTTTCTTTACTTATTTATTTATGTATGGGTTGATGACACGAGTGTAAAAAATATATGTTATGTAAAATTGTTAATACATTTATTTCATTTCCTTTATAAAGTTTCACATCTATATGATATATTTTCTTTTACAAAACAAAAATATTTTATAATTATATATTATCTATTATGAATTATTATTACATACATTGAAAATATGGTACAATAAAAATATTAACAAGATAATAATATTAAATAAATGAATTTTATTACCATTCATGTTTAGTACATTACAATCTTGCAGAAATTTCAAAACTGCGGTTTTTCATAACATCTCATAAATATTCTCTCTCTCTCCCTACCCTCACAACATCTTCCAAACGAGGAGTAATCAGTAGACTAACTGCATGTAACAAACACATAAGTTATCATCTCCTTGCCAATAAAAAGTTAAAAATTCTGGATTGATAGAAAACCTCGTTGTGGACTAGATTACTAGAAGATGTTAAATATCTTGTTCATCATGTTTTACAAATATGTACCTGCTTTTTACTGGACATTCCAAAACATACAGAAAATAGTGGGAGATTTAAGCTTTGCCGGGAACTTGGGTTAAACTGATTTGAAAGTTTATGAGGAAAAGGGAATAGAGAGACTTCAGAAATAAGCTGAAGGTTAATAAAACCAAATTTTGGTATTTATTCCAGTTTCTGTTGAGACAAAATTAATATTTTCCCAAATCCGTAATCGAGACTCATTTTGAGCTGAAATATGCTGTGACCAAAATCATCTTCAATAAACCATATTCCAGACATACAATAGATGCAATACATTTAAATTAAATCCACATATATTGGCAATTCTAATATTTATTACACCTCAATTAATACTTGATAAGAAAGTGACCTATTTTACAAAAAAATAATCATTATTAATCTACCAATCAAGACCAATCGAAAAATAATTTGCAAACCAAATCAAAACTTTTACAATCATAATACAAATCCAAAATTACGGCTAATTACATAATTATTATGATCAATTCACACCACATGTGATGGTACAGTGAAAACACAAATACATGTCACTTCTTGAGTAAAACATTCATTCATAACTCCATGTAGTAAACAAACAAGTTTTCTTCTCCACACAAAGCAGAACTGGAGATGTAAAATGTCTTTAATGTGTTGTTTGCCTGCCTTTTATAGGACATCCAAAACTAATAGATAAAAATGAGTAAATCCCAAAAACATTATATAACAATGATATTATTTCCACTTTATTGGCACTGATTCCACTGCCTCAGAATAGAAATAACCATGTGAGACGGTGAACTTTCTACAATTCTTGAAAACTGGACGAGAATACTTAACATTTTTGACTATACATTATTATGTTGTTATATAAGTAACACATTGTTATTGTGAAGAAATATAATTTACTGAAACAGAACAAGACTGTACACTATTTGACCAAGTTCAAGCAATATATGTTTTCTGCTGTTGCAATAAGATCTATATTCTTATGAAAAAATATAATGTACCATGTGAGAGTATATGTTACAGTGCTGTCTTGGCTAAAAGAACTGAATGAACAACATTTTATTTCAATGAAACTAATGTTTTTACACAGTGCCATCACAGATATAAAAGTGAAAAGACCCCTACAAATCCTCTCTTTCATCAGTAATATCATTCATGTGATGTGCATCTATGTATTATAGAAAAAAACTTTTATATCCTTGTTGCATATTTAAAAATCTATCTGATTTTCACAAAATTTTGGTTAGTTGTAAGAAATCACACCTCTGCGATAAACTCATCCTCCGCATATTGATTGTATTTGATGTTGTCATGTTTTTATGTGTTAAATTACTTCAACGCACAGATAAGAATAAAAAATTAATAAAATTTTGTTTTACGAATGTTGTTTTAGCATTATATAAAAAACATACCATAAATATTATGATAAATTTTATAAGTCAGTGCTTTATATGTATTTTTATATAAAAAAAGAGCATACTTTGCATATATTTTTCTCCTGAAATCGTAAAGATTACATTTTTATATATTTTTTATTCAATTATTCTAATTAATATTAAAACAATTTACAGTACATGGTGAGGATTGTACGTTATGGAAACATGATGAGGCATGATAATCAGGATACTCAGAACTGAAGGAAAAATGGAGAAGTAAAAAAAAAGCAATTTAATCAAAAAATACAATTCCATTATGTTAGAGACGTACAAAAACGACTATATCAAAATATTACTTAAAATATATTGCAACAGATAAAACAAAAAAACTTTTCAATGTTATAATTTTGGGTAAAATAATAATTTATAGAGGCTACTCTTCTAATCAAGCGGTTGACGACACGGCTAATTTCTTTAAGTGTTCCATAAAGACCTGGAGGGAAACATCATCTGTCAATACTGGAGCTCCACCATCCTAGAAAAAACAATAGACACGTGAAAAAATAAAACAGACAATCAAACTATCAAGAATTGTTTCCGAATATTGATGTATATATACAAATATTTTTTTTTTGAATTACAAATGGATAATGTTTTACAACATTTGGATGAACCGATTTCCAATGATATGTTAAATTACATTTAGTACAGTACCCTTTCCCACAGAACAATGTTTTGAAGATAATTGAAATAGATTAGCACAAATAATATAGAATATGATTTCACTTTGAAATTTAATCTTAATATTTCCAGTAACAAAATTATACATGAAATAAGGAGATATAAATAAATTAGGATTCTTATTTATATAAGGAAATAGGTCATCATTTCTTCTGAAAAAAAATAACAATAATTTCTCTATGTTCGATAAAGAAAGAAACATCAATATCTATGTTCAGAAAATTTTGCAATTTTTTTCTTCAATTGGATTCGAGCACAATGTACATATGACTAAACCAATCAGACATCTCAATGGAAGAACCATGTATACACAATGCAACACTGGGAATAAGACAATTGGAAAAAGTGAGAAAGGCATTGCAAAGGACACAAATTGGCTTGAAACCAGCGTAGAGTCTGAAATGACTTTATTGCTTCTTTCAATTGGATTTTACACAATATTGCACTGTGTAAACATTGGTCACCAATTAATATGTTTGAAAAATATCTATCTTAACTTATAAGCTACTTAAGCATATGAATATTGAAAAATTGTGAATATACAACTGACAAAAAAATGTCATGAACTTGTTCAGGCATTAATACTGCTTAAACTTAAGGAAAATAAAATAAACTATCAAAAAAACACTACCGAGCTTGGTATAGGCATCATCTGGATTCAGGCAGCAACATACAACAGCAATGGAACAAAAAAATACAAATGCAAATAAAATATTCATGCAATATAAATAATACAATAATAATGATGAAACAAATAGATGGCAACACATGCGGGAAAAATAACATCTGTACATTTATGTACAATTTCACAAATATTAAAAATTTGAAAAACATCAGACCCCCTAGACAAACACGCACTTGGTGATCGACTACAAACGAATTTACGACAATAACTGCAACAATAACGCATAAAATTATTTTTTTGAAATTAATTTCTTGACCAAATTTCTTTTTTATTTTTTTTTTTAAATTGAGTCAGCGTTGTTCTATTATTTAATTGTACTCTTGTTTTGTATCTAATTAATTGTTTTGTACCTTTTTTAAAAAAGAAAAATAACTTTTTGTATGCATGTATTGTATGTATACTAAATTTTTTACATGTAAAAAAAGGCTTCGGCCGTGAATATCTGAATAAATAAATAAATAATTACATGGTACATGTAGGTAGATTGTCGAAAAGTTTGCCAGTAGTCGATCGCTAAGTACGGTTTGTCTACGGCCCCAGGAATAAGGATGGTATCACAATGGTTTATTCTATGTATATTTTTCCCTCATGTCAAAATGCTTTGTTAAAAACATTCAATGTGTAATGAAAAAAACCAGTAAATTATGTGCAAATTGAATAAAATATGAACTGTTCTAGACAATAGTCTTTTTTATACAGAGATGAATCCAGATTTAACTAATTAAGTTATATTTTTAATTTATTTGAGATAATTACTTTGTAATTACATGAAAATATATCCATTCCCTCACGCTATCCTAAGTGGGGTAGGCAGAAAGAACAGAACGCCAATTAGATCTGTCCTTAGATACTTCTTTCGCCTCCTCCACAGCCATACAATTTCTCATGCACGCACGTCGATTTCTCATATATTCAATGTTTGATTAAATAAAAACTAAATATGCTTCTGTTGTGAAGATGAAAAAGTCGTCATTAATCTACACTTCATTCACAATATGAAAATGTATTAAATTTGATTACTCATAAATTTTTATCATGCAGTTTTCAAACAAAAATCATGCAGCTCAATTAATGTACATGTTTTTAAAACACGCTAAGGCACAGCATCAACAAGTCAAAAGCTGATAAACTCTATATTTATAAATATCTTGCAAACCATACAGCTAATATTCTAAATAAAATGAAATAGGCACATTTAAATATTATATAATATATGTCAGTAAGATGAGGTGCATTTAAGGACTAATGATATGCGGGAATATGACTCACCCCTCCGTACGCATACATGTTGTTATGCGTCTGAGACGGGTTGACTTTGGATAACAGGAAACGAGCCTAAAACAGAAATCAAAACAAGAATGAGGTGACACATCTCACATTTAAAACAACCAGAGAATGCACGGAACATACAAGATATCTAAAATGGTTGACTGAAAGAAACAACTTCTGCAATAGGCCCAGCTTTTGCCACTTTTTTAACAATCATGTTTTTGAATTTACTTATTGACAAAATATTTATTTATTAATCTGCTCTACCCAACTTAATCTTATTATTATGATAAATAGAAAACTCCCATAGACAACCATCTGGTGTAATATTTTGTGAATGTAGCATTTCTCTTACAGCATCATGATCCCCCACAATTTATACAACAAAAGATAAGAAATGTTAGTACAAGTAATACATATATGACCAAATAACATGTATATATTTTTATTACGAAACAAAACAATTTTCATTACTTTATTTAAAAAATATAAATTTTCACGTATTAAAAAAATAAAATATTTTCAAAAAATAAACATATGAATTGAATTCATCATGTTTCTCATATTATATAAATCAATGATGTTTTTAATGTAAAGTTACCTGAGATCCTCCCTGCTCAGTGTCAATATATCTGGGCATTGGGAAACGAGTCTGCAATATCTCTTGAGCATCATCCACTGGAGCTTGCAACAGCTGCTTCAGACTCTCATATTCGGGCATATCCTGGTAGCGCTGCGCACGCCATTGTGCAATAGTCTGTAAGAAAACATTTAAAAATATAATATTTACTTGTGTCCGACCTACAACACTAGTACTGGGCCAAATGGAAAGCAGCTGAAGAAGGAACTAAACACAGAATATAGACTGTCTGCAAGGCAAGTCTATCACCTGTTACAATACTAAGCTCTGCATTTTTTAATGATAATAGACAGACAGATTCTTTTAAGTTTCAAAAATATATTTGATTTACCTCTCCATGGAATATGAGAATTTGGAAGAATGTATCCATGAGTAAAATTCTGTCAGGTTGTATGGAGCTAGTGTCTAGTAAGACAGGTTCAGGAGGACCATTGAAGCTGTAGGAGTAGAGGATGGGCTGAATCATAATTAAAGATTGTGTGAGGTCCTCTCTCATCAGCATATGCCTAAAACATATAATAAACATTACTTTTACTTTTTTCAAAACATACTTTACTGAGCAAAATTTATATAAATTACTGAGGTCTGAGGTGGTCAATAACTTGATGCTAGATTCTTAAACTACCCCTATTGTATATCATCACATTTTTTATGTAAACTGATTTATTAATTTTTCAGGGTTCGAGACTTCTGCTACTGACCTAGTCAGCCTTCTCTTTACAAATATGTCATTACATAAACAGTATCTATGTAAATATCCAGTAAGCCACAACCCACTGAATGAACATACAACTCACCCTCGAGCCACAAATAAATAGAAAATTCAGAAAGGATAGTATACCTCACACTGAATAAATATCCTAAACACAATGTTTACGAATACCTGCTTCTTACAAAAAATACTGAGAAACCTATTCTATTCCGGATACATAAAGTTCAATAGAATTTACTTTCTTTCTTACCTATAAAAACTAGTTTCATCTGGCGAGTTATTGAACACTTGAAGGAACTGTGATCTTCTAAGATGGTACATAAACTGTGGATAGAGACTAAAGTTTTCTGAAAGACGGAAACTATTGGGATCATCCTTTGTGTATTCTCCGAACTTCTGACACTGAAATGACAAGAAAATTTACACATTTTGGTACAGCAAAACAAATAATGAATTCCTAATATTTATTTATTGTATTGGTACACAAGGAGTAGAATTCCACGGTTTTATAAATTGATTAATTCTACTACAGATTAAACAAAGAGAGATGCCTTTTGACTTGTTATGTCATTATCAATCTGAATGATTTACAGCTATCTCCCTGGATATGTAAGTATACCGGAACAAGAGGTCCGTGGTTCGATCCCAGGTGCCGGCAAACTCCCCTTTCACGGCACAAGCTTTTAGCTTAGTGTGAAAGGTGTATAAGGTTGTATTTGGGTTTATAACAAAAACCCAAATATATCTTTTTTTTAAAAAAAAAAAATTACTTATAACATAACATAACATGTATAGACAATTCACACAGACCGAGCTAGTCCCACACTAAGATATGAATCTTGTATTATGGGTACTAACACGACGATACACACATATAGAATGCAATAAACACACATACATGTAACACTCAGACCCAGGACAATTTGAAAAAGGTCTTTTTTTTCATTTTGCCCTGGCCGGGAATCGAACCCGGGACCTCGTGACTGAAAGGCAAGTGCGTTAGCCTCCGCGCCACATCGGTCGCCAAATGACTAGTGTTTGTAGTATGTTTTATTATATCACAATAGCATTCTCAGAAATTAGGATTCATCCCATTTATAATATTCTTTCCTTCTTAAAAATAGTAGGAGCTTACACATTGTAAATTTAGTACATACATAAATACATGAGGAGTGTTGTGGACAGAATGTGAGTAAATACAGTGTGAGGATATAGTAGTGTAGTTTAATTAGTGAATTAGTAAAATATATTATTTTACCTAGTGACGTTTTCCAAAATTGTTAACATTATATTTTAAATTTTATTATTTTCTGTTATAGGTTTTTATGATTACACGAAAATAAGATGAAAGTCATTGCCCAAAATGTCCCAAGAGGTCCCATGCAAACTACGTCAATTTTCATGGAAAAAATACAGCTAGTAGTAACTAACATACAATTGCGGACTTTAAATTCCATGGGTTCATAAAAATACAGTTAATAAACTTTAAAATTAAAATGACTTCTCAAAAGTGACTTTATCTTGGTTCATTTTTATGAAGCCAGAAGCAAGATTATGATATATTTGGTTGAATTACTTAACACCAATTTATGAATTTGTATGTTTATATATATTGTAAATGGCTATATGAGCCGTAAATTGAATAATAAATAAATAAATATTTGTGTAGAACTAACCAGTCTAATAAGCATCCTGTCTACCCATCTGAGTACATCAGGACCGTCCTCCTGCTCAGCTCTGTAGACCACCAGGCGAGCCATCACTACTGCGGCTGCCTCCTGATCAAACCCAGCACTAATGTGATGCAAGTTCACTGCTGCATCTCCCCAACTGCAATTAAAACAAATATTAATATTTAATTAACTCCGCTTTACCTAAAAAACAAACATCGCACTAGAAATATTAATAATATACCTATATTTTATACTTGATTAACTGACTAAATACACACAAATATTTATGTTCCCATTCGACCAATTGGTAAAAAGCATTACCAAGTGGTATAAAAATAAAGACAATTAATTTCAGCAATGATGTTTGCCACCCATCCTGTATGTCTTGATTTTTTATTGGCACAGAGAGAACACCTTGCATGTTTATAACATGCAGCTGGTCTGCTAACTACCCCACTTGTGGGATATGCTATGATGGTTCAGTAGTAGTAGTAGTAGTAGATTTTGATAATTTGCTGTGTCAATAAGTTTTCCCCTATATAATATGACCTATATATGTAGATGCTGGCCTTGAATTCATATTCAAATTATGTAGATAGCTGAAAATCTGATAGTCTTTGACAGCAAATTAATCTTCCAAGTGTGAAATTCTATATTTTGTGGGAAATCCCGCTACCAAGTAATTCCACTTTACGGTATGACTTTTAAGACTATAAGGAGATATTTGTACTGCAACAAGTCATTAAAAAATATTAATGTATATAATACTTACTTTCTAGCTGCAGTGGTAACCCTTATACGCTTCTGACCACTAGAATGTTGATACTGTGTGATCAGTTGCACGCATCCTCTTCCTCCTTGTGGCATGGGGGCAGAATGCTGATTCACAACCTCAAAGAACAGGGCGATGGTGGAATTGGGAGTAAAAGTACACATCTTCCATTGACAAGTGTTGCCCATACCCATCTCCTGATCTGACACACAAGGACTTTTGACATTCAGGGAGACACAAGATCCGATACCCCCAGATACTTTAAGTTCTCTGGAACATTTCACTTCCAGTGTTCCATTGAAAGCCATCTTGTAGTCTCCCTTCTGATCCTTAGAAAATACACGTTGGAATGTTTGTTTGAAGAGGGAGGAATTGAAGGAATCACCCATCACCATATGACCACTGCAAAAATCAAGACACAGTTAGTTCATACATATCACCCAAAATACTGATATTTCTTTTCTAATCAATCATGTGATTGGAAAATGGATGCAACATACCCTGTTGAATTACAACACTGTTTCATTTCCAATAATCCTGTTTGATCCAGAGCACAGGAGTATATATCTATAGTATGCCCATTGGTAGCAGCTCTGAGTGCCAAGGCCTCGTAATGCTTCACACCTTTCTTCATGTACTTGGCGTTATCCTTATGAATGTCATGGTGAGACCTAATTGGTTGCTTTAATTCATCATTCACAACTTGGCCTGGGCCTTGTGAGCATGGTCCACCAAGGAACATCATAATCCTAGCACCTGTGTTAGGATAAGCTACTTCTAATAATCCTACAGCCAAACTGAGAGCCACTCCGCTGGATCGCAAGGGACGTTTACCTACACCCACTGGCCATGGGTCTCTTCCCAACTCTCCTATCATATCGGTGAGAGCCATATCACACTGCTTCACAGGCTGCAAGAAGCGATTGGCTGGAGGCTGAGGAGCAGGTGCACCAGGAGGAGCCCTGCCAGGTTGTTGTGGAGCATTCTGAGTGACACGACCTATTGCAAGTTGTTCTTGAATTTGTTTAGCTGTAATATCCTTTGTGCCTTTGAATACAAAACTCTTTGAAATTGCATCAGATCCTAAAAATAATAATTGAATCAATAATAATGTGAACCAAAAAATCATATGAAAAAAATCAGGGTTACACGATTACTAAAAATGAAGAATCAAGTAAGGTCAATGTCATAATTAGTTAGTACATCGGCTACACTAACATTTTTGTGCATAGAATAAATACTATACAAATAATAACTACAAAAACAGATATTTTTTTTTTTTTCAAAAAGATATATCTGGGTTTTTGCTATAAACCCAAATACAACCTTATACACCTTTCACAGTAAGCTACTAAAAGCTTGTGTTGTGAAAGGGGAGTTTTCCGGCACCTGGTATCGAACAACGGACCCCATGTTCTCGAGGCCGAGACTCTACCTCCAGGCTACCGACGAACTCTATAAAACTATATAAAATACTTGTTATGTGAGACTTCTACAATGACAAAAAAAATTATCCACTCACCTAACTCGTGTACAAGCACCATTCTTCCAAATGTAATCAATCCAATGAGTGCATTGGGTGGCATAAGACTTAAAGACATCTGAAGAGAATCCTTCAGGGCCCCCAACTCTTCTTCATCCAGACAGGTGTCTACGACCAAGAGGAAGATGGGTGGCATCACCTGGGCTCTTGTAATGGTATATTCTATTGTTGAGAAAGAGGGAATCAACTCAGCAGGCTGATGTTGCTCTGATATGGCAGCATATTGAGGAGGGAACTAAAAGAAAAATAAGAAGGTATATATTAATGATTATTTCATAGCAAGGTAAATCTGTGTTCACGATACTGAAACTGATAAAATGTTCCATTTGGAGATGCTGGAGCAGACTTTTTTTTTAAAAAGATTTTGTTATAAACCCAAATACAACCTTATACATCTTTCACAGTAAGCTACTAAAAGCTTGTGTCGTGAAAGGGGAGTTTGCCGGCACCTGGTATCGAACCTCAGACTCCTTGTTCATGAGGACGAGACTCAACCTACAGGCTACCGACGAACTTATAGATAATTTTTTCAAATATTAATCTGAATCTTTGATAAAGCCAAATACACTCCGAAAATTTCCAACTGAAGATTTTCCACACGAAGTGTTAAGGTCTGTTAAGCTACAGACCACCAAAGTATAAGTACGTGCTATTTTAATTATTTTTAAACAATTCAAATTTAAATCACATAATTAGTAGATATTAGTAATGTAGCGAATGTGCGTTTTTGGAAATTTGCGAATACGAATGCGAATATTTGTTGCCGACATTTGCGAATGCGAATATTAACTTGCACAAGCCTATCAGTGCTGGCTTTACTAAAAGTTTACATCTCTACAATTGCTCAAACGTTAAAATTTCTACCCCCCGTCGCCGAATTTACAAAATGGTATAGGAATTTAAAATATTTCAAAAACTACTCAGTTTTCTTAAAGAATATTTTGTTGCAGTACCTTTTTTACGATGTGCCGGGTATTTGTACCGACTATTATTTCCAAACTGGTATAGTATCCGATACTTTATTACAAAATGGTATAGGAATTTAAAATATTTCAAAAACTACTCAGTTTTCTTAAAGAATATTTTGTTGCAGTACCTTTTTTACGATGTGCCGGGTATTTGTACCGACTATTATTTCCAAACTGGTATAGTATCCGATACTTTATTACCAAAATAATATTCGCAAAACATTTGCATATTTTTTGCAAATACGAATGCAAATACTTATAACTTAGCGAATATTTGTGAATGTGAATACGAATATTCGTTACATCACTAGTAGATATGATTTAATTGAATCACAAAATTTTCCAATCATAAAAAATGTAAATAAATAACTTCACTTACTGGATTTCTTTGAAAACAGAAGTTGCAGACCCATAATTTAGCCCTGAAATCAACCTGACACATGGGATTTAAGATAGCCCGACATGTGTTCCTAGTGCATAGAACAGGGTCATACTGTATAGGGGGTAGGTCTGGTCTCTCCTTGAGAGGTTGGTAAAGACATGCCAGTGGAACCACAAGTCTAGTGGACTCTATTCTACTGGAAGGCCATACATTCCAAGTAAACCTCACCCCGTCACGATCTTCATTCTGTTGGATGAATTCCTCGTATGTGGTCATTTTGAGGATACTATGAACCTAAAATCAATAAAAAGTACATCATTAATGGGTGAATACATTCAAAACTATTTCAACTTCCCTGTCAAATATGTTATGCAATCTAAAGCTTTAGAAGACGCTAAACTGATAGAATTCACTTGTGGAAATAAAATAAACATGAACATTTTTTCAAAAACAACATGTCACTGACATCTCACAATATTATCATTAAATAGTTTCAAGCTTGAATTAAATAACAGTATCTTTCGACAGCTTAAGTGCAAGATGATTTTGAAACCCTTCTGAGTATCAAAATGCCACATACATGAGTTCTGGAGACAAATCACTGAATCATTATGTGAACATCAATCAATAACCAAAATGTAAGATCAAAAGTCCTAAAATAGAAGTTCAATATCCACAATTACTCATTCACGATATCAAAAAACCCAATTAAAATAAGATACACGTCAGTATTTCGTCGCTAAAATCACTGTTTTTGCAAACTCTTAACAGGAAAGGCGAACACAGTGCTATCAAAAATCGTGCATAATCAAACAGAAGGACACAGATGTATGAATATTATATTATCCTTACTTGTAGTTACACAAGCTGAGTATATTTTTAATATTACTGCACTCGCATTATTGTTTTAATGTAAAAATAACAGATTTACAGATCTTCCCATTGCCTAAAAAGCGGTGTTGGAAAGAAATCTGTCATCCGAGCCACGTCATTTCCGTATGGCAACATTGAGATTTAATTTTAGAACTGGCAATATTGAAGGACGCAAGAACTTTGTAGGGATGGGAAGATTAAGCCGGGTTTACACTATCGAAGTACACTTGGACCAAGTGTACTTGTACAAGTAGATCGCATCATAGTGCACTTGGATGCCGGTTTACACTACAAGTTGAAATTTCCATCCAAGTAGCATTTGTGTCTCGCGCAATCAAGATAACGACGACTGATCTCTGGCTGCGAGGCGTAGAAATTGTATCGGAAAAATTAAACCATGAAAATATTTGGACTCGGATGTGATGACTTTAATTTGAGAAGTAGAAAAGGAAGATATAAATACTTTTAAAAATAATTTGGGATTCAGTAGCGAACAATTAAAAAATTTGCTCTATATTATATTATTTAAACTACTGTACCACTACTACAAACTTTACCATCACGGCATATCCCACAAGTGGGGTAGCCAGCAGACCAGCTGCATATAATAAATATTCATGCTGTCTTCTCTGTGCCAATATAAAATCAAAACATTCAGGATGGGTGGCAAACCTCATCGCTGAATTTAAGATGTAAAAGTCTTAATTATTTCGAACACCTACTTTTACAGGACACTTGAAAACTTATGGAAAAGAGTAGGAGACCAATTCTTTACCGGGTGCTCTACGGAATCTGAAATACTATAATATAAAATGAAAAAATGTAGGTACTTGTGAAATGTTTAAATAAATAACTTTTGAAAAAATATTACTTAACGTATTTAATAATTTAAGTTAAAAATATTATTTATTTGAAAAAAATATTAATTTTTATTATTTAATAATAAATTAATTATTTCATTTAATTTTTTTTATTCTTATTATTTTATTTATTAATCTAGCAAAACAGTCATTTCACATAAAAACTACAAAATGAGACATTACATAAATATCTGGTTAACGAAGTATGCGAATGCTACAAGTATATCGGCGTGTTTACAAATCTGTAGAAAAGAAAATAAAACATGAAATGAGTTCATCAAATTCATTAAACAAAACATAAATCGCTCATTTTAATTTTTCACAGCACGTTGTCCGCTTCGTATAATTCTACGAACCTGAAAGTTTCGCGCTCGTTACACCGTCTTTTAGTCAGCGCCATTTTGTTCTTATAAAACCGTCCAAGTCAGCTTGGACGAATAGAGTTTCGTCCAAGTTGACTTGGATGGCGGCTACTTGTACAAGTACACTTGGATCACCTGTTTACACTATCCAAGTAGCGTCCAAGTAAGCCATCCAAGTATACTTGTACAAGTGTACTTGGATAGTGTAAACCCTGCTTTACCCAAAAATGAATTTAGAAAATGTATGTGCGGTATAATTATCTGTAATACGCTGAGATTCAAGATCTCAGTCAATATTGACAACAAATTTATCGAAGAATTGAATGATTACATCAGCTATCAATGACCTTATAAATATCTTTTAGTCATTACACTCTGTTCTGAAAAAACTAATATTATCTCTGTTTAGGATAATATTAGTTATTTTGAGTATCCAGCTTAATAATAATATTAGCGATTTCCCAAATATTTAATTAAAGGCAATAATGCGGGCTTTAGCGCAGATAGATTGTAATATAGAACAGAGATTCAAACAAACATTATAGTTAGAAAGATTCGAATATTACAAAAAAATATAACTCGATTATAAAAATTGACGAATAAGTACCTACTATACAACATCCTCACGCCGTATCCCAAGTGGAGTAGGTGGAGAGAGAGAATGAAACGCCGTATTGATTAAATCCTTTCATTCTTTCATGTATTTTACAATTTCTCATCCACGCACTTCTATGTTTCTTATTCAATACACTGCTTTCCTTAAGAATTCAAACCACGTAGTTCTTTGACACCTGCTCTTTGTCACGATTCCTTGATTGTTCTATTTTCGTTCTTCTTCAACAACGTTCATATTTCGCATGCATACATAAATGACGGTACCAGAATTGTATTGCGCACTGGCATTTTTGCCTTGTTCCACAGGGACGCATTGTATTTACCCAGAAGGATCTTCGCACCAAACTTCTAACTTGTTTTTATATTTCAGTACTCTAATATTTCTAAAGTAGCATTCACATTGCTTCACTTTGGATGATCATCCAGAGTGTCAGGGTCAAACCTGTTCATCCAAAGTGAACACGTCTGTTCACATTTGTTAATCCTATGCTTTCACTGCCATGTCAACACTCTCACTCATGTTGTATGTAGTTTGACGTATTTTCGTAAAAAATAATTAAACAAATTCAAAAATGAAAAATAACACATAAAATAAATTAATATAGCTCTCGACTGCATAATAATTTTGTACATGATTCTGACATTCAATACAAATTCATAGAGAATTAAACAAATAATAAGAAATTATCAAAAATATATTATAAAAAATCAAAATATAATTGATGATTCGTGTAGGAAATGTCTGGCCAAACCGGAAACAATTCAACACATAGTTTCGGGTTGTTCCACTCTCGCTCAAACTGAGTATACTTATAGACATAATCATGTCGCAAAAATTATACATCAAAATTTAGCTATTAAACATAATCTTTAAAACTCAAATAATGTAATACCTTATTTTAAATACAACCCGGAACCGGTTTTAGAAAATCAAAATTATAGGCTCTATTATGATAAAATCATAATAACAGATAGACAAATACATCATAATAGACCCGATTTAGTATTACATTATAAACGTAATAAAATAACGTACCTAATCGACATCGCTGTCCCAAATACACATAATATACAAACAACCGTCGCAGAAAAAATACGTAAATATACAGAACTAGCAGGAGAAATAAAAAATATTTGGCATTCTAGGTCCGTTTATATAATACCTTTAGTCATGTCAGCTACAGGGGTAACTCCGAAATCTTTAATAAATAATTTACAAAAATTAGTTTTACCGGTTAATTTGTACATTAAAATTCAAAAATCTATTATACTAAACACTTTTAATATTGTAAAAAAGTTTCTGAACACAGATATTTCAGGCACAATGCTGGTATTTTGATCCCGCGTTTTGAGCCTAATCCTTTGATATCCTGTATATCTGGATAGGTGAATTTTTCCCGGCATTAGACTGTTAAGTTTTTGTGTGATCATGACTGATCATATGGAGACTTATCTGGTTGTACAATGCTGAGAAGTGTGGATGGCAATTCTGCCGCCGCGTCAAAAAAAAAAAAAGAAAACTTGTTTATGGTCGTTTCAGTGAAAGGACCTTTGATCAAAATTATGACGAGTGGTAATCTCTTTCCTCCGTTATCGCTAGTGATCACTAGCGATGAAACGCCTGTTCACACCTGTACATCTTCGAGGATCATCCGGCGTGATCACTGAAAGTGAATAAATGTGAACACCCCTTTAATTTTCTGATTCTATTTTTTATTTATTTATCAATTTTTAAATATGGCAACCATTCAAAGACTACGTTCAGAAAAAAATGTAAAAATATACGATGCACATCACTAAAACTTCTAATAATAAAAATATTAGGTTTTCGACGTCAATAAAAATAAAACTGGGATACAGTATTTACTTTTGTAATTTTAAATGTTTTTTTTAGTTTAAAATTTGTATGAAAAATCGTTTATATGTCGAGGATTTTGCATTAATTCAAATCATAATAATCACAATTTCAAATTGGATGCGTTCATTTTATTAAAACGGAAGTTTACAGCAGCATGCGCGCATGCGTATGAGTGAAGTTAGTAGTGTGAAAGAAAATGGCGATCGACGTGAGGCGTCTGGAGTTAACTTAGTGAAAAACATTTATTTTGTCTCAGTTTTCTAGTGTTTTAGTGACTATTTATCAAATGTAGATTATTGTTAGTGCGTGTTTATAGTGAATGTGCAACAATGGCTACAAATATGTATCGTGTTGGAGGTGAGAAATGATAATTGGTTATTTTTATTGTAGCTTCGCCGGTTCACCGCAATGCTTTGCTTTGATTGTCCTACCTTCATTAATTATACTGTTTAATTGGTTCGACAGTTGATTAGTCTTCTTATTATTCACGATGCGGCGTACAGAGCGTCTCATGTGACGCTGTGCAAGATTATCTTAACCTCACATTCTTCTTTTGTACCTTCGGTTTTATAATTTGGTAAAATTTCGTATAAAATATGTATTAGCAGATTAATGTGTACATACTAGTAAGTAGTTGTATCACACAACATAATATAGATGGTATTGTGTTGGTATATAGATGGAGTACACATGCAGTAATCTCGTATCAGGTGAAACAGATACGACACAGAATGCATCGCATTCTCGATACATATCTCTAAACTTTTGATTCGCGATACTAATAAACCCAAACATCTAGACAATAACAACATTCATTGAATTTATTTTGTTTTGGTTCTGAAATTCATAAACAAATGTTGTATATTGAAGTCTCAGTACAAAACAAACTATAAGTTATTTATTTTGGAAGAGATTCTGAATCTCTTGAATTGTTTATCAATTTTCATTTCAATTATGGCATACAATCAAAGTTTAACGCCTATCACAACACCTGAGTATTTTTGATAATCAAACTGAAATCACTAATGCATTTAAAAATAAATACAGTTTATAATGATAAAAGTATGGCATATTCATTTAATATTAGGTTAGAATTTACCTTTAGTTTGACAGGCATTTGTTGACATATAAAATTTTAATACCTCTGGATATGTGTGATGTTTTTGTTATGAAGTGAACACCTTTCAGTGAATATGGATTGAATTTTTAAACCATTATTATTTTTTTCTCAGTGACAGTATATAATTAATAAAAAAATGTATTTTGAGTTACTTATTTCATAGTGTTGTTAATAGATGCATTTACTTTTCATTCATAGTAATGCATTTAAATAATGACAATTAGGTACATTTAATTTAAAAAAAATGTATAATCTTTATTGGAATTTTTTGAAATTATGGTAGGTAAATCGCAATCAGAGTAGTTACCTAATCCTTAATGTTGTGTTGTGAAAGACATTGTATTCAGTATATAGTGGAACCAAAACTTAAATCTTTGTTAAGGTTATCAGGTACATTTTTTTAAAAATATTCTTTTATTCAGCACAACATTCTTTTGCCATATTACTTCAGCCAACTTAAGTGTGTTCATTTATATGTATGTTTGTATAATATATATTTGTCTTTCCTCTATCGCCATATCGCCAATTTATTTAAAATTAGGAAAAATATTATCCACCAGAATTTAATATGTTAATTAATGCATACCATTAGAACATATCCCACATGTGGAATAGTCAGTGAACTAACTGCATGTAATATTGCATGCATTGTATTCTTTCGATGTGTTATTTATTCTCTTGCGACTTCTGTAGCTGTTGCAGTAAAGAGTGAGATGATTAGAAATCTAAATAATAATAAATATATAAATGTACTGTATTAAATAATAACAGGGCATAATTCGTAATAGTGCTATTAGTTGTAATATGTACAAATAGGTTTATACATACATTAGCATAAATTCAGCTTCGTTCAGAGAATACTGGCAGGTTTGTTTGAAAGTCTATGCCTTCCGTGGGGATCCCCATAGTTTTTTTTTCCTATTGTCTAAACACCTTCACTTATAACTTTCTCATTGCTTGATTATAACATGCAGTGGATCCATTGGATATCCCACTTGTAAGATGACATGATGGTATGGATAGTACTGTTTACTTTACTTTGGGGAAAGAAATATAATTATTCAATTAATGCTTTCACGTTATCTTTGTTAAAAGATGTAATTAAGTTACACAGAAACTCCAGGAAGGATGTGCTTGGATGGCATTGGTTTCTCTCTTATTGAAGAATTAAGCCAGTAGCTGCAGATTATTTATTTATTTTATTGTTTGGGGTAGAATATGCACCGCAACCTATAAGATCTATTGTACACCCTCTACTCAGCTTTTCCGGTGTTGCCCGTCAAATCTCACCCTCAAGTCCCAGACATCTTATGAAGTCCAGGATCTTGAGGGGATCCAAGGTGTGGAGAGACTCCACTTCTACCTAGTGTCTACCTAGGGCTTTGATTCTTGCGAATACCACGGCATTGCATTCCGCTAGGAGATGTCGAGGAGCCTCGGCCTCTTCTTCACAAAATCTACAAGTACCGTCTTCTTCAAATCCCAGTTTGTGTAAGTGTTCCTTGAGCCTGCAGTGACCCGTTAGGAAGCCTGTTACTGCTTCGAGACTTGTTTTACTTAGGTTAGTGCATACCTTGACTCTTCCGAAGTTTTATCCTTTGAGTAGTTCCTTGGCTTGCCTAAGCCTAGGGAGATTTTTCCATAGTTTGTTTCTATCAGTAGCTGGATAGTAGTCTTGAATTTTTAATTGAGAGGTCCCGAGCTCGGTACCTCACATTGCTGACGTACTTCATATTGGTAACTTTGTCAGATTTCAGGACATGTCTGAATGTCAACTTTCTTTAATCATATTTTTGTAGTTATGTAATATTTCGTTTGAAGAATAAGAATCTGGTAGAGTTTTGTTGATTTTTAAGCACAATCTCAATAATTTTAATTTTTTACTAGGTGCTCTGCATATCAATTTTTTATTGTTGACTGATGGTAGATTAGATTAGGTTAGATGTGGTGTTATTTTACATTGCATTACATACTACTATACTATACCCTCACGCCATGTCCCAGGAGGGGTAGGCAGAGAGAACGGAACGCCATATAGATCTATCCTTACATACTTCTTTCGCTTCCTCTACATTCATCCAGTTTCTCATACATTCACGCCGATTTCTCTTACTCAGCACGCGTCCGTCCTTAAGAATTTGGTCCACGTGATCAACCCACGTGGTTCTTGGACGTCCGCGCTTCCTCACACCCCTTCTTTCAGATAAATACATCCTCTTCGTCATCCTTTCATCTTGCATTCGCTCAACATGTCCAAACCATCTCAACTTGTTTACACGCATTCTGTCCACAACACTCCTCTCACATCCGTCATTCTCCTGATATCCTCATTCTTCACTCTATCTCACAACGTTTTACCTACCATTCTTCTCAGTGAATGCATCTCCACAGCATTTATTCCACTCTCATCCTTTTTCAACCACGTCCAAGTTTCGCTTGCATACATTACATTCCTTAAGATTTTTTTTACGTTTGACTAACTGTGCATCAGATACACCATTATTTTATGCTACAAAATGGAAATAATAATTTTGTGCTCATTTAATTGACCAAATTTAGAGGATCTATATTTTTTCCGGTGAAGTACTATTTAATTACACATACTATATAATTTATGATTTAATAAATAACTATTTAATTACACATACTATATAATTTATTAATAATTTATCCAAAATTTGACCAGCATATTGCTTAGTGCCAGGGTGTTTGGGGTGTATTTGGGTTTATTACAAACCCAGATTTATCTTTTTCAATAAGAAAATATGCATACACGTGGATAGTCTGAAATATTTTTAATAGTGCTTTTGATATTCATCAAGTAATATTTTTATATTGCTACTCTTCTGTACTTATGAAAAATATAGATATATCTCTCAGTTTACTGCCCTCAAATCAACTGCACTGTATAACATAACACATACTATTGCCTACTATACAACAACATATATGTATAACACATCATACACATATGTACATATAATAATAATTTGTATATCCTTGGTGGTTTCATGAAACCTCCTATGTGCATTTATCAAGAATTCATATGAGTTCAAGAAAACTATTTTGCCGGATGATATTTTCTATGTGTTTGATTTGTTACATGGGAGGTGTCGTAGAATCGTTTCGGTAATGGATTTAATTTTTCTTAATAACATTTTCTTCTGATATCTCAACATAATATGGCATATTTCATCTGTAGATGCGGCTCGACTATAAGAATAATTCAGTACTGATATCTCATTTTAGAATAAATGACACTTACGAGGTTTGGTGGAACTACCGAGGGTATGGTATATTAATGTGTGTACCTGTTATAGACTAGTATTAATGTAACATATTCTTATATCACTATGTAGATACCTGCAGGGCTACTCTTGACAAAACTAAACACGATCTTAATCTTGATCATACGACACACTAAGTGACTATTGGCCAAAAATACACGCAAACGGATCGCCCGTTAGCGCGGTGTTTTTGACCATAGTCCCTTCGTGCGTCGTATGATCAAGATCAAGACTAGATTAAGATCGTGTTTAGTTTTGTCAAAAGTAACCCTGCTGTTCCTATATGCCTTTAATTTTTGTATGGAACATTTCTTACTTCTTCTAAGTCGGTCCCTCAATGCTGAGGATCGTGACCACCATTTATTTTATTTATTTATTTATTTTCTCGAAGGGAACAAACAGTCAACACAACAAGTATTACAACAATTAAAATTAAATGAAATATGGACCACAAGAGTCCCCCTATATTACCACAGTTTAAAAAATTCAAAGCAACTAAGACAAACACACAAAACCAACAACAAAAACAAAGAACAAAGAATGACCCCAACCAAGCGACAAGCTCCTCCACCGTGCCCTGTCCTCCACCTGCCTAAACGCCTCACACATTGTACCCCCTGCAGCATCTCTCACATGATCTGACCATCTTGTCCGTATTCGGCCTCTGCTTCTTCTTCCTTCGACTCCACCAGACAAAATATTTTTTCCAGATTGTCTGGCTCACGTCTTATAATATGTCCGAAAAAGCTTAATATACGTCTCTGACATATTACAGACAGTCGAGTCTTTATCTGGAGCTCAGTCAAGATTGACACATTTCTTACTTAGTGTAGTATTATTATAATCAGTCAGTTGTTAGATATATATATTTCAATAGCAGCGTCCATAAAGCTGGATGAAAACGTCAATCTTCAATCATTCGGTAACAATTCGGAGCATTTTCCAAAGAAATATTTATTTATGGGACCAGTAAAGAAGACATTCATTTTCTTGAATGAATGCCTTCTTTACCCGTTGGAATGGTTGATGTTTTCATCAAGCCGTGTGGACGCTAATGATGAATCTGGATTCCTAATAAACCATAGTAACTTGAACATTGTTATAATTGAGCACTATTTTGTATTGTAAATATGAAGAAATTCGAAAGTGGAATTCATGGATTTCATAATAAAAAGGGACAAAAGTATAGTAATAATTATATTCCCATGAATATCACCAAAAATGTATACCAAATATGGTTTTAGTTCTAAAAGAAGATATCACACCTCTCCATCTCAATTATAGCTCTATACAGTTTGCATATATTGGTAATAGGAATTTTATCACTCGTATTATTTCATTCAAAATTTCAATACCAACATCACTGCCCTATCTTAATGTGAATGTGTTGTGCGTAGTGGTGCTGGTGACCTGTGCTACATAACAATGCATACATATCTAAGTGTTGGAGATAGCAAATGTACATTACACAGCTATCAAAATAATTGTGTATCTATAAATACTCGCCATTTTATCTCACTCTCTCTTTCCTTGGTAATGAAACAATTGTTTCAACGTATTATTCACTAGTAGATTGATACCTACAATTAAATAATTGTAAATCCTATTGACTAGGTATACATTTTTTAAAGATGAATCTGGTTTCGAAATAAACCCAAATATACCTCCAAATACTCTTCACCCTAACAATGTGCTAATATTGTGAAAGTAGAGTTGGTCGGCATTGGAAGGAACCTAGGATCTATCTATAGACTACACTTTCACGGCATCTCCCACAACTGGGGTAGTCAATAATGCACTTGTGGCAAGTTATGAACATACTCTTTTCATGATAAAAAATTGACACTCGGAATGGCAAACTTGCCTCATTGCTGAATGTAGATATTAAATGTCGAAGATAATCTGCATAATATTAATGTGGGTCTCAAATTGTTATTTCTGTAGTCACTTTAATGTACCAGTTTCATTATGAATATATATCACATTGTGTTCTCTTATCTCCAGCTGTGGTTGAATTGCCAACATATTGTTTTTATCATGTTCTTTTTGATAATTTTTCACATCTTATTCTGCATACAGCTATGTACTTAATAATGTTATTAGTTCACAAGTTTTCTATGTTTGCATTGAGATTTACATGTTTCATTTTATATACAAATGATGCTATTATAAAGTGCAACGTACAGCATCTAGTTATCAGTTTTACACAGACACACTTAAAAATACTCCTTAACATAATAATATTTGTGTTATCAATGAAATTAATTTATAAATTTATGTGTTTACACATGGAGGACTACTTAATGCACGCTTAATGGGATACAGTCTCAGAATAGACTTACGTTTTGTGAGGCAGCAAATTTTATTTCTAGTGTAATTAGGTTAAGAAAAAGTTATGTTTATTTATATAGATTTTGTAGTTGTAAAGTTTGATATTGTTGAAATAAAAAAAAAATAATACTGCAGTCAGTTCACTGGCTACCCCACTTGTGAGATAAGCTGTGACAGTATCGATGGATATTTTTTTGCTCTGATTACAATTGTCAATTTATTTGAAAGATTAATCTGGATTTGGAATAAAATACACACAGGCACCTTCCCATTAAGCAATATGCTTGTATCGTAAAGGTGTAGTAAGTCTGCAGCTTACTGAATGGAACCTGGGTCTCTGAATTCAACAATCTATTAACAATGTTATTAATATGTTAATTTCTTTTGACATTTTTTTTACTTACTAATAACACTAGATACCAATACGTTCAATAACTTGCAAAAATTCTGAAAATATTTGTTATGGTACCTATATTACTTAAATGACGATCAATACCCATTTCTGTTAAGTGTGCTTCATTTCAGTTTTTTAATGCTATTCGTCCTCAACATGTAAATTAATTTCTATGGTATGTAGATGGCCTGCATTTTTATAATGTGTAGTCATGTAGTGAGAGAGCCCATTGACCACCTCACGTGTGGGAAAGGCCATGAAGCTATTTATATTTACAAATACTTTTCAGATTAGGAACATAGTCATTCACACATGCCTGCTAAACATTCATAATTTTTCATTGATATGGAAGTTAAAGAAATCTTAAGCTGTTGTATTTTTTTTTGTAACATTATTTATTTTGCGAATTTTGTTTGCATGATTAACCATTGTATGAGGTTACACCTGTAAATTTAACATACCAATCATTAGATTATAAGACTTAGTCACCTTATTTGGCAGCTCCCCAGATTGGACTTGAACCCGCAACCCATCCTTTCGCGAGTTGTGCTTTATCCAATTAAAAATAATAAACTCTTTATTATTGTAACAAAGGCTACTTACGGTAGGCGTCTTTATTGCCTGGATCTCTGGCGATCTCTTTCAGCATTATTTATGTTTTATTATTCAGATTTCGACATCTATGTATTTTATATATTTTCGTCATGACTACAATCATCTAAAATTATTGTTCAGCTTTAAATCCAAGCTTTTATTAACAATTTATAGTCCATTTCTGTACATCCACATTGCATTGCCATTGGCGGGGTAGCCAGCGGACTCTTATTCTAACTTTCGATGGTTTGTATCCGAATTCACATCTCCCAGGATAAAGATTGACCTAATTAAACAGTATCTAATTTTAATTTACAAATCGCATAATTAAATAAAATAGTAATAAATATATAACTTTTTGCATTTTAATATTTCCCAGTAAATTTTAATATGTGTAGGGGAATTTCAATTATTTTGATTCCTAGGATAATAGATGATACAGTAGCACTTTAATCAAAATAATAGTACCAATGTAAAGAGTTATTATTATTGACTCCCACCAAAAAGTAAACACGCCATTATTATTTTAAAAATCACACTAATCCCCGCTAAGCTTCTGATGTACATAATACAATAGAATATACTTACATCCTCACACATTTATATAATATACAGTACCTACTTACATGTTATACACTTAGATGTTATGCTTCCTTGTGTTTTTTTCGTACTCTAAAATCCGCTTCTGATAATAATCGAATGCTTAGATTCTCTCAAAACTATGCCCATAAATTTGCATTAATGTTTCTAATATGTAATGTACATTTTTCCACTTGTACGATGACGTCACAGTTTGCTAGTTCTTTTTCAATTTTACAGGTAGGTATTTATATTTAGCCGCAAAAGCGAAAGTTTTAGTGAACAAGTCGTCAATGTAAAATTAAATTGGTATTGTGAACAGGGCTATGTCTCAGTGTACCTACTGTGTAGGCAGTAGATACTGTGTATAGATTATACATTCACATTGCTTAACATGCATCCCCCTTCCATCTATAATATAATATAATACTAGGTATGTATTTAATAGTTAGTCCTTGGCGTTTGTCTCACTCACCCTCCGCAGACATTATGTTGAATTATTATTATATATTGTAATGTACCTACCTACCTATCCACTCACCATACTACCTACTTACCTACCTATTATACAATCAGAATAGGAGGCAGCTGTATGTGTAGTATGGTCTATTACTATTTATTATTATAATCTACTTTGTTAGTTACTTATATATTTATTATACTTTTCTAGTTTTGTGACGTGGTCGATATTGTCGCGATAGGCGCATACAGTAATTTTTTCAACACCCTCTTCTTTCTCTAAGTACCTACATACGTTTATCTCAATAATGTCAACGAATATTAAATTTTGATGCAACTCATGTTTTATTTCAATGATAAATTCATATTGAAAGATATATATTGCATCTTTTTGGGACGTAGTAGACGTATTTATCTTTTGTTTGTTTTTTTTACTTAGTAGAATTATTCAAATGTCCATTTGCCTGCCTGCGCCAATATATTGCACGAATGATTCAATGAATACCTTTTCAAAATTTGACTTGGTTGAGTGCATTAAAGTATAAATATATTGTTTTAGCAGCTGGTAATAATAAAATGCATCGTAGACATAAACATATTAAATATTTTATAATACTCTATTAAAATATTAAATTGATTGCCAAAAGATACGTCTTTTATTGTAAGGCACAATATCCTTAACTGAGAAAATACGTCCTCCATTAAATATTTTTGTAAAATAAAAACCTATGTTTTTATTCAATATGTTTTTCTCATACATACTTGCAAATTAATATAGAAAATAAAATGCATGGTCTTGATTTTGGAGAAATGTAATGTAGATTAGTTATTAAAATTATTGCCATTTTAACAGAATTGATCGCACAGAACTTTTTTTTTGTCATTTGTCATATACCTATCCTCTGTAAGATTAGTTGTGTTATTGAATCGGTACTAGAGAGTAGTGATGTAACGAATGTATGATTTTGGATATTCGCGAATGCGAATATTTGTTGCCGACATCCGCATTGCGAATAGCGAATATTGACTTGCTTAGATTTCTACAATATTTATTTATTTATTTATTTATTTATTTATTTATTTATTTCATATATCCACGGCGTTAGCCTTTGACATGTTAACAATCATATTAAAAACAGAAAAAAAAAAAACAACAAAAAACTACACAATAAATGTGTCATATCAGGAACAGTATTACAGGTAAAATAAGTGTATGTGAGATAATTATTATAAGTCAATCAAAAATTAATTATTATATTGCTCAATCATTAAAATTTCTACCCCCCCCCCCCGTCGCCGAATTTTCAAAATGGTGTAGGAATTTAAAATATTTCAAAACTCCTCGGTTTTCTTAAAGAACATTTTCTTGCAGTACCTTTTTCTACAATGTATCGGGTAAGTACCCGGTAGGTACTTTTACCTAACATCCGATACTTTATTACCGAAAAACATTCGCATATTTTTTTGCGAATACGAATATTCGTTACATCACTACTAGAGAGACATCAGGAGTGACACGAATAAATTAAATTCAGTGTTTTAATTATAGTAATTGTAATTACAATTCAATTCATTATGAATATGTTTTTCTTTCGCTCTTCAACCGTATCATATTATAATTGTGAAAAAAGGCCGTATCGTGTACCTATTTTACTGTTGTCAGAGTTTTTTTTTTATATTAGTTAACGAATCAATTTTGTTTTATATGAGAAAATGCGTGAGTTTATTTATTCACATCGATTCGTGTTTATATTTTGTACATTTAAAATAACATCAATTTAACTTTCTATGTCGGCATGCAAATTGTCTAGTAACCAATATCGTTACTATTTATCTTTACTGCATTTTCGCGAGTCACGTCTTAAAAATTGTGTGAATGTAAATCGATGGATGTGTTTGATTTTTGTTGCCTGAGGTGAGAGATTTTAATAATTGGTATGAATGTATTTATTTTCAATGTTATTTTTACTTCATATTTATAAAAGACTTTCAAGTAATAGAGATTTGTATTTAGAGTTAAGACGTAGGTACCTACCTATGATCATTACATTTTTTTAGCAAATTGTAGATGTAGTGTTTCTTCAGGTATTTTTATTGACCTTTCTTACTTAACATAATGCAATATTTTCTATATTGAAACTTTCGCTACTAACTTTCGCTAGTAAATCGGTTGCACTTTCAACTGCGATCCCATGTAAATAAATGGCGGTAATAGGGAATCTCAACGCGTGTAATATAATTATACTTTTGTTAGTCTTTTTTCATTATTGTTTCGTCCTTCGATGCACCTCTGGAAATTCTTCTGAGAATTTCGTCGTCTTTCATATACCTGTCAGGACTTCTGTCCATTTCTAATACATGCTGTAATTATCATAGTGAATGTCTCGAATATCTAATAGTGTATTATTTTCTTATATTTATTAGTAGGACATCAGTCTGCATAGGTAGGTAGATATGTAGGTACCTACTTAACAACAATAATAATAATAATAATACCAAGTGTTGGTAATGCTGGAATCGCCATGTCGCTGTTATGTATCCGGCTGCCGTTATCATTTATTATAATTTCTATTACAGTACATATAACGTCAACCATATAATATTATCTTGGTACCTATATCTAGTAGTAGGTAACCAATAACTACCCACTATACCTACCTAGTAAATATCGATAATGGCGAAGGAAAGACACATATATGACATAATATATAACAATCGTCTCGGGAGTACACTGTGGACATTTTATTCACAATTTATTCTTAATACTCTAATATCGTTGTAATTGGAAAGGTTTTCTCGTCGGTAATTTTGTTAATGAAATATTTTTGATAAGTAGATACTTAGTATGTAATGTTACCCATACAATATACATACCATGATCCCTGATTGATCATGAGCGTTGATGTGCACCTATTATAAAATCTTATTACGATATGACGAGAAATAACACTTTGATAAACAAAATATACCTATACAAGTCTATTGTTTTTTTTTTATTTTATGTGCCTTTATTCGTGTTCATTATCGTATATGTAGTATATTTAGATCTTTTCTATAAATCTATAGAATTAATCTTTAATTATATCTATGCACTATTATTATTATTGTTGAGTATATATTTTTTTAAGATGGCAATATGAAAAACCTTATTTTATTATTAAGTTATTGTTTATATAGTTTGTAAGTGCCTGCTTTAATTGAATGTAAAATGTTTATTATTATTTGTTGTTTTGTAATATATTTTTTGTAGAAGGATAAATAAGTTAATTAATTTGCTTGGCACTTCTACTCATTATGACATAATATATTTGACTGTATAGGTAGTCATGTGAGTTAACCCTGAAAATGCGATGTTGTTTTTTTTATAGAAGTTGTTTCATTCGTTAATAATGATTTATTAGTAGAGTAAGGATAATATTGTTTATTGTGGTATATTTTCGTACATTGTTCTTTTATCTGGGTGGAGTTTGTCAATATTTCTGAATAACGTTGTAATTACCTTGATATAGGTACTCAACTTTTTCTCAGTTATGCATATCGCACTGTGCTTGTATAATTATTGACTTAATATATTTCTAGATAAGTACTTTTTTATGAATGATCAAACCAAATCATGAATCGTCAGGCCATGCTTTAATCCAATTGTCCAATGTTTGTCTGAAATGTTTTAATAATATGAAGCATTACACTAACATGATACGTACTCCACTTTATATCTACTCTACTCTAGTGTTATTGCAGATTATTGCCAAAGTTTTATTGTTTGTGATTCGAGGACAATTTCAAACTTGTACTCAATAATAACCACTTTATTTCCTAAAACTCTCACCTCACAGTGTGATCATCTCCGCCGCTCTTTTTGTCCCTTTCCTCCCTCGGTTGCCTTCGTTACCTTTCCGCCCCTGTCGATGGTCTGGATGTAGAAGGTACAACACGGTAGGTACACTACCTCTTATCCAGTGGTAGTAGTAGTAGGCTGATACTGATAGGTAGACTATTACATACCTCTACCTACTTAGCTGGTGTGGGACTATCATACATACAGATCTCATTCTCTCTCTTTCACAGTTATATCTATCTGTATATTACATATATTATGTAAGTAGACACATATAGATGGCATAACGTACTGACTACATACTTATTATATGTGTATATGTAGAATGTAGATACTTACACATGCGGTGCGGACCGTATCAAACAATGTACCCATATAGTGGAAGCAACAAAATGATAATACATAATTATTATAGGAAGGAACCATTTTGACGAATGCGCATGAGGCGTTAAATTTTGATATGGATTTGTAATTATTATTGTGTATTGTATCATTAAAAACTAAAAGGTGAGTTAGTAGTGTATAATGGTGGTCACTTCGTGTCGCGTTCCTGCAAATAGAACAACAAAAATGCTAATCATTTGCATTTAGTTGAGCTTACTTCTTTAGAGTACCTACATAGGTATATTATTGTTCTTTGTGTTTCGGCGGGACGACCTTCTTGCGGCGTGTCATGGTTTACCAATAGCGCGTAGTATGTACTGTGTATAGGTACCCAGTTACCCACCCCAAGTTATGTTGCCGTCTTGTAAAGGTGTTACAGTTGATACGATACACATACATAGTACCTACACATATTATTATGTTTCTTTATATCATATTAATTTATGCTATGTGTTACATTGATTACACATTTATTAATATAAAGAGGTTATAGCTGTGAAACAGGATTTTGGATTTTCCTGCATCGTTTATTTATAACGTTAATTTATTCAATTTTTTATTAATTTTACCATAAATACATACATAACTTGTCACAGTAGTACTTACTTATGCATGCCTAAGAATCTTAGGAAATGTTAAACATTATTTCTAAAGCATTAATTTTACACAGCGGTGTCATATTCATACGTAAGACAAAAATCTGCCTAAATATAAGTAGGTATATGCGATCTAGTATTGTAATGGTGGTCTACTTACAGACCATATATTATGTGCATACTTAGATGATTTCTGTAAATCAGTTACGTAACGTCCTATAAAAATTTGACTTATATAATAGGTATACATAATATCTCCTATTTATGTATCACGATTTATTCAGGTTACGCTTGTCTGGAAGGTGTTTATTACAAAAGTTCACTTTTTGTTGGTGTACTTTTTGTACATTTTGACCTGACGATTGTTTATATTTTTTTTGTTTTTCATTGTACTGTAACAATTATTTATTATTTTCATTAAATACTGGCGTACAGTTACTAAATTTATCTTCAGTTTCAAATATGTTATTTTACCTGTAATGTTGCTGAATGTATCAGAACGTGTCTCGTCTAGTTCGTGTGATAATTAGTAACTATTGCTTTGTAAGTAGTCAAAAAATGTGATCAAGCATCATCTCACATTTAATCTTTAACTAAAGCAATTTCGAATATTATGTCTTTGTGGTTAAATGTAAATGTAAGTCAAGGCTGCTGTTATTTATCACCTCATTATTTTTCATGCGTTGCGTTAAAATGACGTTTGTATGAATTTTGGATGATATGTATTCATTTGGTGCGTCGAAATAAACTAATGGATAAAATAATCATACATTTATTAACACAATCTTCAATGTGTTTTACTAGTACAAGTATGACACTTGTACTCCTTATAGGGTGTCACTAATAATTACTATCGCTAAATATCGGACGTATTCTGTAGGTAATTATAATTATTGTCCCTTGTAGATCCAACCGCTTGACTGTGTTAGGGAAGTTTGCCAACAATGTTCTTAGCGAGAAAAAGTAAACAATATAACTATTATTCATTTTCCACTCAATGTATCGGACTAATTTGGCCATATTCTCTACTTGGAAGATTCCCGTTCTACGAATTAATTGAAATTTATTTATTTATTTTATTCTTCACTGTAAATTGGTTTCTTGTATTATTTATTACCTTTTAATATCTTATATATGAATGACATTCGTTGTCAATCTGAGTAGGTACATTTATATATCAAGATTTTTAGACCTATCCTATGCTGATATAATCTGCTTTTGTCGTTGAAGTATTTAATATTTGGAGCCTCCTCTTCCAAAAAAATAATTATTTTTTTTATATTGGACCGGTATTAGTACTACGGAGGTGATTTTTATGTATGTAATACAAACATCAGTAGTAGAAGTATAACGGGCTGGTGATTGGTGGTATGTACTCAACATTCGCACATAGAGTTGTTTTTTCATGTCAGGCCCATTGTATGTATTAATAGCCGGATTGATTCATTCGCAGTGTGATTATTGCATCGTTTCTGGACTATTTTAAAGTAGCTTCCTCGTCGCGTACATACTTACATATACGTACATAAAAGTGTTATTAGTTATTACACATACACGACAACACAATACAAATAAAGAAATTTTAGTATCGGGTGTAATTGTACACATAGGGAGAATAAGCAGTTGATATCTAAAAATATTATTGTGCAAAAATATAAGGAGGTCAGTGTATTACATATATTATTATGTACATAGTACAATTAATATAATAGGTACTTATTAGTACTGACGCAACAGTACGCTATATATGTAATGGTAGAGCTATGTAGGTAGGTACTACGGTGCTTTGTTACTCTGAGATCTCCTCTTTAATGAGAAGAGTAGACTGATGATGATAACTGAATACTTATACTATACGTAGATCAATATATAAACAGGTTTTACTTCATTAATATTAAGATACATTCTTTCACATAGATTATTTTTGCCGAATACCGCACACCGAATACTTTTCAGTCAGCCATCGGAGTCGTCGCAGACCGTGAAATCGCTACGTTCTTCACCACACAACAACTTTCGCACAATTCATATTATTTCACAAATTAATGTCACATTTCACATTAATTGCAATTTAATCGTATGGGTAGTCTATAGCATCTATATCATTACTCGTTTCAAACTCACATTGTATAATTATAGCTATAAATCCGTAACTTTTCTTTCAGTATTAAGTTTGAAATGTTTTAACTTTTCCATGTTTTTGGAACTAATCTTCCAGTGAAATTTTAGGTACTTCCAACTTAAGAGGGACCTGTCACTATAGCGTAGACCAGTGATTCCCAAAGTGGTTCATGTGGACCCCCAGGGGTCCACGGTAGACTCGACGGGGGTCTACGTTGGCGTGACTAAAAAATGGGGGTTCACGAATCCATAGTTTAAGTATCGTATATTCGATGAAAGTACTAGATACTTAATGATTCGAGTAAATATTCGATTTAGGAAAACCGACGAGTTTTTGAAATATTTAAATATTGTCCACCGGAACCAGCAAAATTTTGAAAGTGGTCTATGAGAAAAAAGTTTGAGAATCTCTGGCGTAGACCTTTCTGTCTTGTCATGTTTGAAATAATTCCTTGAGTCTGTAATTTCTTGACGGTTCTTTCTCATTTCTCAGTCAGGACATTTGCCACCTTTCCACGTTGCATTTAATTTTCATTTTGTCATTTGTGGTAGCGACTTTATTATATAGTTTTTTTTTCTATCTAGAGTGTGTTATTGAAAATAGTTACTAGCTGTCCCCAGTAAAATTATACCTACAATTAGAGATACCTGAAGAAAATCTTAATTTTTCCCCAGAAGGTTTATGTATAATATGGCACTGTTACACAACTATTCAGTTCAGTATTATGCAAAGTTATAATATGCAAACGTTAAAAGTTATATAGGTCTGTTGGACACGAGCTTTTTACTACAGATAGCGCACGTACCATGGGTTTGATATTCAATACACGCAAAACATTAGGTACATGTCAGTAAAACTGCTCGTCTAAAACTTTCCTTCGTCTCGCCATAATTTTATTTGTTTCCATAACGTAATAGTAAATACCCTGTATCAAAGTATCTGCACGTTTGTGTTTGATAGAATACAATACATCATAAATATACATATCATTTTATAATTTAAACATGACATTTCACCGTGTACCGTCGGTCGACAACATTAACTGAATAAATATCTACTAATAATTTATTCACATAATAGTAAATACCCTGTATCAAAGTATCTGCACGTTTGTGTTTGATAGAATACAATACATCATAAATATACATATCATTTTATAATTTAAACATGACATTTCACCGTGTACCGTCGGTCGACAACATTAACTGAATAAATATCTACTAATAATTTATTCACAAAATCAGAGTGATTATTATCATCCATATTAAAACCTCCTTAATTTACCATTAAAGTTCGTATCTGAGATCTAGTTTTTATAATTTAAACATGACATTTCACCGTGTACCGTCGGTCGACAACATTAACTGAATAAATATCTACTAATAATTTATTCACAAAATCAGAGTGATTATTATCATCCATATTAAAACCTCCTTAATTTACCATTAAAGTTCGTATCTGAGATCTAGTTTTTATAATTTAAACATGACATTTCACCGTGTACCGTCGGTCGACAACATTAACTGAATAAATATCTACTAATAATTTATTAACAAAATCAGAGTGATTATTATCATCCATATTAAAACCTTCTTAATTTACCATTAAAGTTCGTATCTGAGATCTAGTTTTTATAATTTAAACATGACATTTCACCGTGTACCGTCGGTCGACAACATTAACTGAATAAATATCTACTAATAATTTATTCACAAAATCAGAGTGATTATTATCATCCATATTAAAACCTCCTTAATTTACCATTAAAGTTCGTATCTGAGATCTAGTTTTTATAATTTAAACATGACATTTCACCGTGTACCGTCGGTCGACAACATTAACTGAATAAATATCTACTAATAATTTATTCACAAAATCAGAGTGATTATTATCATCCATATTAAAACCTCCTTAATTTACCATTAAAGTTCGTATCTGAGATCTAGTTTTTATAATTTAAACATGACATTTCACCGTGTACCGTCGGTCGACAACATTAACTGAATAAATATCTACTAATAATTTATTCACAAAATCAGAGTGATTATTATCATCCATATTAAAACCTCCTTAATTTACCATTAAAGTTCGTATCTGAGATCTAGTTTTTATAATTTAAACATGACATTTCACCGTGTACCGTCGGTCGACAACATTAACTGAATAAATATCTACTAATAATTTATTAACAAAATCAGAGTGATTATTATCATCCATATTAAAACCTCCTTAATTTACCATTAAGGTTCGTATCTGAGATCTAGTTTTTGACGCTTTATTTATCACTGTCGAAATGAATATGCATCATTTGTGAAACTACCATGTATTCGTGAACTGTTATTATTATAGAGTATTTACAATTTGGACTTGTAATAATAATGCAATTCTTGCTGTACAATAGTGTTATGTGAATAGGATATAGTTATGTTACAAAATGGTAGATACGTATTCCTTCAAATCTTCTCACTGATAAAAATGTATACTAAGTTGTTTGTTAATAAAAATATTATGCAAGGTATTTATTTGGTTAATAATTATTATTCGCTTCTTTTAACATTTCCTGTTATGGTTTATCATGACAAGTAAATCATTGATGCATACCTACATCTAGTTTTTACTTTTACACAATTCAAAACTATATAATGTTATATAATTAACGTATTACGCCAAAACTGCACTTCTGTAATATAGTATACGAGAAGGTAAGATTTAATAAGCTGTTATATAATGCACATCGTTGTTTGTTTAGCAATACAATTCATTATAACAATTAATTATTGGCATTGGTATCATTACGATATTAAGAAAGTCATGTCTGATGCGAAATATTTCACAGATCGACACGAGAGGTTCTTTGATCATTATCATCAATACTGTTGCAACATTCGCAATAACCTCTATGTATTATTATATACTCGTACACTGCACAGTCAATACAATTATTATTCGAATGCACGATTTATTATTATTATTGGCAAAATAAAATTGACTTCGCGATGTGATGATGGCAACAGGACTTCCGATGAGTTGTTCGCCCGTTTCACTTGTCTTTGCCGGAAGTAAAATCTAAAATCCGTCGATCGACACGACACACAAAACGTAACATGAAGTAATAATTATATTTACATCGTTGTTATTATGGAAGTCAAACATTGTTTAGATACGGGCGCAAAAGCAAAGCAAGAGTTTCGCAGTACACAGTAAGGCTCGCCAGCGCAGAGCACCGGCACAATGGCAATGACAGTGGCCCAGCCAGCCGCTTGATCTACCGGACGTTGAACCACCGGGCCCCCCGCCACGCCGCCACTGCGAGCCGACTCATTCTACTCTAGCGTTTGTCTACTATACTGGCTATCCCCACTATGTTACCTAATGCACACTATAATCTTAATATTATGTACAATATACCTACCATAATGTATACACATGCCTACACCTACCTGATGCCTAGTGCCTACTATAATTATGTATGTATTATAAAACAAACTATACTACGATAATTCTTACATAGAAACCTACCTATATAACGATAACACATTGCCACCTAAAGCTATGTGTGTAGTATTAACCAACACCAGATAATATGATTTTGCGAAAGCCGATGGATCTACTACTTCTCTGCCTGTGGTATTTGCCCATGCATTTGAATTCATGGCCCTACTAAATTCTTTATAGTGACACAGACGAAAGTGGTTTCATCTTCACGTCATTTTATGTCGCATAGTAGAAATTAATAAGAATTTGTTTTTTGTTTTATATAATATAATCCTACCAATATAATAGTCCGATGTTGAATTAATGTTATGGACTTGATCGTCTTTATATTTTTATTCTTTTTGCACATCATCATTATAAATAACAAAACAGTATACAATTTAAAAAAATACTAGGACGATATGCAGTGGCGAGATTATCACTATAAAGTGATTTCTTGTTATTACTTGTGAAGTTGTTCAAATATTATAATTTCCATCTATCCAAACCCATCTTGCATTTGCCACAAGTAGAGAAGCCAGCGCATCACTGGTTGTAATAAACATGCAATTGGTCGTCTCCGTGCCGTGCTACATAACACATTTATTATGTGGTCTTGTAAGAATCACGTAATTCGCTACGTTCTCAATCCAATAATTTAATATCATGTTAAAATAATCATAATGGTCACAACCTACGTTTTATTAAAATGTGTTTAATTGATTACAAGAGTTGTGCCAATCGGCGATGGTGACCTGACCGCGATAGTATCACCATCCTCCGACATTGTGTTGCCCACCAACCATACAATACAATACACCCATACCAATAATATTAATGTTTTACTCTGAATATTGTTCACTAACAGTAGTACCTATACTGTATATATATATATACTTACATATATATTATTATATTATTAGGTAGGTTAAAACTATATCGTGTCGTCGACTTAACCTCCCCCACCATTTTACTGAATACTACTAAAACCCTATAACCACCTATTATTATAATGTGTTATTATATTATACCGTGCTAATTATACATACCTACATGTTATTTATTTATATATACCTGCGTCATTGTTTCTTCATCTTCTCTATCGGACAGCCTTTTGTTATCGCATCATCAAAGGCGATCCACATTATGTATATAAATGTATATATCTATTACATGTTATCTGTACCTATGTACCCGCTACAATATTATACATATCTCGTATATAGAGGTACCTGCTGTACACACAAAACACATAATGGTTTATAATATAATTTGATAGAGTTTATGCATCGTACTTAATGTTGCTGTTAATACAGTAGGTACATGGCCCGTTTTAATATTGTTTAATGATACACTCTACAGATGGCACTGAGTGACTCACTGTTTGGATTTTGTGAATGATCATTATTGTTATTAAAGTCGTCAAAATTCGCGCTAAATAAATGTTTGCGGAATGAACCGTTATTTTACTCTGTATTACTATTTTTCAGATTATATTTTTATTATGAAATACGTACTTGTTGATTCTATTGAAAATAACCCGTAATTAAATTAAATCGTTTTTATTATGGTGTGTCCATTGATGTTGCTATAATTTTTTTATTAGTTATCTTCCACTTCCATGTTAGTTTTGTTAAATAGCATTCAGATTGTTTCACTTGGGCTGATTATCCAGAGTGTCAGGTCAAAAGATGTTTATCGAAAATGAACACGTTTATTCACACATATCGCCCAAAACCAAAATCGTTGCTTATTGTAAAAATAACCGATGGTTCCTCACTTTCATATTAAATTAAAAAATATACGAATATCATTGCGAAAAAACTTATGGTTTAATCTCAATTTGCATATATTTTTGATTATTTTATTTGGAGTTATTAATTTTTCATTACTTTATAATTATTAAATTTGATTTTTAAAAATATCCTTCATTCTGCGCTCCATATAAATTTGACATTGTTCCTCAACACTTTGATAGCTTTTTTAAGCAAAATGTAAAAATGCCATTATATTTCAACGAAAAAAAGTGTCTAGTTTAATAAAACTATAGTTAATTTCGTTATTTTTCTATTTATTACACTTTTTATTACCACCAAAATAAAAAAAAGCAAAAATATCTGCGTGTTCCTGCGTTATGCACAATTGTGCATAACGATATTTTATAATAAATTCTTTTTCTATTTTGCATAAAACGATATTTTTTTTTGTTTTAAGTATGCTGTCAACTTTTATTTCTTCATTTAAATACATATAAATATCATTCAAGTGGAAAAAAAGACCGCAAAAGCTTATTATATTAGAGGTAGTATAATTAAGACATTTCTTTTTGTATCAAAAAAGGTACATTTCTGGCAAGGAAAATGAGTATATCGCTAAAATAATATATTTAACACTAAGATAATACTCCCAACTTGTATTTAATTATAAAAAACACTAAGAAATTGCGCGAAGTTTCAAGTAAAAACAAATTCACATTATAAATCACGTGTTTTTTGTTATGCACATAAGGATTTTGTATGTAAAGGACAGTTCACATTGTGGACCGCGGAATTACAACGGTGATAGATATAAATACATACCACATAATTAGGGGATTCGATCCCGGGATCCCGGTAGTATTTTAGTCCCAAAAATCCCGGGATTTAATCTGAGAAATCCCGGGATTTTCGGGATTAATAAATTATACAATAAATCAAGAATTTGGGACTCATTCGCATCAATGAATCACTGACATCCGAAGCTTGTGTTAGTATCTTAAAAGAGCGCTATTCTGAGTTCGATATCTCACTAGATACCGATATTGTGGCAATAGTTACTGATGGTTCAATTGCTATGCTGAAGGTTGGAAAACTTGTTAATGCAAAGCACCTAGTTTGTTTTGCACACGGTATTCACTCAGCCGTTTGTGATTTATTGTATAGATAAATACCTGCAAATGAACCTATCAGTGATGATATTTTATTTATTTAATACATAAACGGCTATTGCCTTTTATTGATGATTTGGATGATGATAATGAAGAACTGGACTCAGGATTAATCTATAAAACCGGTAATGGTGAGTTTGACCAATGACTGGAATATTAATGAAGTCGTAAAGAAAGTTCGTAGCGGTTCTTATTTTCAAAAGAGCATCTTTGAAGAATGATACTATGCTTCAAAACTATATTGAAAAGGAACATGGAAGAGAGCTTAATTTATTGCTTAACTGCAAATCGCGTTGGAATAGTCTCTTAAGAATGCTTGAGCGATTTGATATTTCAAAAAATAGCATCAAAAAATCAATACCGACCTAATTCAAATAAATAATTCATAAAGTCTCTGGTCAATTTAATTTAAAAATACGAGTTTATACATTGATCCCTGTAGTATGTATTTTTTTGTTATGGGTTAAGCTAAATAAGACTAACTAAGTTCATTTAAAAAAAATATTCCACAATAGTACATACAAACAAACATAAAATCAACATTATAGAATATACTTGGGCAGATTTATAAGTCAGGTAAAAATGAATGATGCAGTGGTACTAGCATAAAATTCATGACATGTTTGGATAGGTACTTGCTTTGAAGGAACATACACGAAATTTCATACTGAAATTTGAATTTGGAATTGTTTTTTTCAGTCCTTTTGATCGGACAAGTCGTTCTTTTGCTTTTAAAATGGAAAAAAGTGAACTTAGAGTGCTGATAAAACACTACTTTTTACGCAAAAAAACCTTCACGGAGAAAAAGAAATGTCTTGATAACTATTAAAGTGAATCTTCTCCGTCCCTTAAGATAATTTACAAGTGGTTTACTGAATTTCGTTGTGGTAGAACGAGCACGAAAGACACTTCTCGATCAGGACGTCCAATTGAGGTAACCACTCCAAAAATGCTCATGAAAATCCACGATATTGTATTGAGAGATCGATGAATGAAGTTGAAAGTGGTAGCTAACAATTTAAAGATCTCATATGAATGAGTTTTCATATCATTTCATGAAAATTTGGGTAGGTATTAAAAAATTTTCAGCAAAATGGCTGCCGCGTTTGTTGAAAATTGACCAAAAACGTGAATGAATGACACTTTCCCAGGTTAATTTTCGGCTGTTTGAACGAAATCCGGATGAATTTTTACACAGTTTCATCACTGTAGATAAAACAAGGATTCATCTTTACACACCAGAAACAAAATAATAACCAAGCAGCGGGTGGAAGCTGGTGGAAGTGCTCCGAAGAAGGTCAAGGTGGTTCCATCAGCAGGCAAAGCTATGGCTAAGGTTTTCTGGGACGCACAAGGTACAGTCTTAATTGATTTCCTCTTAAAAGGAAAAATAATTAATCTTGAGTATAACTCTACACTTTTGGTCCAGTTGAATCAATAAACCAAAGCAAAACGGCATCATCTTGCCAAGAAGAAAATCCTGTTTCACTACGATAATGCCTCTGCTCATTCTTCCGCCACTATATTTTCCTGACCTGGTTCTCAGTGAATCCTACCTTTAACCAAGCACGAAAAAATGGCTTGGGGGACGAAGATTTGCAACTGATTCGAATGTTATCTCCGAAACTATGGCGTATTTTCAGGGCATTGGAAAAGATAACAACAAAGAGTGGATTAAAAAACTCCAGCATAGTCTAACCAAGTGTATAGCTCTAAAAGAAGATAAAGTCCATTAGAAAAAAGTAACTCTTTGTTTCATTTTTACCGGACTTATAATCCGCCCTCGTATTGCCCCACTAAACTAAAACTGTTCTGGGTTAAAACTATGAAATAAATACAAATAGGTACATGAATACAATTTAAAAATATATAAAAAAAGTTAAATTGTTAGTTTTATTAATCATAAGTGCCTTGTTTGTATATTTTAGAAGATGTTTGAAGTATAATTTTGTTTAACCGACTTTTTGCAGATTCAAAACTTAAATTCATTTCCAGATAAATAAAAAAAGCTGAATTTGACATAGTTTACCGACTTTTTGTTACCACTTTACATTATCAATACAATCCCGGGACTAGTCCCGGGATCCCGGGATCGACTGTAGATAATCCCGAAATCCCGGGATTAGAAAAAAGGGCCGGGATCGAATCCCCTACACATAATGCATGCGCATAAATTTTAAACACTTTTTATTTGAAAAATAAGTTATTTTATTCATAATATATTATATTTTATTCATATTCCTATACAGTATAATATAATATTTTTTTGCCATAGCTGCAATACATCATATATGTAAACTTATCTATATAATAAGTATACTATGTGATATACCATTGTGCTCTGAACTTAAGTCTAGTTTGAGAGATCTACAGGAGTCTGATATATAAAAATGTTAATAAACAATAAGGTGACACTGGCACTTGTCTTATTTTTATTCCCTAAATTTTAAATCCGAGCTATAAAAGTTCAATATCTTCAGTAATTTGCGCAAGGTTCCCATATGTACGGGGGCCCCAGCGGTTGTTCTATTTCTCTGTCGTAAAAACAGTTAATTTATTTCTGTGTTAATATAAATATTCTCATAGAATCATTTACTTCATCATTAATTTCTAACTACCTGTGCAGGTACATTGAAAACTTGAATCAAAATTTGGACGAGATGTGAAATTATCGCATTGCCATGATGTCGATAATTTAGTCATTATTTTCCATATACATAGGTATAGGTACCCACCTATTTTGTTTTATGAGAATTTTTATGCCTGCGGAAGTCTTAGAAGGGTTTTATTTATTATTATTTGTTCACGGCTCGAGTCTTTTACATGTAGAAGATTTACATATATAATTTATATAAGGTAAGTATATGTATAATGGATTAAGACACAGCAAGTTATATTAAAAGTCACCAAAAAAAGTAAAAAAACAACAATGAAATTGTCTCAGCAATAATAATTATTGATATTAAGAAAAAACATACTGAGCATGTAAACTGCGCTTTATAAATCTTGTGCATAACGACGTGTCTATGGTTTATAAGCAAAGATTTTGGTTTTAGGCGATATACATCCTATGCTTTCACTGCCATATCGTCGTTGCATATTCAAAAAGAGACATGTGCACACATTTTTATTTAGGCATACTCTTTTAAAACTGTTCATTAAGGCATTAAAATTGTAGTTTGGACTTTTTATTGACATGTGATATTATTCTTTAAGTATTGAATTTTAATATTTGATACTAAGAATCACTTTATAAAATAGTTATGATGTCATTATAAGCAATTTAATCTGGTAATGTCAAAATGTTTATGAATTCACATGTTCCTTTTTGAATATGCAACGACGATATTATGGTGGTCACTGGTTTCACTGCCACTCACGGTCATGGACTCATGGTGTCTGTGATTTGATGTACATATTTTCGTAGATAAAAATAATTAAAAAACGTTAATAAAAATTTGCGAGGATACAACATTGCTTTAATTTTGTCTTTGATTCTGAATATAATGCTAATTCATAGAGAATTGGACAAATAATAGGAGAAAACTTGTTTATGGTCGTTTCAGTGAAATGACCGTTTATCAAATTATGTCACCCATTATCGCTAATAAATTAACGATTAAACGCTATTTACACTTTTTCAATTTGGAGCATCATCGAGAGGGATCGCTGAAAGTAAATAAGTCTGAATTCTCCTTAAGCTCAGAATCGTTAAGATCGTATTTGTGCAATATTTTTCAACTCTTGTTGCATGAAAAACTGTTATTGCTTACATTTTGTAGATTCAATTCCTTGACCTGGTTAATATGTAGGTACTATGCTATTCACCTTCTGGGGTAGTTCCACGAAAAAATAACATATGCAACGAATATTTATATAATTGTGTGATTTCGTTCTATTCTGCATTTCAAATATGTAGTTTCAGCAGTCTAATTTGTTTGAAAATTTAACCATTTTAATATTAATTTTTAATGTATATTATTCAAAGTAGACACAGAAAAATATTAAGATTTTTTCGACTGTGCGTTAGTCCAAAGGTGGAATTCTAAACCGGATATTGAATGATTGAGTTCGATTCCTGTCTTGAGAACAAAGAAAGTTTGTGTTATTTTCTGTTCTTTGGTGGTAGTCTCATGTGTTTTCTGTTATACATATAATACGAATGAAAAATCTATATTTGTTAATATTGAATTCTTGTTTATTTTGAATACTACTCGTACTTATACCATATTGGGAAATGCTATGAAAAGTTAGCGGATTTTTACCGAGGTAGATGGGATGACAGTAGTCAATAGTCCGTTATATGGTATACAGAATATCTACAATTTCTTATTCTTACACCCTCCTTTAACTTGGCAAACAGAAATGGTGTTAGTGATACGTACGTAACAATGATTGCCTTCCAATAACTTAAGGTAGAAGTACCAACCAACCGATCAACATATTGTCGAATGAAACTCCATGTTGTGCTATTAAAGCAAAATCGATTATTTAATAATTTCCTCCCTTAAGTTTGATTGACTACTGCTTTCTACTAGCAGTTACTCGCGGAAAGTAACTTCTTGTTCTTTATCACGACGCCCTCATAAGAATATAGTGAAACTTTGAAGAAGAAACCCATTGTAGTTGAGAATTTGAATTAATCAAAGGTTTTATGGCTCAAATAAGTATGTATTATTTGTATGCTTTGTGCATTTTAAGGTACATAATTCTTTCTTCGATAGTTATGTTTCTGAGTCTATTTATGGATATATGTACCTATAACAGAATACCTACATTATTTTGTTTTAAATACTGCTTTGTTGGCTGGTGTGGCGCGAAATGTTACGCTCGTGCCTTTGAGTCACGAAGTCCCGGGTTCGGTTCCTAGACATGGCCTGGCCAAAATAAGAAATTATCTTTTTCAAATTTTTCTAGCTCTGGGTGTTACATGTATAGGTATGTGTTAAGTGCATTGTATATGTATTTTCGTCGTGTTAGTACCCATAATACAAGATTCATATCTTAGTTTGGGACTAACTTATTATTACTGACAAAGAGACGATTCTTACCGGGATCATTACAGCTGAAGGCCAATGCGATCCCAGAAGAAAACAAAACTTATGTTAAGGAAGTGATTTTGTTATTTTGTTGTTTATTTATTTTATGATTGTACTTACTTTTCTCGGCTAGAGGGACATCGATCTCTTTCAATGTTAATTACATATATACACATTTTTTTCTGTTTCCAACATTTTTATTGCTGAAATTGCTTGGTATTACTTCTCTCATGACATGGATATTGTTTTGTTACATATAGGTTGTATTACGATACATTTAAAATACCCTAAAGATAGACTATGTGGATTGCATTGGTAGGAACATTTTCAATAAGCCTATTGGTTTATGAGTAATTATTGATGATAATAGGGTTTTGTGCTTCCTCACACTACCAACGCTTGTGGTAATAGGATGGATGACCTGTGTATAGGAGATCGTGTTTCGTCTCAAGCCTGCTGTTATTCTTGTACAAGTGAAGTGAAGTGTTGTAGTGAGTGTCGCGGTCAGCCTCTTCACCACTCGCTGGCGTGAATAACGCATCTAATGCGCGGGTAGTGGGTACCACCACACCACCCGATCCTGCCACCCAGGGTTCACTTGTTCACCGGCGGTATTGATTATTCTCGGCTGGGGTGTCGTGTGGGCGCCACCCCATACCTCCTATATATTTATATTATGTATATCCTACAATATATATACATAGATACAATACATCCCTACCTCCTCCCCCGCACCCACCCCCACCCACTGCTAATCCTCCATGCGGAATGTCTCGGTGCCATCACATACTCTTCTTATTGTTGGCATCTACTCACCATCATGTTGTTGCACCTAACTCCATTCGATACTGCATCAGACCTCAAAGTACCTACTTCTTCTAGATACATCCGTCCATCTCCTCCATTCTTCATCACCTCCCCAACTTTCACCTTTCTAATTGATACACTCGTTTATGATTGATTAATGATGGATCGGTGTTGACATGATAGATGAACACACGCTTGAAACAAATTACCAGGATTACATCCTCGTTATGTGTGGAGGTGCGTAGTATAAAAGTTTCACAACTTCTGTGGAGAAAATAACAAGCATCTACGTATATTTCAAATTCAGTATTCTCGACTAAACTTCATATATTCTCTAAAACATTCATCCTCCTGGGTCTGGATATTATGCGTGTACGTGGTCTTATTTCGTTTTTTTCCTTTTCAAACAAGTAGGACGTGTCTATCTTCAATGACTGCAGTATATCGTGAAATGTTTTCTCTCAGTATGAATTTTATTATGTTTATAAATAATTTACTTCGTGTAGGTAATATTATTACTAAGGGAAAGATGACTTCTAACCACTGTCGTATGTTGTCCATACTAATTATGCAGAATAATTTTGTGTTACATAGTTGCAATTCTGTAATTATTGTATCATTTGTGTTTTATGTACCTAATGTTTATTTTGTATTGTTTCAGACTGTGTCTACTTCGAGACCTCATCGACATTGCCCTATCAGATCCGGCGGATAGAGGAACTGAATAAAACAGCGTCGGGCAATGTCGAAGCTAAAGTAATGTGTTTCTATAGGCGGAGGGATTTACCTAGCCCGCTTATACAATTAGCAGATAAACACCAATGTAAGTATACAAAAAAAATTATCTCGTCAGTTGACCGCAGAGTAATTTGTATTTTTAACAACCCTCGGATAAACATGATAATGTAGAATGTGTATCTGATGAAACTACCACACGTATACCATTTTTGATGTACCTAATCATATCTAATGAATTCGTTTTTTTTCGTGTGAATGTTTGCTCTCGACAAACATCTCACTTTATGTCATGCTAAGAAACACAAATACCACCACTACCATACCATCACGGGATATTCCACAAGTGGGGTAGACAGTAAACCAGCTGCAGGTAATAAACATCGCGCCTTTGAGATTGATGCTCCATTAAACGGCGCCGAATAAATCATACAACATACATGCATACATACATGCAAACTATCATTTCCTTGCCAACAGAAATTAAACATTAAAGATGGGTGGCAAAGCTCATCGCTGACTTTAAGATATAAATAGTACCAGTAGTTTCCGAACACTTGCATTTAAAACACAAATATGTGTTTTAAATGCAAGTGTTCGGAAACTAATAACTAATACTAATCATGTCGTATCTAAGCTGTTTATTGTGTCTAAATTTGTTTCTTGCACATATATTACTGATTGTGCTGTCCTCGACACAGGCTTTAGACACAGGAATTAGTTTCATTGGCATATTATGGATTATTTAAACTGTATTTGATTGGCCAATTTCAAAAAATCCCTAAGTCCACTTTCGTCAAAATTGAGCTGACTGTACCATCGGATGTAGATTTTTTCTCTCTGTAACATATTATTTTTTCTTGACCCTGAAAGAGTCCCAAGTCCTTTTTTTAAATAATTAAAAGTAGAAAATAATATTATTTTCAATTCAAAATAACCCTAAGTCCAAAAAATACCTAAGTCCATTAATTCTATTGCAATAATACCCCAAGCCCACCGTGTTCCACCGTAATAATACCCTAAGTCCGTTGACTTCTTATTTTGTCGATTGATAATAATATTGTTTGATAATTTCACGATAAAACTGTAACACCAAACTATTTTTCAATGTGAGTTTCAAGCTCTTGTGAAAGCATATTAACATTTGAAATAAAAATCATATTATTATTGTTTATTCTATTAATAATAATATTATTTATGGTTGATCATGCCATTGTTCTCTAAGCAAGTTCTCCATCAAACTCTAAAAATATTAGGTTAATTTATTATGTAATATGGTTTATTTTTTTGGTTCTCTTCATTATTTGCAAATTATTAAAAAAAATGTTATAGTTATCTATACATTATTACATTCCTTAAGGACAAAACCCTAAGTCCACCACCTTTGTCAAAAAAATGCCTTAGTCCATAAGTCCGTAGCCAATACTTTTTTAATTGATAGAAATCTTCAATATGGTGATAAATGTTGCCTTAAAATGTCTAATTATTATCATAGAAGGTTTTTTGTTCTCTATAATAATTGTCTGTTTGGAATGTGTTTTTATGCATATTAATTTAGTATTTTGTTTTATTTTTTTTATCCTAACTTTTATTATAAATGACTACCTTATGCTCTTACTGAAACATGTATAGCAAACTTTGAACTTATGTGTACAATTGAAATAGGATAATGCACAATTTTATATTTTGTTAACTACTTTTGTTCAGATGCTATGTATTGCAATAATTTTAAATGAATGAATAAGAATTTATTGTGAAGTACCTGCTCGGAATATTTTCATAAATCATATCTTTTGTTCAATTTTGACACGCTCCTTTGAACATTGTCGACTCGAAAAAAATTCAAAATAATATCATCAATTACCTATCAAGCATTTTAGTAGCGAGTTCTTGCCGAGCATTTTATATATTAATTGTTGAAAGAAAAAATGTTTAGAAAGGTAAAAAATCCCCATGGATTTAATTAATTAATTTTCACGAGATGTTGTTTTCCCATTATTTTTTCTGATTTAAGTAAAATGTTGGATCGAGTTAGTCTGGATGTGAAGCGCATTGCAAACAATGAAATGAAAACCAAAGTCGTACTTGAATAATACGTACCTCATGCTGTATACCCAGTGTGTATATTATATTTTGTATGTAGATAGGGAATACTTTCATATTAACTGTACGTTATTATAAGATAAAGTTGGTTATTATAGAGATGTTGATAATTACAATGAATTTACTCTCTCTCCCCTCTTGGTGTCTTCCCTTCACTCAAATAGAAAGTTGGAATTAATATTGCGAACCCTACCAACGACCTAAACGTTTCTAACTTATTCGTCTCATCGCCTATTCTTCTCAGCAAATAGAATTTTCTGATCTCGGCAATTAATATTTTATTAGCGAACTGTAATGTTTTTAAGCGTACGTTTGTTTCCTCTGTCATATTGGAACCATTCGTAGAAAGACTAGAATTATATTATGAGTTCGTCAATGGCTGCGTCCAGATAGTAGGATGCGAACGTCAATCATCCATCAGTCTTCAATCATTCGGTGACCATTCGGAGCATTTTCCGAAGAAACATTCGAATATTTCTTCGGAGAATGCTCCGAATCGTCACCGAATGATTGATGATTGATTGACGTTCACATCCTATTATCTGGACGCAGGCAATTTTAATCACAAGGATGGAATTATTTTTATAAAAATTATATGAAAATATATAAAAATTGGCGAACTTTACGTTACAAAAAAGAGCATTGGAACTAGGACTTGAATTGCATACCTTATGTATCAATCCTAGAACGAATCTAAAGAAATCGATTGTACATATGGATGCATTATAATGATATGATATTAGATGCTTACAGAGAATTTATACGGTTTTCATAACTATTATGCTATTTTTTCTCAAAATATCGTACCTTCCCGTTTTCAAGATTTTATAAATTTTGACGCAGGTTCATTTTGTCCCTTGCTTCAGTATACAGTAATACAGCGTGATGAATCAAGAAACTAAATTTACAAGCACACATTAAGGTGAGAGATCTCTCGTACTAGTCGCTCATCTTTCACTTATTTTTCTTTAGATAATAATACAAATTAAAGAGGATATGCAAAATTAAATTTGTGGCGTAACTGTTTAAAATTTACCTATGGATATGTACCATATTGTTGCGATTTCAAGTTTTTCTCAATAATACACGAATGTTCTCGCAGTGTTTGATATCTACAATTACACGTTATAGAAGATAATGGTAAATTTTTATAGGTTTTATTCACCCACTCTTCCAACATTGTGTATTTTGCTTTTTTTGTAAAATAGTCCGTGATACTCACTACCTACTAATCATCCCTTGGAAAAATGGGGAAGAAAAAGCTTCGCACATTATTCACAGATTGTATGGCAATGTAGGTACCTCGTTTCGCGGCATTTCTAATACTTGTGCCGTTGTCGTAAAGGTGTCAGATGAAAGAGAATCTTTCAGACATCCAAAACACAGTTTGTCTCTTTCTTTTATGGTGTTGGTTTTGACATTATAAATAAGCGAATATTTAAGTAGAAAAGGACAATATGTATCTCTTGTGATAATTATAGTAACTACCCATTTTTCAGCATGCGTATTCAACTGTTTCTCAGACTAGTGACGCTCCGTCTTTAGAATTCGTTCCACGTGATCGAAACACGTTGCTTTCTAAAGGCCACGTTTTCTTTTACTTTTCATTTTATCGACATAGATATTTTCATCTCTCTATTTTGGGTTCTAAATTATTGCTAATGATAATTACTTCTAGTTAAATTGAGCTAGCGATCAGCGATCGAGTAAACAAATATGTTTAGAAATTGGTGAACACTAAGCATAGTGCAAATCACTCGACGTCATACATCATTTAATGGAATTACCGTTATTTGGGTTAGTTGGAAGAAATCGCGCCTCTGCGATAAACTCACCCTCTGTATATTGATTGTATGATTGTCTTTGTTTTAAATGTATTTTTGTGTAAATTTGCTTGTTATCAATGTACAGTAAAGAATAAATAAATAAATAAATAAAATTTATTGTTATTATAGCGGTTATTTCAATCAGGTAATTTCATTTGCAAAACTACGCGTATAGCATTTTTATATTTCACAATTTAATGCTACATTTAATATTTTGTATCAAATACTTTTCTTTGAGATCATATTAGTAGGTATATATTTAGTTATTACTAATAAGTATTTTTCTGCTTTTCCATAAAGAAGCTATTGAAATCCTAATGTCTTACTATCTTTCTGACTTTATTTTTCATGAAAATATTACACGTGATAACGTACGTTCGTTATGTGAAAAAAAAAATGTCAGGATAAGGATGTACAATCAACTTGTAAAGTCATTATACTGGAGATAGAATGTCTTTATATCAAACCCCTTTCCAACAGTCATTTGTTTTTACGATATCGTTCGCGGTACACTTCAGGAAAATGTTGAGGGCGAATACTGTGTAATGTAGTATGTAAAATCTCTTTGCTACACTTTTATATTTACAATAAACAGATTTATTTTCCAAAAAACTGATGTCCAGTATTTTAGTTTAGATTGACACTCCGGATTGTTCCCGGTTAAGGACAGCTATCACACTCCTCTGTGTAAGTTTTCTAGTGTCCTGTAAAAGGCAGGTAAACATAAAAAAACCCTTGTTAGTCATTTAACATCTTTTATTTTACGATGAGGCTTACCACCCATCCTGAATGTTTGAAGTTTTTTTTTGCACTAAGAGGACGACTTGATGTTGTGTCTTTTAAATGCAATTGATCCTCTGGCTATCCCACTTGTGGGAAATGCCGTAATGGTATGAACCAATTAATGATTATTTTAGTAATAAAAGATCGCGTGTTTTTTAATTTCCTTTTAGTCATAAATAGACGCATATGCAGTCAACTTTAATTTATGTTTTGTCTCAAGGCTTATCTTTTGATTGCAAAATTTGTATACCTTTTGTTTTTCTACTCTTTATTTACATATTACACGCATTTGATTTAATAATGAATATGTGTCAATTTGAAATGATTTATTGTAGAATATGAGATACGTGTTTTTCAACAATTTGTTTCAATTGTTTGATGTGCTCAGAACTAGAATTCTGTTTGAATTAATAGAATACAGGACTACTATTTAGCATATAATAATGTTTTAAACATTGTATCCCGTATAATTATGAATTAACTGTCTTATTTACAATTTTCAATACCAAGAATCTAATTTATTGCAAACTCTTTGAAAAATATTGCTCATCTGTGATGTTATTTTAGGATTCCCTAATATCGTACAAAGGCGATTGCTGGACTTGCTTGCTTTAAATTCGCCCACAACGGTATTTAATATTATTTTTTTCATTGTTGATTACCATTAATTAACTTCATTCATTCATTCATTCATTTCTGTCGGTCCCTCAATCCTGAGGATCGTGACCATCATGCCTCGTTCTGTAGACCATCTGTCTCCATGTTGAGCGATCCTCTGCCATGTGTAAGGCCCCGTGAAGTGAGCTCTGTGTGGCCTCCTTAATTTGGTCGCTCCATCTTATTGGCACTCTGCCCCTTCCTCTCCTCCCTTCTACAACCCCAGTCATAATCACTTTTTCTAGGTTGTCATGCTCTCTTCTTGCATTATCCCTAATACTGTTTTTGCCATACCAAATTGTATGAGAACGTAATTTCTTCATTTTAAGTTAAACTGATGAGGACGAAAGCTCTTGAAAGTAAGTGCGCGATCAATCGTCACTGTGGTAGTACTATATAATATAAAAGCGTTTTATTTAAAATAACTACAACTTCGTTTGATATATTATGATTAATAGGTACGGTTCGAAAGTAAGTATAGTACCCATATGCAAATATCTATAATAACATGTGAAGTTTTTTTCCCTCCCTTATTTTCTTCTTTCCTTGGATGGGTGGTAATTTGTGGTTTTCAAATTCCAGACTACATTACTATAATGCGAGAATTTGGAAATTATATTCCGTCCTGCTGCTAGCCACCGTCTTCCTGAATTGTTCGATAGCCGCTTCTATTGAAAAGAATTAGTGAACGACGCGTTCCTTCAACGCTATTATTGATGGATTTTTACCATTCATAACAACCTACTGTCTTGTTTCTTATTCTGTTGTATCCAAAGATCAACCAAGTGGGTAACTATTACTTACTCTATGGTGGTATCGGTTACCACATTATACTTATAATAAATGAATTTGCGAACGAACAGTATTTTTTTGTTGTTATAAGAAAATCGTGTTATATTAATGTAGTTCTTTTTCGATAACACATTTTAGAGATCCATCTATGTAGTGATTTTTTTCGTTTCTGTGTTAGTACCCTGTATATTTACCCTTTCAAATGATGAACTGCAAACATCACATAGGTACTTATTATGCATTATGTTGAACCACCCACATTGCTTATACCCTTTACTTAGCTTAATAGTGGATGGATCTCTACCTACTTTTAGATATCGTCGGTGGATTCATAAAACCTCCACTGTGCATTTATCAAAAAGATCAGAAGATCAAAACACTGTTTTGCTAGTTGACTTTTTCCATGTGTCTTGATCTTGAAGTCACGTGAATTATGTCATAAGAGATTCTATAAAATATGTATTATGAGTTCGTCTGTAGCCTGGAGGTAGAGTCTCGACCTCGTACACATGAGGTCCGTGGTTCGATCCCAGGTGCCGGCAAACTCCCCTTTCACGACACAAGCTTTTAGCTTAGTGCGAAAGGTGTATATGGTTGTGTTTGGGTTTATAACAAAAACCCAGACATTGAAGACTCCCTCCCATACCCGGATATCTCAGAAGTCGGGGGACTTTTATTTATCCGCTCTTCTAAGCAAAACTTTTGTCCTCACGGGCGGGCCCTATTGGGCAGCCTGAAGGGCTGGCCGGCCAATACCGCCTCGTGGGAATCTTTTATGCTACATTTACGTCTTCGATGCCCCTCTCAGGAGGATAAAATGCAATCATAACCGAATCAAACACAATGAACAACAACAAATAAACAAAGCTCAACAACAAAAACCCAAAAAAATAAAAATGACAAGCAAGCACAATAATTTATCAATGATTATAACAATACAGTATCTAATTTGGACCAGAGGCCGAAATAAGGTGTCCAGAGATTTGTTATTGGGCTTTCAGAAGGTGAGACTCGAGAGTCGCCGTTACCAGCGCAATGAAAAGACATTTCCCTCCCAACAGGAACATCCCTCCCATATCTACTCTCCACCAAGGGAGACAGGACGTAACACAACAAATAACGAGTTCGCTCAACAGGTCCCGCCGCAAAGTGCAACAATCAATCCTAGAGCACTCCTACCTCAGTTGGGGGAAACCCGGCTGACGCAGGAGATCCCACCGAGAAACCCATGTCTCCACAAATTCCAAAAATGCCCTGAGATTCCGTGGACATTGCAGCACCTCCCCGAACCAAACAGGTCGGGGGGTGTTCTCGCTCATATTACCTATCATTCTATCCCTAGCATCCATCATCTCGGGACACTCCCAGAGGATATGCTCCGCACTTTGCGCACCCGTCCCACTAACACACCACGGATTCTCCACTAGTCCAAGCTCAAAGAGCTTGCCCTTTAGATCACCGTGGCCCGTCACTAATTGTACAGCATGGTGGTTGAGAGACAGAAAATGCCGCTTCATTCTCTCGCTAACATCCAGGAGGAACTTGTGGACTAACCTGGCAGTCCTCCCCGCATCCCATCTCTCTTGCCAAACTTCCATCGTTCTCTCACGTATTTTGCCGATTGCCCTATTCAAACCTCTTATCCCTTCCTTTCCGGGACAGAGACTTCCTTTGCTTGCCGTCACAGGTGCGTATCGAACGGCTGCCAGTGATGGCCTTCCAGTCTTAGTTGGTGTGCTTCCTTCGGACTTAGAAATTCTTGACAGTGTAGCCAGACGTAAGCTCAAGGCGGATGGTAGGGTCAATCATCTCGGAAAAACCCAGACAGGTATATCTTTTTTTAAAAAAATGAATTTTTAGGCATCATTCGAAAAAATCGCAGAATCGTTTTTAAGAATATCTGAGTTTTTGCGCATTATCGAAGAAAAAGTAGCTCGTAAGAAATTTAATTTCTCTCGATTACTTTTTCCGTGAATATCTTAGCTTATAGATTATTTATTTTTGATTGATAGATGCGGCTCGACGAGATGTTTAATTTGGTATCAATATCTCATTTTTTTTTAATTATCGACAAACGGGAGGTTTCATGGATCCTCGACGATGTATACCGTATCACATGTCCTCGAAATTGTAGACCACTTTTCTGAAATTAAGGCGCAGATGCGACCCCCCCAAATTAAGGCAATTTCACTATCTTTGCTCCAACTTGTCTTTATATATGGTACCATTTGTTTTACATGTATTAACATAATTCTTTGACTATAAAATGTAGGTAATGTAGGTATGCATTTTTAAATTTTTTGAAACATCTCTTTGTATTATTCATCATTTCTGTCGGTCCCTCAATCCTGAGGATCGTGACCATCATGCCTCGTTCTGTAGACCATCTGTCTCCATGTTGAGCGTTCCTCTGCCATGTGTAAGGCCCCATGAAGTGAGCTCTGTGTGGCCTCCTTAATTTGGTCGCTCCATCTTATTGGCACTCTACCCCTTCCTCTCCTCCCTTCTACAACCCCAGTCATAATCACTTTTTCTAGGTTGTCATGCTCTCTTCTTGCAATGTGCCCGAAATATCGCAAAGCGCGCTGACTGCAAATCGTTGAGAGTCGCGCCGAAATGTTTAACTCCCTGAGAATGGACTCATTGGTCCTGTGTTCCGTCCAATGCACTCGGAGCAATTTTCTCCAGCACCACATCTCAAACGCATCGATCCTCGCGCGTTCGCTAGCTCGCAGCGTCCACGTTTCAGCTCCGTATAAAAATATGCTGAATACCAAGGTCTTGACTAGTCTTATCTTTGTGTTTCTCATAATTTCACGGCTTTTCCAAATTTTATCAAGACGACCCATTGCGTTCTTTGCCATCTGTGTGCGGCGGTTCACTTCTTGGTCGCTTGTGCCTCTATTATTTATGAGAGAACCTAGATAGATAAATTCGTTGACAAAGTCAATTCCTGGAAGATAATGTTCCGTGTCTGCGAGCCTGCCTGAGCGATCAACTATCATTGCCTTAGTTTTATTATTACATCAAGAAAATATGTCAAATAGTGAAAGGAAAGCGTATCAATTTATAATTTTTTGTTGTTGTTAATATTGTCTATGGATGTCTCCGGCAGCTGTGCCAATATTTTAATGGTGCCGGCCACGGTCACGGATACACTGCCATTTTTTTTTTGAGTTCGTCGGTAGCCTGGAGGTAGAGTCTCGGCCTTCAGAACAAGGGGTCCGTGGTCGATCCCAGGTGCCGGCAAACTCCCCTTTCACGGCACAAGCTTTTAGCTTAGTGTGAAAGGTGTATAAGGTTGTATTTGGGGTTATAACAAAACCCAGATATATCTTTTTAAAAAAAAAAAAAAAATTAAAAGTACTCCTTGGTAACCTTCAAGGGCTTTCCTTTTATTAGTCAAATACGCAGGAAGCATGCGCAAGCTGAAAGTACTTACGGCTTATTTTTTGTTTGGCACGTGTATCTAATTAAATCAGGCATTACGTAATATAGTAATAATTGGGTAAGAAGAATCTCACTCCAGTATACTTACTCTGAGAGTGAAATAACACAGATGTTACTTTCTCCCCTAAAAGTCACAGCACAGGTGAACTCGAATGGAAGAAATCTTTATTGTTAATATTTCTTTACCACTATTTAGAGCTGTGTATGAATGTGCCAGAAACAAAGGACAAATAGAAGAGTTGGGCTTTATTTCACTATATTCTCTTAGCTCTGTTTACTTAACTACATCGTCAGTAGGTATATAGCGTAGTTTTGGGTACGAAGTTTTATGTGTATAAAATTTAAGTTCACCCTGTATTTTATGTACTTTCATATATCAAGGGGTATGAAAAAAGTTACTATCTACGCATAGTATGTTCCAAGTTCTTCTGCCTCTGACCGATATGTTATGTAGAGAACATGATGAACTTCTTTTCTAGTGTAAGTATATTACATAAAACTGAATACAGTCTGTGGGTAGCATCAGCGACATTTTTAAAGTAAATTTTTATTGCTGTCTTTTACAGCATGCTTTTTTCTTTCAAGGATACGACAGTTTGAACAATTGATAATACAATAATACAAATTGTGATTAGATCACTAGTTGTAAAGTATCTAAAATCTATACTATAAAAAAAATAAAGAAGAGGAAGGGAAGGAAGGGGGAAGGTAATACAGTTCAGTTCAATGCACAATGTTTTAGCACATAGTTACTTTATTACATAGATAGGTACGCATGCTTTAAAATAGATGTAAAAAGAGTAAATAGTCATTTGCGGTGGTAAAATAATTGTTCTGGATCGCGAACGACACTGCAACCATATTTTGTTACTTTCTTTACTTATAAAAATGTATTGATGTGGAAGAAATTTACTCATCCATTTGAGTATTGGAATTTATTTTATAACTGTTTTTGTATTGTACCTACCAATTTAAATTCTGTGGGTACAATATAATATAACATATAGACTTTTTTTATTTCACCAAGACTTGAACGTTTATATTGGTAGCATTTTCCATTTCAAGGATGATATCCTTAGTAAGTCGAATATAGGGTTGAGTTACCGGTTGTAGTTACGTAAAAAGAAAATTTTCATCTAGTAGGTATACAAAGAAGTGTTTTGAGAAAACATGCGATACGAAATTGTATGGCAAAACAAGTTTACGGGACGGAGGTACCTAGGTATGTTACGTATTACTGAATAGTTGAAAAGGTGTATCGCTGTTACATGAGATAAATTGTACGGAAAGAATTCAGGTCTAGATATTATGTTTTAGTAGACGATACTATCCGCGTATATATCTACTCTCCTATTTTTGAAAGTCTTATTTATTCTTTACATCGCATGCAGTGGTGGAGCTATTTCGTATTTTTTTTTACTACGCATAGAAAAAATATACGAATATTCACTTTCTTTTTGACCGTGACTATATGGAAGAAATCATTTTATAGTGATGATCTTGTAACTGCATAAATTGTAATCTTGATAGTTTGCGTTTTATATTATTTCGTTATAAATTGGTGAATACCTAGAAAAGATTCTGGATATTTCAACTCGGCTCTCTGCTCAATTTTTAATATTTTGTTTTAGATAGTGATAGTATGATGATGGAAATGCTTTTGTTTTATCACTTATTTTGTTTTGTGAATGTATTTGCTTCTCTCGGCTAGAGAGACATCGAAGAAGTGTTGTCAAAAGATTCCACACGAGTTTATGGTGGTTTGATGGTTTTGATTGGCCAACCCTTCAGTTCATAGCGTCTGATTGATGACAACATTTTGTTTGGATAGATGCAGTTGGGTTCGTTCACGAAAGCATCATAATCCTACGTCTAGATTGAATTAAGCATAACCTGATGACAAGCTCATTAGAGCTTATCGGGATTTTGCACACATATTGTAATTTTTATTTGAATAAAGTATTTTACACACAAACAAAAAATCCATTCGTTTAATAACTTGTCCGCGCCATTCGGTTTCTTGGTGTATACAGTATAGGCACTAATACCGCGATAATCTTTGACTTGTAAGCAGTCATTCATCCTGTCACCATGTCATTAACTTTTGTCATCTTTTATAGCAGATATTAGTTTATCAACAAACATTATGTAAAGTTGATGTAAATAAGAATGTACGCATTTAAGTTTCAGTTATACTTATTTGTGAAATTGCAAAAAATTGTGAGTTGATTAGCAATAGTGAGATGACGAAATATTTGTCTACTGTTTCTGTTTTGTCATTGTCTAGGATTTTGTTTAGATATTATGGAGAGTTAGGTTCTGAGGCATTTTTTTATACAATTTTGTTATATCATTCGCATATTATTTCTAGTATAGTTGTCTACACTCACACCCAAATAATCCAGAGACAGACACAACACATCCATACTCTCTTACCGATGTATTAGTATATATGTATTATAGTTGCTGAAGAGGGCGCACATTCGCATGTCGGTAAATAGATACACTGTGATATTGTGTATAGGTACATACCTAATATATTATGTACGCGGTATATCTATATATATATATGTTGTATAAGGTAGGTAGGTACCTACTCAGTTATTGTGTGTATTTATATTCCATACGTACTACACCTTTTCCCATACCAACACATAGGCATAATCATATCTGCACGCTGATGTAGCGACATTGGAGGAGTGCGGGAGGGTCGGGGAGGGTGAGGCATGGTAACCTTTCCTCGGTTTGCGTATTTTGCCCATTTAGTAGTCGGGTTGTTGTGGGCGGGTTGTGTTAGGTGGATGGGGGAGGGGGAAGGAGCAGGACTCGCTTCCTAATTTCTTCTGCCGCTTCCCTTTGTGTGATCCGGTATTACTATTTATTCCTTAAAAGGCTCCGCACGGCAGCCGCCATGAGATTGGCTTCTATGCGACATCCACCAGCCTCCCCTCACCCACCATCTCCCGTCTCCCATAACAACCATTGAGCTGTATGTCGGCCTTGGCCGTACCGCAGCCGTTACTGCATATTCCGAACAACTATGTTAATATCTTATTTGCAATACTCTCATTACAATAATACCGTGTTCCCATGTTCTCACAACTCTCCGAACTAAGACTTGATCCCGTGATTCATCTTTACACTACTTTGCTCTTGAATTCATCGGCTATGCAGTTATAGGTATATAGTACATATGTATAAAGATACATATACACCATAGCACAATAAAAATAATAAATCTTCTCTCTATCTATATCATCACGGCCTATCTCACATGTAGGGCTCCTGGCCTCTCCGTGCCGGCAAATATTAAGATATTCAGGATGGGTGGCAAACCTTATCGCTGAATTAGAGATGTAAAATGTCTTTATTTTTTCGAACACCTGCCTTTTAAATGACACTCGAAAACGTAAAGAAAAAGGCGGGAAACCAATTCTTTGCCGGGTGCTCTACGAAAATGATAAATCTTCATTGCATAAAAAGTGTATAGTAAAACAAAACATAATATAAAAAGAGATAATTTTGCGCATTGGGTGAGTTTAAGCAAAAGAGCGATTTCGTCCGACTAACCCATCAAGTAAATAACAAATTTAATAACGTAAAATTATATTAGACACATGCAGATATATGTATATTAAAATAAATCTATACAGAAAATAAAATACTTAAGTACACAAACATCAAAAACAATATCAGTAGGATACGCGACACGGTACTTGTGAAAGGCTTGAATTTTTACACTATTTTCATACTAACATAAAAGTACCATATTTGAAATGTATCTTCATTTCGATTAAACTCCTTGATAAACAACGGCCTGCAGCGGCCAATAGACAAGACTTGACTGAATAGCAAAAGCTAGCATACCTATTTAATGTTGGGTCAGAAGGTATTAATGTACTAATAAAGAAAAACCGACTGTTATTGTGCAACAATCTGAATGATTTTTTCGTAAATACAATTAATACTATACGATTTATAATAGTCAACACTTGGCTTTTGCAGCACTATTTAGACGTCGCTTTACTAGGATTTATAGTGTATTTTGTTTTCAATGTAACGTTTTGGACAGTATGTTGATATTAAGAATCATCGTTGCCTCTTCAAATATATACCTACATGGAATATGCATTACTATAACATAATAAAAATAATAATAAGTATAGTACGAATTACTCGAAAAAGTTTAGCAAATCCTTGTAAGATGTTTGCTATTACAATGGGTTTACTTGAAAAGGAAATACAGTAGTACCTAACAGATAACGATTTTCATGCATTGTAACAAAAAGTCAGAAATGAAAACATTAGCTTCTCGTACATTACCACTCTTTGTCGCAACATGTCTGGTAACTATTGATATTGTTCAGTAGTTCACTTACCATCACGTACGAATATGTTGACAATCTAGTTAGGCGAACAGCTGGAATTTTTTCAAAATCTAGATTTTTGACTTATTACTAGTAAAAAGTTATATTATTTTTATTAGAAGCAAATATTTGTGTTGAGTTTTCGTTAGACCGCCATACTGTTTCAAAACTTGTGACGTATCTTGGAATATTAGAATTTCGAGTTGGTTTTTTGATTTCTCAGAATAGAGTTGAGAGGAAATTTCGATGCATCCATAGTTGAAATCTGTTTTAAGACGAATTTGTTGGAATCTTTTAAGGGTGAATAGTGATGAGAATAAATAAACTGATTATTTGTACCATGCATGGCGAAATTATACACAACACACAATTTAGATTGCATCCTTGTGTTGATGTTATTATTTGTGTCGCTTTGCTGAGAAGAAATTATGTCAATCCATATAACATGTTCCTGTATACGAGTAGGTACATAGTGGGTCTAGATCATGCTTGTCTAAAGTGCGGCCCAAAACACTTTGAGATGCGGCCCAAACGCACATTATGAAAATATTTAAATTTGCTTATTTTTACTAAAAAAATTAATGTTTGCAATATTTTTCATTTTTGTAACATATACATAAAATCGATTTGCTTGTTCAACAAAAGCAAATCCTTCCATCACATTAATTTTACATAGGTATATATGTATAATATATACATTTTTATACATATGTTCATTTATAATTTTATACATATATATCTAATTCAAATAAAATAAATGTAATAAAAAGAAGTTATTTTATTTTAATAGAACTATATATAGGTATGTAGTTAATTTTATTTCCATTTGTTGAAAAAATATTTATATGCGGCCCAGCATATTTTTTTTTTTGCAATGTGGCCCTCGTATGGTCTAAGTTTAGACACCCATGGTATAGATGAATTTAGTGCAGTTACAGACCGCAATAGTGGAGTTACTATGTTTATGTAGTAGTTATAAAAGTAAGTTTCATTATATTGATGGTGTACATTATTATTTATAATGCAACTGTACCTCTTCAAAGGTTCTTGACGTAATGAGAAAACCTCCTCGTTGTTGCGTTAGAGCTAGTGTGGAATGGAAATTCTTAAAAAGCTTCGATAAAAAAAGAACTGTTTAAACAAATTGCGACTGTGACCCAATTTTTTTTTTCATAATATAAAGGAAATGAATAATGCAACGATATTATAATAAGTTACAATAACCTTAAACTTACATATTCACTTGGATTTAAAAATAAATCGAAACACAATGAAATTTGAATCTGAATAATTTCGTGTATATAGTAGAAAATTTTAGGATTTTTATTGTACATACTTAGTTTACTATCATTGTACACTTATTAAATTTACAAAGGGTACCAAACAAAAGTATTATAAATATTAGTGGGACAATAAACCAATTTTTTGTTTTGATATCGCATATACACATCTTTCCAGAGGACTGAGGCAAATGTAGACAAGTGAAAATTAGATATCAATAACTGTATGTTTAATTGTATTTGATTTGCCGTTGTATTTTTCACAATGAATAATTTAAATAAAACTGTGATTTTTCTCCCAGGCTATAGTAGCCGGGGGGTGGTTGTCGATTCTACATCGTCACCCCACCTAAGCTCCGTTGACTTTGCTGTTCACCTCTTCGTCTCTCGATGGCTGTGTTATGTTGTGTTGTATTTATATTGAGCAGTAGCAGTACAATGTTATTATAGTTTAATCTTACAGACACCGAGAACGCTTCACTTCATCTTTCTGCAGTTGATAGTATTCCAATACAATTATAATCTGGCATGATTGAAATTACTAATGGTATTGAGAATGTACTACACTTGGCTTATAAAGTATATATTATTATGTAGTTAGGTACTAGTCTGTGTGAATTGTCTATAGTGTTATGTTAGTTATGAGTTAATTCATGAGCTCTTGCACAGTTTATATTATTGTTGATTTTGCTCCTAATCATGAATAAGGAATTGAACCGTCAAATCTCCATGTATTCTCTATAAACGAAAAATCGCTTATGTTTACTATAATTATTGGAAATTTCTTATGGGTAAATTTAGTGTAGCTGATCTCATACATTGTCTTTAAGAACATTTAAATTCAATTGCAGATTATCTCTAATAATAAATTTTCATCTAACCTGAAAATACACACGTAAGAAAATTCGCTTATGTTATGAATGTCGAATTGTAAAACTTTTCAAATATAATTTTTTTTTGAAAATGTTTTTTTTTTTTTAATTGTGACGGATCTAATATATCGCGCTGTACATTTTTTTTATAAATCTCGATACTCCACAATTGATTCTAGCATAACCTTACGGTGGTGGTAGGAGGTAATAAGGCGAGATGAGAATGAAACAAATCACGGATAATATTTGCGAAAGAAAAGATGTTGTTGTTTTTATAAATTGTAGTGGGTGATGTAAATCAGTAAGCACCAACAATGTACAGAGTGTATCGGAGTAGGTGCCCTACACGTGACGTCACTTGCAATATCGATCCAGGGATGGAGGGTCAAAAACCACCTTCATCAGAACACAGAATGTTATGTACTTATCCACCTACGTACCAGCTACCACCTATCACATTATACCCAAATGGAATTGGCAGTCGTGGCGGGAAGAAAACGAACCAATTGACTCGATGTGTTTTAGTTTTACCCCTAGATACACCCTGCGATATTATGTATACACGAAACAGTACCACAATACTGTTGTAGGTATTATCAATCCTGTTTGTTGTATGAGCAGTACGCGAAAAATATTTATTTAGCTTTTCATGAATACACGGTGGATAATATGTATAGAAATAATATAAATAAAAAAAAACTAACATGTTTGTATGTAACTCCTTCTTTTTTTGACGCAGAGAATGTTTCACTTTTGTTTTCTTCTTAATCTGTTTTTAGAACAGATTTTCTCAAGGTTTGGGGTGGATTTTCATCGTATTGATTAAACTACATTGTAAACAGCGAAAATTTAACCTTTCAATGTGATTCCTTCATAGGTCAGTTAGTGAACTGTTAACCTTACTTAAGTATTAATGAAGAAATAACTAAATATATAAAATATTTATTCTATCTGTTACAACAAATATAAATATCGATGTACCTTATATGAAGATTTTATGTTTTAAATACCTATTTGCCATAGGAATTTCATGCTTAGAAAGTAATTATCACAATATTCACACGGCTTCGAGTTCCTTGGCTCAGATAAAGTGAAAAATTTTCATTCATTCATATCATCAAAGGATTTCCCACAAGTGCAGAACCCAGAGGATACACTGCATGTAACAAACATGCAAGTTGTCCTCTCCGTTCCAATAAAAATTAAGACATTCATGATTTGTGCCATACCTTATCGCTAAACTGTAGATAACAAATATATTGAATGAGAAGAATACCTGCCTCTTGCAGGACACTCGAAAACTTACAGAAAACAGTGGGAGACCTATCCTTTACCGGGATCTACACGAAAAAAAGAAAAGTGGCTGGTGCGAGAGTGAATGGTGCACTTCGATCTATTGTTAGCAATAGCAATGTCTCGAACATGGCTAAAATGCTGGTGTACAGCGCCATCCTCGTACCGACACTTATGTATGCAAGTTATGAGTTCGTCGGTAGCCTGGAGGTAGAGTCTCGGCCTTATGAACATGAGGTCCGGGGTTCGATCCCAGGTGCCGGCAAACTCCCCTTTCACGACACAAGCTTTTAGCTTACTGTGAAAGGTGTATAAGGTTGTATTTGGGTTTATAACAAAACCCAGATATATCTTAAAAAAAAAAAAGTGAAACTTGGACATGGCTGAAGAAGGACGAGTGTGGAGTAAATGCAGTGGAGATGCGATCACTGAGAAGAATGGTAGGTAAAACATTGCGTGATAGAGTAAGAAATGAGGATATTAGAAGAATGAGTGGATGCAAGAGGAGTGTTGTGGATAGAATGCGTGTAAATAAATTAAGATGGTTTGGTCATGTGGAGCTAATGGATGGTGTAAGATTGACGAAAAGGGTGTATTTATCTGAAAGAGAGGGTGTGAGAAAGCGCGGACGTCCAAGAACTACGTGGCTTGACCACGTGGATCAAATTCTCAAGGACGGTCGCGTGTTAAGTAAGAGGAATCGGCGTGCATGTATGAGAAACTAGATGAATGTAGAGGAAACGAAAGAAGTGTGTGAGGATAGATCGACGTGAGGGTATAGTATAGTATGTTTCACTGGGTTAAGTAGGTACACTAATACGTTGTAAATTGGAATAATAATGTGGTAGAATATTTATTGTTTCAGCGTTAAAGTAAATTAAGGATTTGGCATATTTCATCTTCTGGGATCTGAAGGATCTAAAATACTTAGTGTCGCTGGTTTTTTTTTTTTTAAATTTCCTTAGTGATGGCAACCAACATGATAATTTTCCTCTTCAGTTGTGTCTTTTATTTTCTATGAGAATATAAATTATATGTGACACAGATTGTAGGTAAACCTAATTATGTCGACCTCGTTCAAAGGGGAAAATATTCACTGATTATTTCAAATTCTCGGAAGCATTTAATTTCAATATATGTATCGATTACTCATAATGCAATATGTAATTGATTTTTATTATTTAACTATTTCTAATATTGCAATATGCCATTTGTAAATATATGTGAATAATTGTAGATACGCCAATGTTCTGTATATCTGTTGTGTGAAAATATTGAGGAGCACATTGACGTGATATATGTATGTGTGTTCCAAATTGACCGTATGTTGTATTGTGTTGTTACAGTGGCTCAGTCAGAGGACTCTCCAGTAGCCACCAAGCTGAAGAAGATGTGGCTGAAGACACCTGTGGGGGAGGAGCAGGCCGCTCAGGCTGTGCTCGACCCTGCCATAGGTCAGTATCAACAATAATAATCAGACAACTACATATTATGACATACGCATACACGATTCGCACGGCTTTTTTTATTTTTCAATGCACATTTTTTACTATCTTCTATCTATTTATCTCCTGACGCCACATCCCTCGTGATTTGGCAAAGAAATCCGATAATCAGATAACTATTTTCACGTAAATTCGTAGCTTTATTGACATTTATACGATTTGGAAAACATTTTTGTCAATTTTCAAATAAAATTCTTGTGTTACATTTATTAATACACCAGTTCCCTGTACTACCAAGTAAGGCGTATTTCATTATACTGTAATATGATTGTTTCATGTGTTAAATTTACACATTCGGCTTCATACAATGGTTTAATTGTAAAATAATTTCGATTTCATAATTCTTATTGACTTCGCCACACAAAAATTGGGTTGTCTTTAGATTTATTTTCGAACCAGGTTTCGGTTTAAAAAACGTATTGTACAGAAAAATTGAATTAAGTATTGTTAATTAACGCAGCCTTAATTTTTTTATACATTTATGAAAAGTGTTTATTCGTATAAATTTCAATATTCCTTGTCCGTGTTCTTTTTCTATATTTTAGCCTTTTTTCTGACCTACTTTGAACATTGAATACTTTTGCTTTAAAACGTTAATACTACCCTCTTGAATCCAAAGTAGATGGAAATTGGGGAAATCAATAGGAAAAAAACGGTTATTACAATTGAGCCCGTGGCGTTCAAATTATTATTTTGAATTGTTGTAAAAAATATATAAATGTACTTATATATTTTTATTTCATTACAATACCTATACGGCGACAACCTTTTACGTGTTAAGAAATATATGAAAGACATAAAAAGTACATAAAAACTTAATTCATACTAGACATACCACAGCAAAAAAGAAAAAAAAAGAAAACAATATGATATATAAAATACAAATAAATCGTTCAGTAAAACTTGATAAAAGTTATTAATATAAGTAAAATAAAATAAATATATATAAAATAAAAAAAAAAAAAATTTTTTTTACTTTTCGCCAGCCTGATGATGAGAGTGGAAGCTCTTGAAAGCCGGCTCGCGTCCAATAAAAAGTCACTGTGGATATAATATAAATAAGTGTTTTATTTATAATTAATTCAACCGTGGTTGGTCCGTGGTTCGATACCAGGTGCCGGCAAACTCCCCTTTCAGGACACAAGCTTTTAGTAGCTTACTGTGAAAGGTGTATAAGGTTGTATTTGGGTTTATAACAAACAAAACCCAGATATATCTTTTTTTTTTTAAATACTGAATTTCCACCAAGTACCTTCGGTTGAAAAATATCAACTTTAAAATAAAATAGAAGCAATAGCAAATTAAAATTTCGATGTTATTGACTGGTGGCTGGTGTGTCATTGAGAGACCGTATAAGGAATACGTATGTTCGTGAGGCTCTCAAGGTAGAACCAGTACTCCTGCATATAGAGAGGTCGCAGTTGCGATGGCTGGGTCACGTTCTCCGCATGCCAGAAGACAGACTACCACTTAGATCTTTGGAGGCTGTGGGAGAGGGCAGAAGACCGGTAGGCCGTCCTAGAAGAAGCTGGCAAGGGCAGGTGTCAAACTTGTGTGTTGAAAGGCTTGGTTTGGAATGGCCAGAGGTCCTGGAAGCAGCAGTGGACAGGGATCTCTGGAGGAAGTACCTAGGCGCAATGGGCCCCCGACCCAACTAGGACAAGGGGAAGAAGATGTATGTATGTATGTATGTTATTGACCGAAGGTACTTGTTGGAAGTCCATTTCAAGATAAATAAAAAAAACCGCAATATGTAGTTGAGTTATTTCAAGATAAATTGAGAAACAGTAGTACAGTATGTAGAAAAAAACGCAGTATGTAAACTTCCAAATGACTTTTATTAACTTCGCTTACTAATATTCGGATACTCTCGACTCCATCATCAGGCGATTAGTATAAAGTGAAATAAGGTACCGAGACAAGCAGTATTTATAGAATTTGAACAATAGAATGTTAGGAGAAGCCCGTGTTGATAAGAAAGTAATCATAATTCATTTATAAAAAAAAACTATTGGAAAGTGATCCGCTATGAACGGATTCAAAAGAGAAGAATTTAAAGAAAAATATGATGGAGTCGAGAGTCTCCGAGAAAGCGAAGTTAATAAAAGTCATTTGGAAGTTATCTACATACTTTTTTTTTTCATTTATCTTAATAACAAATTATTATAATTAGGAAGTTCAGTATAAAATAGCTCAAATATATTATAATTATACATTTTTATAACATAGCAAATAAATTATTAATTTAGAAAGAGAAATATGTAAACAACATAATTATTTCATTGGTATAGATTTACTTATTTTTTTGTTTAAATTGTTTGTCTCATCACTCTGAACTCCTGGAAGGATGCTAAAACGATAAACGATCTTGTCTTTGAATGTAAACGAAAACACAGATTTTAATACACTAAGCTATTGAATGGAAAAACGAGAGACGTGTTTAGTCTTCTAACGATATTATCAAAACATTCTTTACTACCGTTTTTCTTCTGTCGCATGAATATATTCGTCATTCACATTTTTTGATAATTTCTCCTCTTCAAGAAGCCTTTGTCTTTCAAAATCATAATAAGTATTTCATTTGTCATGACTCTATATCTTTACATAAGTACAACCACTGCATCTCTCACAAGTGGAGTAGTCGGAGGACTCATTAAATAAGAATAAATACGAAAGTTTGTTCATCATCTTTTTACATCGCGTTTGCTCAATATGTAATGTCTGGTTTACTAGTCGGTGGGAGGTCTTCGCTGTCAACTAGGCAACGACATCTTGTTTGGATATGGATATACACGCTGAATATTTAGTTATTTAAATGTATACATATAGTACATAATATTGCAATAACTAATGTCTAATTGCTTGCATAGCGTATTGTCTAGAATCTAGATGTTATATACGAATATGTAGTTGGTACCTTCATCATCTGTAATATTATTGTTATTGGTGCGTGTCTACTATGTATGAACTATTATTCGCACGTGGGATTTCAGTAACACGTGCTTCTGTTAATTAACTATTTCTTACTACAACTAAATGCACACTTCTTCAAAATATTAAAATGTTATTACCTACTATCTTCCCTCGTCATTTGTTTTATGCTCCTAACTCTAAGTCTCCTTAATTATTTACTTTTGAGTATCGGGTAAAGGCTTCATTTAAACTTTCACAGTGCCCTATCAGTTGCCATTCTCCTCCGATTTACCCACCCTTCGTTATGTTCTCTTGCCATCTTCTCTGGGGCCTACATACGCATAAGCGCTTTTTATGTGAGTGCCCTATAAATGTTTTATTTTTAACGACGTATGAATGATATGCTTACAGAATATACATACTTAATGTGTTGAAAGAAGAGACTAGAACTTACAAAAAGGAGACAAAAGCAAAGAACACGGAGAGTTACATATTGGTGTATATGATGTTATATGATGTTGAATCTTTCTAGGTGTCTTTTTAGTTTTATAGTTTTTGTATGGGACGTAAGTGGAATTCATTGCTATTCGTTCTAAATGTGTTGGTAGACAATGAGCTAATGAAAGTGACTATATTACATGTTTTATGCAATATGGCAGGATTCCTTTATTCGTTAACTTTTCTCCGGTGATGTAGCCGGGAGTAAGTAGGAAAAACAATTCCTAGAAATTATTTAGGCAGGCAAGAAAACATTCAATAGTGGTAGGTAATAATAGGCAGATATGTACTCCATTAGGGATTATCAAATCAATAAGTAGGTAGGTAGATACCGTATGTATGTACATTGTGTAACTCGTGTAAGAAAACATGAGTAGGTACTGTACTACTTCGGATCCTAATATGTAGCGGGGCGACCTCGGCACTCTCTCCGAAGACTCGAGACGAGTTAGACATAGGTAATTTTAGTCTGATGCATTTCAATTGCACATTTTTTTCTATCAGTTTTTATTTATTTCATTGTTGTTCTCTTCTAGTTCTTGGCGATAACAGCCATCGTTGTCATTGGTTGGGAGGGTCGTGGGGGTGGGTGGTGAGTTGGGAGGGGAGGGCGGTGGTGGGTGGTGTGTTTGTATATATGTGCCGGGGAAGTGGGGGATGATGTCGAGCACGGTGAAGGGGGGTGCGGAGGAGGGGAGAGGACGGGTGGCACTGTTCAATTTTAGGAATATGTGCGAAACATACCAAACCGCTACTCTGTTGGGATGAGCGGAGGGAGGGGGTTTGGTGATCCCTCCCCCTCCTCCACCCACTCCGTGCCCCCCTCTAACCCCTACGGTGTTGTATTATAGTTCTCCGCTTGTCTCCGCCGCCGCCCTCAGGATTCCCGTCATGTTTCTCTTTTTCTTCGAGAGGCTATTTACGTTTTTATCTCAACAATTATTAGCTTCCTTCATTATTTTTTTTTCATCCATTACGTTTTTTTATTGCCACGCGCTAAAGCCTTTTTCCTCTTGCCTTTTTTACTTTTAAAATGCACGATAAATTTGTGTGCGTGTATACTCTCAACGACCGCGGAACGTATCGTCTGAAAGGTTCCAAAATCGTGGCTAGTACAAATAGTTAAGAATTTCATGTATTGGGATTATATTTTTTACTGCTGTCTTTACTGAGTCGTATTATGTATGAATAGATGTACCTATGTCATGTCATAAAGCTTTTTTGTTTTAGATAGTTTATTATAAACAACGTTACATTTATATATGTACAAAATAATGTTCTAATAAGTGTATACTGTTACTGACAATCTCAACACAGGCGAAAGCACAGTGAGATGTGCCGGTGATTGTCCATGTGTGAAATATACTGTAAATTGTTAATAATTAGAATGTACCTATATTTAATGTAATAAAGACGATTATTATAAATTTTGCTTCGTATGAGGTGTGAAATTTAAATTTTGCCATATGAACCAACTTTGGAGAATTTATAATTTTATTAATGCAGTCGTAAGGCAATAAGATGATCTCACTTATTATTCCAGTATAATGTTAATATTTACTTAGCGGGTCCAGAGAGCCTAGCCTTTGGGTCAGGCTTGTCTAAACCGCGAATCACGGGCTGCATACGGCCCGATAAGAAATCGTTCATTTGAAAAAAAAAAGTCGACTGCTAACGCTATTGATAATATTACACAACTTCACTTTTAATTACGCTACTTTTTTTTAGTTTTTAAAAAAAATGAACAATAAAATAATACATTTTTTTTTCCTAATACAATTACTCCCCAAAATTGAGCGTAGCTCGTGCTTTGGGGAGAATTATTTACTATATTAGCAATTAAAATTAAAAAAATAGCAATCAGAAAAAAGACATACACATACAGTCATAATGTTCCGACTAGAAGTTCCACTTAACAAGTTTAATCATAGCATATAGATCAAATCAGAAATATACAAGAAAATCATACCAAAAAAAAAACAAACAAAAATCAAAAAAGAGTCATACCATAATTATTCATGTATTCAGTCTCGTTCAATACTTATTTATAAAGATTCAGAGAATTACTCTCAAATAATCGTATGGACCTATGTAAAATTGCCGCCCTTATGAGTAGCTTCCAGTGTCGCCAAGTCTACATATTTTTTCGTGTATCAACGTAGTTTTGGTCTCATTTTGGTTATCTACGATCTTTTGTTCCGAATCTACGTACTTTTCTTCTTTTTCTCAAATCTGCTAATTTTAGTTTACGAATGTATCACTTTTCTAAAATATTCCTTGACAAATCCGAGGAGATCGCGGAACACTCAAATATTTAGATTTCAATATTTTAATTGTTAATCGAGATTTCTCAATGAGTTCGGCCCGACCAACCTTAGGTTTAACTGTATTCAATGCCACAACTGCACAAATTATGTTAAAACAAAATGAATCTGGGGACAAAACCAAAGTCCAATGTTCACAAAGCACATATAAACTAATTATACATTTCTGTGATTTATTTTATATGAGTATTGCGAGAAAACAAATGCTTCCTAATTAAATTTATTAGTTTCTACTTATAGGTTAGTTGGAAGATATCGCGCTTCTGCGATAAACTCGCCCATTGCACAAAATTTATTTGTCTAGTTTAAATTGTTTATTTTCTCCTTGTATACCATTTTTGTGCAATAAAGATTTTTTATTATTATTATTACTTTTACTGTTTTCAAAGAAAAATAATCGTTTAGAAAATACAAATGTGGTTTCATATAAGTTGGATATCAAACAAACTAAGTTTATATCCCATTTATAAAAACAAAAATTAAATCAAGTTATTCGCTTGGTCCGTGTGATTGGAAGCATTGTCGCAATTAAATTTGACCTTTTTAGAACGCTCTCCATGATTTTATTTCGCGCCCCGCAGACTGATAAAACACTTGTACTGAAATTGATTTGTACTAGATAGTTAAACTGTATATCCTAAAGTGATGACGATCATTATTATGGAATACTGTGGTGTAGTATTTTGCTCATAGTCCCTGTCATTTCTTCGCATTTCAATCGTTCGGATACCATGTCGGGTACTTGATGGAATCTATTTTCACTCATTGTCGTTTGTTTCTGCAGTATGTAGGTGCAATGCATTGAATGATGTAGGATGATGCAGTGGCATAGGAGTGCTTGTATAGATGTAGGTGCGGTGGTAGGTGTACTATATAGGTATATATACGATTGAGGAGGCAGGTTGATGGTAGGTCGGTGGTATTATCTCCGCGTATCCATTTCCTGTGTTTTCATCTCGCGATGTCGGTGGTATGGGTGTGGCTGTCCGGGTGGTATGTAGCACGGGCGTCGCGGCGGACAGATTTATTTGGACGCGCCCCCTCCTCCTGAGTGGCGCGCGCCCCCACACCCTTTCACCCTCACATTTGACTGGATCAATAAGCAGGCAAAGGATGCCCGAGTAGTAGTCGTAGTAGTAGTAGAAAAACCATACCCACCCACCGCCTCCCCTCCCCTTCCTCCACTTATACGACGCCCCCCTCCGAGGTGGGTCCACACTCCTTTAATTAGTTACCCGATGGCCGGCCGGACCATGACTGATCTCTCCCCGGGTCTGTCCCGATAGACATTTGAAAACACCACCGCACACTATATAGTCACACGACAATCGTCATAACACATAATACATCATCCTCATCCTTCAATAATCATCTTACTCTTATGTCTACCATACCGTCCGCTGTAACTAAATCACTTAACCAATTAATTATACCTATATTTCTCAGTCTTTGTACATACATTGATAATCACGGATAGCCAAGTATGTAAGTAACCTGTAGAAAACTAGGTAGACAAGTGCTTTCGAAAGACATTTCACTTGTACGAAGTTCGAGAAAATTATGTATTATATCAATCAAAGATAATCAAATAAGATATATATTTATCGTACCATCAAGTTTTGTCAATGCACCATATCTTGAAATGTTTTGGAAACATACAGTTTTGCAATACATAATAATATGATAACTGAAAATAATATCGTATTAAAAATATGTCTAATATACCGTAATTACATAACACATAACACGTATAGACAATTCACACAGACTGAGCTAGTCCCAAACTAAGATATGAATCTTGTATTATGGGTACTAACACGACGATACATATATACACTGAATACATATACATGTAACACCCAGACCCAGGACAATTTGAAAAAGGTCATTCTTCATTTTGCCCGGGCCGGGAATCGAACCCGGGACCTCGTGACTCAAACGCAAGTGCGTTAGCCTCCGCGCCACACCTGTCGATAATATAAATATACGTAGGTAATATCTACACCAGGGGTGGCCAACCTTTTCAGCAGCCGGGCCAAATTTCAGAATGAGATTTCCTACCGGGCCGCACAACAATATACCTACTCCATTTTTTGGAACTTTTAATAGTTTTACTTCACCTTAAAATTTCTACCCCCCCCGTCGCCAAATTTTCGAAATGGTATAGGAATTTGAAATGTTACAAAACTCCTCGGTTTTCTTTAAGAATATTTTCTCGAAATACCTCTTTCAAAAAAGTAATGGGTATTTGTACCGACTATTATTTTATTTAAAAAAGTATGCATATGCTTCGCGGGCCGCACGGAGACACCCAACGGGCCGCGGGTTGGCCACCCTTGATCTACACCTTTAGTTACGAGTGGATTATTTGTCCCTATTTTTACAAATCTACTGATTCCAGTTTTACAATGCATTAAGAAAACTACGTACTTTAAAATATTTTTTCATTTTTTATTTACCATAAAAAAACTACTTAAAATTTATTTAAGTTTTATAATTTGAAGTGTAGAGTGCCCGTAACCCGTTAAGTTTTAATGGCTCATTAACTGCCTCCTTATGATTTTTCGCATCAAATTTACTCCACGTGGCTTTGTTTGGTCGGGAAAATGCTACATATTAAGTATGTCTATCTACAACCGACCAAAAATGTTGTATGTGTTAGTGTACCGAGTAAATTCTCTATATTCTTCTGTAAAATGCTGTAGCCTTCATTTTGAGCAGACGTTTTTTAGAAATACGTCAAACGCATTCATATATTGTCTACGAACGAATGAAACCCCACGGTGTTTTGTCTTCTTAATTCGAGAATTAGCTTGAATCTGTCGTTGTATCTCTTCAAGAAGCATTTTCTACTTGTTTCCAAATTCCTCAATTGGTCGTTGTTGTGTTTTTGCAGTAAGTTTGTAATAATAATTATCGGCTTAGCTGATATTATTTGGACGGTATCCCCAGACACCCTGTCGTCTGCTGGTGTTTTGTGTTGTGTGTAGACGCTGCTGAGTAGTGAGTGTGTGGGCGGAAAGCGGCTTTCCTCATTAGTGATGCAATGCAGACAATCGATTCATGTTTAAAATATCTCGATTACATGGAATAGATTATTCTGTTTACACATTTTTTTTGAAATATCATGACATCAGAAGTAAATTGAAGACTGCACTGTTTACCAACGCCCTTGGTATAGTTTAATTAAACACATAAAATCTTATGTCAATATACTTCGGATGAAAAAATTATTCTACCAAATTTATGTATATAGAGATGAACGTCCGCATAATTCGTTCTATAACAAAATAAATGTTATGTTTCTATTTTAGAAATAATCACTTATGTATTTGTAAAATGTTAAACCTGCTTAAAAAACTAAGAAGATATAAAATGTATTACGACAGTCTTTAACTACAATTTTCAGAATTTGTTAACCAGAAATGGAGTTCAGTTCAGTTAATTAATTTCTCGATATTTCGAGTTTTTTTCTCTCGGGGACGAGACCAGCCGGTTCTCGGGAAATAAACCCTAGACACACAATTTATTAAGAATTATAGTTCGATGGATTGTCGCTCATCGGAGCAATCGATTGTCGATCATAATTATTGTGTAGAGATTTCGAGAACGAGAACTGCCGGGAAACAAACTCTAGACACAGAAGATACTAAGAACTATAGTTTGATGGATTATAAGCAATCGATTGTCGATCAGATTGTGCAGAGATTTCGATTAAAAAGTCATCGATCCATCATTATATTTGTCTCATCACTATTCGGCATCATACTGTACTCGAAACTACACACAGTATTCCGTATGTGGATGTGTATAATATTGTAGGGAGTAGCGTGGCTTATATGATAACGAGCGAGCGCCAAGCCGCGGCCGCCTTTATACTGTTACGGTAGGTTATGGCGCGGACGGCATTACTTTCTCGCCTCACCTGAACACGTGCCCGCATTATTATTTATTTATAAATATTTTTACAACTTATTTTTATACTCGCCACGCTAACAGAATGCATGTTGGTGTAATGGATGGACAGCCTTCGGATATAAGATATATTTATACAAAGTCCGCCTACGTTCCCATATCTTCCAGTATCTATTCTCTTACTGTTTATATAAGCGCCAGAAGAAGCTTTAGAAGTTGTATTTTCATCCTCTATACCCAATCGTTACTTAAATTATGGCTTGTAAAACCAAACTGAAATTCAAAAATAGAATGTCTTTGTATCAGAAATAGAATATTTCTGCTTATTATGTTATATGTTGTACTGGATATTTGACAACGTAAAATAAGTTTAGTGCAACATATTTTTATTTTTTTTATTACCGGCAATCCACCCGTAACGAGTGATTTGTGGGTGCAACATATTGTGTCTCAATGTTGTGCTGTTTTTTACTTTAAATTTTTAATAGGACGAGTGATGAGCATGGATTTGGAGTATTATATATTATTTATGTTTAATTAATTACACAAATCTACTCCGAATGACAAACACACTTATTTCCTCCTTTTGTGCTATGAATAATTTTAATACGATTTTATTTTATTCTACACTTTATGAGTAGAATATTTATTTTCACGTTTTGAAAAAAAAGTGTTGGGAGCACTAGGAATTCTACTCATGGTTTGATCTTAATTTTCCTTTTCTAGTTGGGCGAGAGGTAATGGTTTTATTACAGTCAGATATTTCTTAGATTCCATTTTGGGAACGACAAATTTTATATCGCTCAAAACATAGGTTATCAATCCAGATATAAAAAAATCATTGATATTTTCCGCGATCTTTAGTTCGCACGGTTAGACAGTGTAATAGGGAGTAGTGATGTAACGAATATTCGTATTCGCATTATTAGAAATTTTAATGATTGAGCAATATTGTAGAAATCTAAGCAAGTCAATATTCGCATTCGCGAATATCCAAAATCACACATTCGTTACATCACGACAGTTATACTTAATTGTTGTCATTTTGAAAAGTGTTTGTTCCCTTATTCTTGTTGATGATGGTGGTGGTGATAAAGTAGGCTGTAGGCACCCTCACCGCCGCCATTTTGATATAGTTTTTAACAACGGCGAAACGGATTCCTAAATAATGACAGGTTCATTGATGTTGTCGAGTCGTGGAGGCTAACTTATCATTATAGGTACATAGTGTGTACCTATCTAAGTGTAGTTCGTGCAAAATACTTCCCCGTACTAATATAATTACACATCATGCCTGAGTACTGTATGTACTACATGTCCGCAGTATGTTATGATAAATGTGTGGTAGGTATGTGTTATAGTATTGCCTTCATTACCACACATGTGTACCTATTTTAATATTATTTTCGTGTAGATATGATTTCAAGCTATTTTGGGTTTTCACATTTTCTCACAAAGGTTATTATTAAATATATGAAATCTTGGGGGCAGAATAGAATCCTACAATATTACTGAACAATACACATGTGTGGTTAGTATCGAGAATAATAACAGAATCTCAATAGTTATAACCCTATGTTAACTTTTTTTTTTATATATATATATAATTTTGTTTTAAGGGCCCCGTTTAGCAAAAACGGTTAAATTTTCTATTTTCAACAAATTTGATAGAAAAACTACCAAAACTTGTTGTCCCTTGCGAACATATTGATTTGATAAAATAAAAAATCAAATGTGTATTACCAATATTAGTTTTTTACTAAAAAATAAATAAATCGCAGACTGACGAGATTTATTTAGGTACTCTTTGTTATATCAAAATACAAATTATTTGTAAAATATATATATTTTTTATTCATCCTATCAAGCATATAAATACTATAGATTTTAGCAAACTTTTTTAATATACAAAACATTGAGTTCATGTGGTGATTTTTGGTTTCAAAATATGAGAAATTTTATCAAAAAAATATTTTTTAAGTCGGTCAATATCCATGAAAAAAACAAAAAAAAATTTTTTTTTTGTTCTATAATTGTAATAACTATCTAAATATTCTCAATATTAAAATAAATATATGGAAATTTGTAGGATTCTCGTGCATTTATGTACCAAACACACCCCTGAATTCGATTTTTTGAAATATGCATTTTTATAAACGAATACTATGAAGTTAAAATCGAGTTTTTTTTAAAGTTAAAGTTTGATATTGGTAATTAATATTTGTTTTCATATTTTATCAAATCAAAATGTTCGTAGGGTCAACAAGTTTTGAGAGTTTATGTACCAAACTTGTTGAAAATTGAATGTTTTATCGTTTTTGCTAAAGGGCCCCTTAACTGCATGCTGCAGACACCCTTAATTAGGGGGTTGGCGTGACCATATCAATATTTTTCTTTTCTTTTATGAATGTTTTGTCAACTCTGTCTCCATGAAATAAATAAATAAATAATATAACGAAAAATAGTTGTAATGGGTTGATCTGACAATCTTGATCTGACAATGGACTTTACATATGTATGGAAATACGTGAGACCTAGACTCATATAAGGCTTAGAAAAGACAATGTCACCTTATTGCAACTCTACATACGTATTGTTACGTAATCACCATTAGGAGGGTACTTAAGTTTGGAAGTTTAATGAATTTGAATTTTTATATTATTTTTGGTTATGGAATGTTTGGAAAATAATGACAGGTGGTTGTTTTGGTTTTGATAAAAAAGAAAGATCTAGATAGGCTGGAAGAAAGATGTTATATAATGTGTATATAAGAAATCTGTGTGAACTGTAATAATATGTGACGTATATATAAATAATAGATGTTGTAATATGTATTTTAAATAAATAATAATTGTAAATAAATAAAAACGTTTAAATAAATTGTTAATTTTCAAGATGTCATCCTTTTAATTGAATTCAGACTTTATTTTCCCTGACACAAGTTATAGAAAAACGATTTACGTTACATTGGTGTCAGGTGTGGGGTTGTGAATCAGATATTTAAGTGCTTAGTGGAAATAAAGACTGTGTAAAATATGTCATCAAAAAAATTAACTCTACTTGACTTGAAAGTGGTGGATCTGAAGCGCGAACTAGAAGAAAGAGACGCGGATACATCTGGAACGAAGGGTGTGCTCCAACTTCGACTAAGAAAGGTGATGGAAGAAGCAGGTGAAGATCCGGAAACATATATCTTCGAGTTGCCTATAACCACCAGTGAGCTTTATAAAGAAATCGAAAAGAAGCTTCAAGAAAATGCTACAGCTATGAAAGAAGAAATAGAAAGGCTTCGAGAAGATTCTAGAGGAACGAAAGAAGAAATTGAAAGGAAGTTTCAAGAATATTCTGTGTCCTTTGATGAAAGGATTAGCGAGTTAACAAAGCAGGTGAAAGTTTTGGAGAATCAGGCGCTTTCTTCAACAGCAAGAACGGATTTTGAGCAGAACACAACGGTGGACACAGAGTTCAAGTGTGTAGAGAGTGGTGCAACTTCAATGGTGGAGCATGTGCGTAGTGATATGCCAACTTTTGATGGAAAGAACTCTTGGGAAGAGTACTTAACTTTGTTTGAAACAGTAGCTATGATAAATGGCTGGTCGATGACAAGAAAAGCATCAGTATTGAGTATATCTTTACGAGGAGATGCTTTAAGAGTCCTTCAGATGATTCCGCTTGCGGACAGACAAAACTTTAAATCTTTGGTTGAGAGACTGGAGATGCGATTTGGACAAAAGCATATGGAACAAGTTTATAGGTCACAGTTGAAGAATCGTGTGCAGAGGCCCAATGAAACTCTACAGGAATTCGAGGCGGATGTAGCGCGTCTAGTGAGATGTGCATACCCTACAGTTTCTGATGATGTATGTGAAAGTCTTGCAGTAGACAAGTTTTTGGATGGACTACGAGCAAGTGAGACACAACAAGCTATAAAACTGGCTAGACCACAAACTCTTAGGGATGCTTTAACCCAAGCACTCGAATTTGAAGCTGTAAGACAATCCGTACGAGGTCACGCTCAATCCTGTGTGATGGAAGCTGTACAAGAAAATCAACCACTTTCAATAGAAGACGTAGTTAAGAAGGTTTTGGAGGCCTTGAAAGGAAAGAAGAGACAACTACGTTGCTGGGACTGTGGACAAATTGGACACCTGCGTAATCGGTGTCCAGGAAAACTAAAAAGGGTTGATGGAAAGGTGCAACTGTCGACCCGCATTGCCAATGCCTCGAAGAGATATGCAGATGTTGCGTCGTTCAGCGGACAAGTCAGCAGCATGTTTATAAATGGCAAAGTAAATGGAAAGAATTTGAAACTTTTGTTGGACACTGGAGCAACAAAGACAATCATGAGACCTGATTTAGTTTGCGAAAAAAAACAAATAAAATCAACTAAATGGACATTACGGACGGCAACTGGAGTGTCGGCGTCTGTATGCGGTGAGACAGTTGCCAACTTTCACATTGGAAGCACCATCTTCGATCATCAGGTGTTGGTGGCTGAGATAGAGGAGGAAGTTATTCTTGGAATGGATGTAATGGCGAAGTATGGATTCAAACTGGATCTGAAGAGGCGAACTCTGAAAATTGGGGATGAAGATATTCTTATACAAGAGCATGAAGAATTCGCTACACGTGTGCTTGCGGCAGAAGTTGTTACTATTCCAAAACAAAGTGAAATGTTAGTACGAGCCTACTTAGATTGTGACATTCCAAATGGACATGTTTTAGTAGTGGAGTCCAACGCTAATACTGAAGCTGGAAAAGGAGTGTTGATTGCGAGAGTCCTGATTCAAGCTAAAAAGGATATTTTGGTCAGGCTAATGAATATCAATGACTATCCAGTGACTATCAAAGAAGGAGTTTATTTAAGTATGTGTTCATCGGTTTCGTCAGTAACATGTAGAGTGAGCGGTGGCCAAGTTTCTTCAGAGGAGGTACCAAAACACCTTGACGACTTAGTGAAGGAGGCTTGTAAGGAACTTACCAAGGAACAGAGCAAACAGATTAGATCCTTCATCGCTAGAAATCAGGATGTCTTCGAGAACCCAAGTCAACCCAAAGGAAGAACAAGTGTTGTTAGTCATCGAATAGACACAGGTGATGCAAGACCCATTCGTCAAGTACCCAGAAGATTACCTTTAGCAAAACGGGCGGAAGCAGATCAAATTATTCAAGATATGGAACGGGACAAGGTAATAGAACCGTCAAGCAGTCCATGGTGTTCACCTGTAGTGCTGGTTAGGAAGAAGGATGGCTCAACTCGGTTCTGTGTTGATTTTCGCCAACTTAATAATGTTACTAAGAAGGACAGTTACCCTTTGCCTCGTATTGATGATACGTTGGACACATTGGCTGGCTGTAAAATCTTTTCAACGTTGGATTTGAAGAGTGGATATTGGCAGGTTGGACTGGAACCTAAGGATAGAGAGAAAACAGCATTCTCTATTGGAAGTGGATTATGGCAGTTCATTGTTATGCCGTTTGGACTTTGTAACGCTCCGGCTACTTTTGAGCGTTTAATGGAAAGCGTGCTGAGAGGATTGTCGTGGGAGACCTGTTTAGTGTACCTGGATGACATCATCGTGCTTGGAAAATGTTTTGAGGAGCACTTACGAAATTTGGAACAAGTGTTTTCACGATTGAGAGCGGCCAACTTGAAACTCAATGTTAAGAAATGTACATTGTTCCGAAGACAAGTCAACTATCTGGGTCATGTTGTCTCTGAGGAAGGAGTGGCGGTGGATCCTGAGAAGATTAGAGCTGTTCAAGACTGGCCTACACCTAAAGACAAGCATGAAGTAAGAAGCTTTTTAGGCTTAAGCACTTACTATCGGCGATTTGTTTTGGGCTTCGCTGATATCGCTAAACCATTGACAAAACTCACAGAAGAAAGTAATGAATTTATATGGGATTCAAAATGCCAATGCGCGTTTGAAGAATTGAAGAAGGTATTGATTAATTCCCCGATTCTAAGTTATCCTCGAGCCGAAGGGAATTTTATTCTGGATACGGATGCAAGCAACGTCGGCATTGGAAGTGTACTATCTCAGGTTCAGGATGGTCAAGAACGCGTAATTGCGTACTTCAGTAAAGTTTTGTCAAGGCCGGAACGCAACTATTGTGTAACGCGAAGAGAGTTACTTGCTGTAATCAAGTCAGTTGAGCACTTCCGCAAATACCTATATGGACGGAAATTTCTTTTAAGGACAGATCATTCGGCGCTTGTATGGCTGTTACGATTCAAGAATCCTGAAGGTCAGGTTGCAAGATGGATAGAAAGATTGCAAGAATATGACTATGATTCTGAGCATCGAGCTGGACTTCGTCATAAAAATGCTGATGCACTGTCAAGGCGTCCATGTCCAGAGGATTGCCAGCATTGTAATAAAGCGGAGGAAAGGTTCGTCATGATTCGTAGAACTACAGTCATCGATAATTTTTGGCAAGATGATGAAATTCGAGCGCACCAGTTGGAAGATCCTGACCTTGGACTTTTGATGCAGTGGAAAGAAAATGATCGAAAACCTTCATGGGAAGAAATAGCTTCATGTTCACCAAATGTTAAATCATATTGGGCACAATGGCAATCCATAGTTGTGGAAAACGGGTTGTTGAAACGTATTCTGGAAAGTGAAGATGGAACACAGCAGAAACAACAGCTATTGGTTCCAAGGAAGAGAGTTCCTGATGTCCTTAAGCTGCTTCACGATGATGTGTCTGGTGGACACTTGGGAGTTAAAAAGACTACAGAAAAGATTCGTCAGAGATTTTATTGGGTCCGTTACACTGAAGATGTAAAAGATTGGTGTAGAAGATGTGTGACTTGTGCTACTTCGAACGGACCTCAAAAACAGAGGCGTGCGCCAATGAGACAGTACAATGTAGGTAGTCCATTTGAAAGAATAGCCATCGACATAGCAGGACCGTTTCCCACAACTGAAAGAGGGAACAAGTATATTTTAGTAGCAATGGACTATTTTAGTAAATGGACAGAAGCCTATGCATTACCAAATCAAGAGGCTACCACTGTTGCTGAAATCTTGGTAAGAGAGCTGATAAGTCGTTTTGGAGTACCGTTGGAGCTTCATTCGGATCAAGGAAGAAATTTTGAGTCAGCCGTATTTCAGCAAGTATGTGAGATATTGGGAATTCGAAAAACGAGAACAACTGCTTTGCATCCACAGTCGGATGGAATGGTGGAGCGAATGAATCGAACATGTGGAAAATATCTGTCGAAGGCGGTGTCTGATCATCAGAAGGATTGGGACGAATACATCCACTTGTTCTTATTGGCCTATCGTTCGGCAATTCATGAGACAACGGGACAAACACCAGCGAGTGTGATTTTTGGCCGTGAACTACGGTTACCTTGCGACTTGCAGTATGGATCTAAGCCTGGAGAGGATCTTGTTGGAGAAGATTATGTATCGGAACTTCGAAGAAAGATGAACGACATCCATGAACGTGTGCGGGCTAATATTCAAGTCGCTAGTGACAGGATGAAGGAAAGATATGATGTCAAAGCTGTGGAAGGAGGGTATCAAGCTGGAGATTTAGTTTGGTTGTTCAATCCTCAACGGAGACGAGGCTATTCACCGAAGCTTCAAAAATCCTGGGAAGGACCGTACGAGGTGATTAAAAGAATAAATGACGTTATTTATCGAATACGACGAAAATCAAATGGCAAGCCGAGGGTGGTACATTTCAATCGCTTAGCACCGTTTTTAGGAGACAATAAAAGTGAAGGAAACAACCCGATTGTTCAAGTCTGTAAAGTCCTAAGTGAAGAGAAGAGTTTTGAAGAATTTATGAAGACGCCTCAACGAAGAATTCATCATGGTGTCACTATCGAAGTTGAGCAAGATCTTTTTGACACTCCAGAGGATTATGTTTTGGCTCATTGCTTGGCTCAGAATGCAAAATTTACTAATGGCATAGCCAAAGTTTTCAAGAAGAAGTACGGGATATTGGAAGAGATTAAGGCCAAGAGTTTGAAAATTGGAGAAGCGGTCCATCTACATCATATATTTTACATGGTAAATAAAGCAATCCCTGAAGAACAAACAGAGTATGTTCAGATGTGGCACTGTTTACAAAGTTTGCGGGATCAAATGTTACAAATGAATCTTACGAAGCTCGGCATACCAAGGATAAGTGGCAATATGGATTGGAAAGTTGTTCGAAATATGATAGAAGAGATCTTCTGTAATACTGGAATTAATGTTTTAGTTTGTTGTTTTAATCCAGGGTATAGTGAGAACATCAAGAAGTCTGTACCTTGTTATTTCTTCAAGACTTCACATTGCAGAGAGGATTCAGGATGCTCCTATCTTCATCCAGAGAATTCGTTCGGGACGAACTAAATTAAGAGGGAGGCAATGTTACGTAATCACCATTAGGAGGGTACTTAAGTTTGGAAGTTTAATGAATTTGAATTTTTATATTATTTTTGGTTATGGAATGTTTGGAAAATAATGACAGGTGGTTGTTTTGGTTTTGATAAAAAAGAAAGATCTAGATAGGCTGGAAGAAAGATGTTATATAATGTGTATATAAGAAATCTGTGTGAACTGTAATAATATGTGACGTATATATAAATAATAGATGTTGTAATATGTATTTTAAATAAATAATAATTGTAAATAAATAAAAACGTTTAAATAAATTGTTAATTTTCAAGATGTCATCCTTTTAATTGAATTCAGACTTTATTTTCCCTGACACAAGTTATAGAAAAACGATTTACGTTACAGTATATAGCTTCCATTATAGAGGATTTTGGAGTCTACGGTATGTTGCCAGTAGCTTAATTATAATAAAGCATACCTTTCAAAAAGTATTGGTTTGCTTGGTTTGCGAGTCCCATTTGGGAAACTATCAAATAATGTGATATATTCTTTGCTTAGCCTTATATGATAATTTCATTTTACAAATTCACAAAAATAAAAATGAAATAATTATTTGTATTTTATTACTGTTTATTATGTAGAACTCCATAATTTAATGTAAATAAAAACAAAAAACTTTGTAGAGTTTTATTCAGTGACCAGGTTTGGACATGTTAGAGTTTGAAAAAGACATTACATGTGGAAACCTGGTCACTGAATAAAAGTACATAGTAAAACTCTACAAAGTTTTTTGTTTTTATTTACATTAAAATAATTATTTGTTCTAAACATACATCATTTTGATTTGCTGTATGTTTTTCTTCTTTCTTGCTGTCAACTCAAATATTAATATTGTTTCTACTCATTCAATAGGTCTTTTTTTAAGTAAAATATTATTTAGTTTTGATTATGATTACATTTTCAATAAAAAAATGTTGTCATTTTTCTGTGAATTTTCGAATTTCCTGTAAAAAGCAGGTGTTCATAAAACTTCATTATGAGACAGTTAACATCTATAATTCAGTTATAAGGCCCATCTCGAATGCCTTATTTTTTTATTAACACAGGAAGGACAATTTGCATGTTTATAATGTTTAGTTTAATTATAGTTATGATTTATAAAAAAATATTCAATTGTGACCATAAACAAGTTGTTTCCTATGACTAAGTAGATTTTTAGGACTCGTGTTCTCATAAGATTTCATAACATACGGAGAAGATTTCATAACATAATGTGAGTTCAGAATAAATGGTGAGAGGAAATGCCCATATCAACATTCAAGGCTTGTTCCACAGGTTGTCATCCAACTTGTAGTACAAGCAACAAGTATTCTCTCTCAATAGGCTCCACAAGTTATACATTATGGGATGTGAATTATTCTCAGAAATTATCTTCCCATAAATATAATATTTAAATTGTTGAACACTTCTTTCTTTAATAGGTACTTTGTTAGTCGCAATTTGGCTTTTGATGGCTTCATCTCTTATTATTGTAAGCTCTACACTGTATTTATTTGTATAATATGGGCATGCACCAATAGGCACATCAAGTGCATAGTGAAAACAAAAAATAAATAAAAACAATGATGTGTCCTGTTATAGGCACAGTTGTTCACTAACTGATCCAAACGCAATCCAATACCAACTTAGTACTCCAAAATACCTGTGAATACTTAAAGGTTATCATACTAATCCCAAAAGTTCAACAAACAAAGTTAATACTGGAGTTACCTGAAAACTGGCTGAACATCAGTACCCACTATATTTGTTTATATATTGTGTTTAACCTACTTATGTTTTGTTTATTGCAGCGAGTATGGAAGAGGAGCAAGATGCATCAGTCACTAGCGCCACCACAAATAATAGCGGCAGTAATAATAATAATAGTAACACAAATAACAATGGCAACTCCAATAGCAGCAGCGTCGACAGTCCACAGTCACAGCAACGCTATCAAATGAAACACAGAGAGCTGTTCCTATCACGACATGTCGAGACCCTGCCAGCCACACACATCAGGGGCAAGTGCTCCGTCACGCTGCTCAATGAAACAGAATCATTACTTAGCTACTTGAATAAGGACGTAAGTATACGCGCCACACAAATTTTATATTCGTCTTTCTATATAAGTGAAAGAATAACAAATAATTTTCTCTAAATTAGTAAAATGGTGGTTATCACTCCAAATGAAATTACTGTATTACCGATTACAGATCCTAAAGGAATTGTTTGAATATTTATGATAGACTGTTAGCATGTGAAGCTATGAATATGAATGTGCTATGATCGCCCCTTTTTTTCTATTTTTTTTTTTCAAAAAAATTTGGATTTGAAATTTACCCAAATATAACCCAGACACCTTCAGAGTAAGCAATATGCCAGTGTCGTGAAGGTGCAGTAAGTCGGTAGCAGACGGAATCAAACTTTGGTCTATAGATTAAAAGTATGATACTCTAACATCAGACTACCGACCTCATCATTTGCCAACCTTGTACAGAGAGCTAGAATATTTTGAATTCTCACAAAGCAAATCTGCATGCCAATCTCATGTTTTTAATAAGCTCACCAACTTCCTTTTTACCAATGGTGGGACTAGACTTTTTATATACCTAGGTGATGCTTTCATAATGAATGCTTTTATTCATTACAATATTTGTTATAGGAATTTGAAATATTTTACAATCTCATAGTTTTTGCTTAGCAATTTTAGATGATGTAATTTAGTTACGCCACTGCTTTCAATATGATTCCGATTTGCTTTTAAATGTGGTTCTACATTTTGCTAATATGTTTGTTTTATTACAGGACACATTTTTCTATTGCCTGGTGTTTGACCCAACCCAAAAGACTTTATTAGCTGATAAGGGTGAAATAAGAGTAGGCAGTAGGTACCAGACTGAGATGACAAGTTTATTAAAAGAAGGTATGATGCATTCTCAAATTATATTTTATTAATGAATATCTCTGGAAATGCTCTAAATTAAACCAACTCTATTAGTGCAACATTATTATTTATTTATTTATGAATGGATGACCTTCATTTCCATCTTGCACTCCCTTTATAAATGTTGTAGGGTCAATGAATGAAAAATAAATGTTGGCAAGTCTCTGTGAAGGTGTATCATAATTTATTTTAACCTATGAGTAATCATATTCAGTTTGTCAAAGGTTTAGTTTTAAATGTTTACAAATTTGAAATTTTTCAGGTGAAGAGGACCCTAGAAAGATCGAAGAGTTAGAGACGTTAGTATGGACCCCAGAGCACGGTCTGACGGACCGACAAATAGACCAGTTCCTAGTGGTGTCCCGCTCTGTGGGTACCTTCGCCCGGGCCTTAGACTGCAGTAGCAGTGTCAAGCAGCCCTCATTACACATGTCAGCTGCGGCCGCCAGTAGAGATATTACACTGGTTAGTTAGTAGAGATATCATATCCACATTATACTTTCCTGCTTACGAACCAGACAATGCTACTAATCTCTTGTTTCTCCTAATTGTTCTTCAATTTTCCATCTACAACAATGATAATAATTATATGTCTGTCTATCTATACTATTACAGTACATCCCACAAGTGAGGTAGTCAGTAGACCAACTGCATGTAGTAAATCTGCAAGCTGTCTTCTCCATGTTATAATATATCCAACATTGATATGCCCCATCAATACAATAAACCATTAATTTATTTTTATATCACTGGCATCTCCCATAAGTGGGTTATTTAGTTTGCTCCTTTATACAGTTAAGTATTTTTGAACAATGGTGCAGGTTAAAATAACGACAGTAATGATAATATGGACAATTTATATGTGGTACCTCACTGGTTAAGGCCTTGTGGGCCCTGAGATACAATTTGAACTCCACTTTTTCTGAGAATTGGCCAATGTTGATTTTTTAGTAGTGGTAAGATTTTGTTCTGAACTTGTTATCTTTGAAAATGCTCCTGATGGTAGCATTAAAGGCCATCTGAAGACGATTGAAAAAGGTCTGAGACATAAGTGTAGTAGTTTATAGTTTTAATTTTATTGCTGAAAATGTCCCATTTTTTTTTCTATGTACATTTATCCTAATCGTCAATTATCATATTTTCTACATTAATTATATTTTATTTCTATAATTCCAGTTTCATGCAATGGACACCCTCCACCGACACGCCTATTGTCTGGAGGAGGCCCTGTCCTCTTTAGTACCTCCATCTGGTCCCGTGCTGTGCAGAGATGAGATGGAGGAATGGAGCGCCTCGGAGGCAAACCTCTTTGAGGAAGCATTAGACAAATATGGAAAAGACTTCAATGACATACGGACAGACTTTGTAAGTATACAATTTTAACCATAGTACAAGATTGTAGTATAATATACAGTGGTGCCTCGCATAAAGAACGCCTCGCACAGCGAACGCTGCACACAACGAACTTCCTGTTCGTTCATTTCACGATTCATACAACGAACTTCGCTTCACACAACGAAGTCGCCCGAGCTTCCACGATCGCTGCCGATGTATTGCATACTCCCGCGCAGGCACTGCAGGCAGTATTTAGTCACTGCACTTAACCCAACTGCTGACATCAAGAACATCCTGAACAAATGGAAAGCAGTTCAGGAGTTTACCAATGCCCACTATCCGGATTCAGCTGAAGCAAACAGGATCAACGATCTTTACTCCGATACTCTTGTCCGTTATTTCCGGCAGATGTTGGAGAAAAGAGAAAAACAAACGACTTTGGACAGGTTTTTCATGAAACCATAGGCCAAAAAGCAGAAAATGGATGAAGATGTGCAAGATTTGGTAAACTCTACTTAGTCTGTCTTAAAATTAAAAAAAATATGTTTTTGTTAGATGTATCTAAATAAAAATAATAACAAAAAATTTATCTTTTTTTATGTCATCTTAGCATATTTTATGCTACAGAACGAATTATTTTTTTTAACATGTATTGTTATGGGAAAACGCGTTTCACATAACGAACTTTTCGCATAACAAACTTGCTCCTGGAACGAATTAAGTTCGTTGTGTGAGGCACCACTGTATATTTTTTTATCATTGGAAAGGAAATTCAAATTGGTTTTACATGAATGTGATTTGTATGATGAATTTATTTGTTTATTTTTGCTGGTGGATTTAATATTGCCATGTATGTAAGTAATTTTGGATTTGTTATCCAGTCAAGTCGTGGATATTGTTTCTAAGAATTTTAATCCAAGACAATTCGATGGTTTAAAGCACAGAAGACACATGTCCACATTTGACAGTTTAGAGAAAACAAGTTTTGAAAGTTTGAGATTCTCAATTAATTAACTAATTTTAAATTAATTCAGAAGATGTCCTTGGTGGACATGTGCTTTTTAAGAATCAATTATGTCGATATAAATACATTTCAAATAGTTTTTGTGTTTACGCTGTGGAAATCCATTTTTAATTTTAATAAATAAAATTTAAAAATATATTATTGAGCACTGTTTAATCTTCAGGGAAACTCAGTTTCCCTGAAGATGCCTACAAGTATAGGCGAAAACGTTCGGTATTTAACCTAACATAGTGGAGATTAAACAGTGCTCAATAATATACATTTCAAATATCTTAGTTTCCCTGAAGATGCCTACAAGTATAGGCGAAAACGTTCGGTATTTAACCTAACAGAGTGGAGATTAAACAGTGCTCAATAATATACATTTCAAATATCTTATGTGACATGTTACATCTGTGCACAAAAAATAATAATTTAAGAATGTTTGGCATCTGGTTTTTATTAAATATTTCGATAATGATATAAGTATTATTGGTAATTATGTAATCAGGACATAGACGACTTCGCAACCAATTTTGTACATATATTAACTCATTTTAATTAAAATGATTTTAAAACACTGTATAATTTTCAAATTAAATTTATTCACCTCAAACGTTTTCGCCAAGGCTTCTACTTGGCATCATCAGGATTTGAGTCCTCCTGATGATGCCAAGTAGAAGCCTTGGCGAAAACGTTTGAGGTGAATAAATTTAATTTGGAAATTATACAGTGTTTTAAAATCATTTTAATTATAATGAATTTCCAAAGTGTTAACACAAAAACATTTGATTTACTAACTCATTTTACCTAAATAGTGGACTTGTGTCTTTTGTGCTTTAAACATGACATGTTTTCCTCTGTTTTTTTTTTAAATGATGAAATCCTTTAAAGCTATTATTTAGATTGAAATTGAATCTCATTTCTTCATATTTTTGTAATGTATAAACCATTTTGTCGTTAAATTTTAAGAATGTTTTACTTTGATATAATTGAATTAATTTATATTTGTATACTTTTACTTCATCATTTGTATTGGTTATGTTTTAATACCTTTTTTGTATTGTTATTCCAGTTACCGTGGAAAACATTAAAAAACATAGTCGAATATTATTACATGTGGAAAACTACAGACAGATATGTACAGCAGAAGAGGGTGAAGGCTGTGGAGGCAGAGTCCAAGCTGAAACAAGTCTACATTCCTAATTAGTGAGTGTTTGTGGTCGTTTCATTATTATATACATACTATCTATTTATTACAAAGTGCAGAATAGTCAGATAAATATATAGCAAAACAACATTGTGTGCATGCATATATGATAAATAATCTAGATTGACGTTAGTGACTCTGGTCTATTTATTTGTGAATACTACTACTACTACTATAACATCACAGCATACCCACAAGTGATGTAGCTCCCAGACCAGCTAGATAGTGAATACTTTATATAAGTTCAAAATCAGAAATTAATGTGACTTTTTATTTATTTATTAAGCATCAACAGTACACTACAGACAACATATATACATAACAACAAACAATAAAGTCAAAGAAGGAATCAATACACTTCCCCATTTATAAGTGTACACATTATAACAATTTGTATTATATTTAAAGCCCATAAGGTTGTCACATTTAAATAATATTTTCAAATAAATGTTGATGATGATGATGGATGATTTCTTCAGCGCCGTTTAATGAAGAATCCATCTCAAGGGCGCGGTTAGCTCTGCTGGAAGATCGATGTCTTCAGTTTGCTCTTGAATGATATTGTCTTTGTGCGTGTTATGCATGTGTACATTGATACACACATTCATAAAAAATATTCATTAGCGACACTCGCGTTCTGTAGTTTTATTGTCCCTTTCATCCTTTATATGTAGTGGATAGGTGATGTTATAGATAGATGTGTCATAAGAAATTGCAATGCAAAAGTTTTGTTGATTCTTGTATTCAATAAGGTATTATTTTGAAATGTTTCAACAACATTTAACCATATTGAACTAGCAAGTAAATATTAATTTTCTAAAGATTGATAATGAATGAAAAGAAATTGTTGGTTTTATATATATAATAAGTTACAATCCATTGGATTGGTCTGCAACGAGTTTGGTTTTTCTTCTCCATTCGTCTCTATTCTCAGCCAGTCTTTTCAGCTCTACGTATGAGCCACAGTTCATGTCCCTCTTCAGTTGGTCCATATACGTGTCTCTTGGTCGGCCTCTGCCATTTGTCCCCTCGGTCTTACCCTCCGCGATGGCGATGAGTAGTCCTGGGTGCCTGATGTTGTGGCCAATCCAGTTAGCTCGTTGTTGGCCGATTCTCTTAAGAAGTTGCCTTTTTTCGCCTACCCTGGTTAATACTTCTTCGTTTTCGACGTGTTCCGACCAATGGATCTTAAGCATGCGTCTGTAGCACCACATCTCAAAGGCCGCCAATCATCCACTTTCACTCTTGCTGATGGTCCACATCTCACAACCATAAAGCAGAATGCTCCATACAAAGGATTTATTATATTTCCAATGAAATTTTGGATAATTGGTCCAACACATAACAGATAAGAAAATTCATAAGAAGTAAGGGAAACAATCTGTTTATAATAAAGTTTTAGTGAAATTTGTAATTAGGAATTATTAATGCAATGTGACCATTTGATTTCTGTCAACAGTAACAAACCTAACCCATCTATAATAACCAATAGTAAATCAAGTACTGTGATGAACGGAAGCACAAACGGATCCGCCGCTAACCTCACAGGGGAAATTTGTGTGTCTTGTCAAAGTAAGTCATATCAATACACTTTTTTTATGAAAACTCCCAAACATTCTCACTTAGCAGTGTTCTTGGTATCATATTATATTGTATAAATTGACTCCCAGTTGTTTGAATACACACTTACTTGGTTGGCATAAAATCAACCCTAAATAGAAGGTTTTGTCTCATTTTTGCATCCCAAAAGATTTGTTAAGACTAAAAGAAAAAGTAATGTTTCCCATCCGCTAAAAGAAGTGTTTGTAATAACAGATACAAGGTTAGATTATCTAATACACCATCTCCTTTCTATTATTAAAATGCTCCATTATTATTAAAAAGTCATACTATATTTTAAAAATGTGATTTTCAGCTACAACGTCACAACAGTGGTACGCATGGGGTCCCTCACAACTTCAAAGTAGATTATGTTCATCATGTTGGCAGTATTGGAAGAAATATGGAGGTTTCAAAGTGAGTAATTATACATATTATTGTGCATATAATCCGTAATGTAAGTCCCTATCAATTAAATACTTTTTCTGTTTAATAAAGTTGCTGTCTTTTCTAAATAAAAACTTATAGTTGAAATATTTAAAAAATCTTAATTCTATTACATTATTTCTGTGGTAATATGGCAAAAGTTGATATGTCTCATTTGTATGATTTTTTTCACTAGAAACCTAAATTTTTGATTGCCCTAAAAAAATAATAAAATAATTTCATTATTAGGAAAAAATTATAAACGTTAATATGAAGAGCCAATCAATTTTATATACTGACAGAAATCTTTGGAATGTGCTCCTGTAAAGTTTGCTTCTGCGTTCAAATTAACTTTTGCTATATTACTACAGAATTACAAATCTTCATTTCACTATACATATACATATAAGCAAAACTGAAACTAATGTTGCATTCCGTATTTGCTTACTCAAAAGTTCTGTAAAGTTTTTAGTTGTAATTATGTGTATTTTTTTCCAGTATCAATCAAGTGGAGTTAGTGAAAACGAACCTGAGGCTCTTTCATTGACCAGTAGCAGCAACAATCCCAACAGTTCTGTCCCGGGAGTACGAGTCCGGGGTAGGAGTATTGACGGAGAGGAGCAGACACCTGCTGGTACACAGGCTGCTTTCTCACATAGACCACATAGGTGTTCCATTCTCAACTGCGGAAAGGTAATAAAAAAATCATTTTTCATAATTCAAAGTAGTTTAGTGTTTGGTGTAATATACTAATATCTTATTGGAAACTATTAAAAGAAAAACCTGTCTAAAATGGCAAGATGTTTCACATATTTTCAAGTAGTCATTCTAATTAAAATTAGAGGTTAATGATAATGTCTTAAACTTTTAGAACAAATTTCTATGATTGAAATGCCTTTAACAATTTCGTCCTTTGTCAGTTAATCGAATGATTTTTTCAGGAGTTTAAATTAAAAGCACAATTAGCACGTCACTATGCGGCGGCACACGGTGCTGGTGGAGTGCGTGCAGGCTCACCTAGACCCGTTATGAAGACACGCGCTGCATTCTACCTGCGTACATCACCCCTCACACGCTTGGCTAGACGTCTCAGTAGAGCTCTCAGAAGACCCAGACGCATCGCCAGAGCACCATTCAATCCAATCAATATACATCAAGTCAAACACGATTGTAAGTACAGAATTATATTGGCTACTTAGTCTAATTTTTCACTAAAATGATTACATTACAAAATCTTATCTTTGATAGCTCTATGGTCAAAATATTGGTATTTAATCCAAATAGCAAGATTTGAAATTATTATTCAATGGAAACCTTTTCTACACAACCAACACATCGTGCTAACTAACTCCTTTGAGTAGGATAATATTCTTAATATCTTTACTCAAGCAGATGTGAAATGCGAAAACTATTTAACACATATATAAAAGATCACCATAGAAGTCTAGTCATAGTTTTTAAAAGCCTTAATCACAAAACACATTCATTAGATGATAGTTTGTATAGAAGGAAGTACTGACATATAGAAAGAAGCAAAAAAAGTACTTGCATGTGTTTTACTAATTTAAAATAATGAGATTTATTGTACATAAATTTACCATAGAACATTATTTGCATTACAGACAGTGTAGGTATGGCTGGTCTGAGTCCTGCTGAGGTGACAGCCTTGGCAGCTGGCAGGGGTGCTAGAGTTCGAGGTTCTGTATCTCGTGTAGCAGAGCGTCTAGCTGGGCCTTCTCCACAGTATGGTACAGCTGCACAGTTAGCATGGCTGAGACTCACACCCAAGGACAGACTACCGCAACCACACAAGGTTGCTTTCCCCAAACCACCCAAAGCACCAGGTAAGAAACTGTTGCATTATATTTAAAACACATAAACTGAAAACATAATTTTATAGATTAAGTTGTATATTGTAATATGTCTATTCCTGTAAATGTTGTTTATTGTTCCATTCATATTTTTTCTACCTGTGTCTAAGTTAATTTTGTTTTTCTATCCTGAGTGAAACATTGGAGAAGTTAATTTTGAACATATCCTCATGAGAGGATTTTGGATAGCCAGCCCTTGTGGCTGCTTGTTGAGATTTTGTTGCGTGAACAAAATATTGAATTGTAAAAGGGAATCAATAGAAGTCTTCCGACTTCTTGAATATCTTAGTGATGGTAGATTTCTTCAGTTTATTATATGTGGTAATAATATTTGAGATAAAGGTCACATATTAATCTCAATTTGTAAGCGGGACTGTAATTATAAAGGATATTTTTTATTACAGATGGCAGTCTGATGTATGAACGCATCCCCAATAAAAGTGAAGTGGAGGGCATAAGACCAACATCAGGCACATCACCAGCTCCAAATAACCTAAAGAGACGCTATGACGAACTCAACGGAATGGACAGTAAGTTCACACATCACATATAATAGTGTTTCTCAAATACACTGAGATTATATTGGTAGTGAAATTTTTATACTGGCTTTTTTCTTATAATACCATAGTACTTTCATCATACAAATTTTTATTCTACACATTTACAAAAGTAAACTACATTCAAATTTAGCAGTGAACCTCAATAGCTCAATAGAGTTGCTGTTTTTAAAGTTTTGCTACTTATTTTGACTTTGCTATTTACATTTGTTTTGTAACACTTCTCTATGCAAAATGTCTGCATAGCTGATTGATAGACCTGTTTATTTTGTAAAACTGTGATTAATAATGTTGTTTGTTCACGTTTATTGGCTTCTACTCTGACTTGGATTGGGATGACGGTGAGTGACAAAGTGAGAAAAAATCTCATGTTTTATAATCTCTCCTTGCATTTCCCTCAAATCAATCACCTCGCTTTGTATATATATATATATATGCAACATCATACATAAAAAAAAGCACAGATACATTGTGTAGTACTTAGTAGACATCTTTAAGGAAAGTCAGTCATATTAAATGACTTGATTGAAACAACCAAATTTTCATTCAAGTTTATTTATTTATTCGTTCATTCTTTACTGTACATTGATTACAAACAATTTCATAGTATGTAAGTTTACATGACTATTGGTTGTTTTTGCAAGAATTTACTCAAATGCCATTGCTGATAATATGATCTCTAATACCCATGTCATTTCACTCATCCCGTTTTGATAATCACCAAATATTTGTTATCTATGTAGTAATGAAGTGATAATGAATTTGTAGTATTATGATTTTGAAAGAATATATTATCTAGAATGTCTGATGAATATTATTTTTATTTGAGATATAAGGTAGATATGAGATGTTATTTTGAAATTTGTTTTTTACAAATAACCACTGAATTTACCTAACGCATGAAACTATCATATAAAATTTTTATATGAAAATATCATTTTACTTTGTAATTCCCCAGATGCAACCATACAAAAATGTACTGGCATAATAATTAGTTTCTTGATCATAATATGTATCAATGATGGTTACAATTGCTTCATATATTTGTTTTACAGGGGGAGCAGGCACAGTTGCAGGAGAAAGTGGCGGCAGTGTGGGGGCAGCGGGAGGTACTGTTGGAGCTGGGGTCACTGGGGCCACCACAGGAGGCACGGAGGCCAGTCGCTCCACCGGTCACGCACCCCCACCCGCCAAGAGGCCTAACAAGCACCCGCAACCCATGCAGAGACCCTCAGCTGAGCAATATGCTGCCATGTGTGCCCGGGCGCAGGCCACCGGGCAGCCACTGCCCAAACACATATTCGCACATGTTAGTATTGCATACGAAAAGCAACATGTATAATATTTATTAGTTTTTCAGCAATGAGGTACGCTACCCATATTGAATGTTTTATTTTCTGTTGGCGTGGAAAGGACAATATATTAATTATTTGCATTTAATTCTAGTTACTACATTTATAGGAAATATTATTATTATTAGTATATGTAAGCTATCAAGCAGGCAGCTAGAGTTGATGTGCATGATATCCACACTATTGATGTCACTTTATACTGTCAAGCCTGTTCTTGAACAAATTGGTGTTCCTTGCAATGACCAATGCAGCAGCCAACTTATTCCACTCATCCACAACTCGGTTTACGAGGAAATGTCTGAGGGTTCTGAGTGAATCTGTCCTTTACCAGTTTTAGGCTGTGTCCTCGCAAGTGCTCATTCTGGCTTCTGTGTTCACATGTTCTTCAGCTCTGGACAGTCATAATGGTTGTTTGATATTTTATAGACCTCAATGGTATAGGAGATGTTGTGGTGACTCAGATTAATTTATTAATTATCCATTAAGTACAACAAAAGTATATTATTAAAGGTAGGAAATATGAAAAGCATAAGGAAAATTGTATAGTAAGTTATCATATTATGTTAACTTCTTTCTCCATAATGACAGTCAATAGTTCTTGAAGATTCACAAATCTAGGTATTTTATTAAAAAAAATATTGGATCGTGTTACTCATATATTTACACATTTGATACCATTTTCAGACCTTCATTTACAAAACAAATTGTTAAATATTACAGGTAAATGGTAAGCCAGGACTGGGAGGAGGAGGGAGGGGTAGGAGGCATGTCATCAGTTGGATGGATGCTCCTGATGATCTCTACTTCAGAGCCACAGATCAAGCCAAGTATGTATAATGTTAAAACATCATTTTCTCTATCACATATACTCTTCGAAATTAAATGTATTGTATTTTTCTTAATTGTTCATAGATATATTCTATTTAATCATTTTGTTTGCAGGGTAAGACGGCGAGTTCTTAGCGTTGTGGACCTGCGTAGAGCGGCACGTAAGCCGTGGCGTAACCTATCTACGGGGGCCAAAGGAGGAGGGGGAACTGGAGCTCCATCCCTTGCGGTAGGAGGGGGAGCCCCGATGGCAACTCCCACACCAATGCAGGTGGTCATTCTAGACTGACCCCCGCCGCACAACTACTCCATGGAAGCCCTTCTCGGATAGTAGACGACAAACATCTTCCTGCTCCTACAACCCCCCACATCCTCCGTGTGTGAATGAATCTGTTGTACATTTTTGAACTGAACTGATTCTCTTTGTAATTGTAATGATAATAATATATATATATATATATATACATATACACAATGTAATATCATATGTGCGTGTGTGTGCCGCCCTCCGCACCACCTGATGGTTACAATAAAATACACTAAGCGAAGTTATTTTTTAAGTTATTAAAGGTTTTAAAATAATAATAATAATGATATATGAGTAATAATGAAATAGTGGATAATATACTTTAGTGTTGATATTGATGATCGTATTTGGTATAAATAAATGACTACACCGAAAGAGACAACAAGATGTATCATGTATGTAATTATTATATATATTTACAATATTTTTCACCCGACAACCGTTTAAATGTGACAATCCAGTGTGTGAAGCCACTATTGTGCATCCAGCACTTTACTTGAGACAAGGACACCGGGATTTTACTCTTGATAATGATCTTATCTAGTGTTTTAATAAAATAATGTCAATCTGGCACTTTCAATAAACTTTAAGAGTACCACTAAATACCATACAAAAGTGTGTAGTTATGTGATTTTAAAAACTTTCCAGTTGGATATAGACAACTAAGTGAAGACAGCAGGCTATTTTAATTATACCATCACAGCATATCCCACACGTGGGGTAGCTAATATACTGATTGCATGTAATAAACACTCTAGTTGTCCTCACCGTGCCATTAATGATTAAGACAATCAGGATGGGTGGTATTCCTCATCGCTGAATTGAAGATGTTGAATGTATTCTTATGGATAACTGCTTTTTACAGAACACTCAAAAATGAAGCAAATAATTAAAGTGTCCTATACATTGCTAGAAGAATAGCATAGCAGTTAATTTCCGATAGTAAATATGATTTATTTGACACTTATAAGATATTAGATAAGATTTGCATTATGAATGATTCCCCAATGTCAGTTTCTACAAAACATTTCTCCTAATACTTCAGTTGCTGTGTTTTGTGTGTGTGTAAAAATATAATTACTACATATACAATAGTAAATAAATATATATATATAAACATACATAATAATAATATTATTAATACTTGTACAATTTCTTATATAATTTTGTGTTTATATATTTCGTCTCGACAAAAGAAAAAACATGAATCTGATTGTGAAAATATAAATACAAAATAAATAATAATTATAATAATAAATAGAATCATTTTATTGTTATGATGATGGTGTAATTATTACAATTATTACTAAATAAATTAAATTAATGATTGATGATTGGTTGTTATTGAACAGTGATGATTTTTATAAAATGTGTCGCACCAAACTGTGTGCCGTGGTCCAATCAGAGATCATGGCTCAAAATTGTTCTTTTTTTTTTTAAATAAAAAACTGTATTATTATGGTTCTGTCTGATTGTATGTGTATAATATTAATAATAATAAAATCTTTTATTCAAACAAAAAATTGAAGCAAAATATAATTGAGTTTGTATTTTCTTATCGTAATATTTATATGACCCAGATGATCTAAGCGGGCCGCCCTTATACTGTATTTGGACATTCGCTAGTGTCCTCTTGCATTGTATTGTGGCTGCGCTGCTGTAACAAATGACATTAATATATAAACTAGAAACTCAAACAGAAGTTGTTTGCTCCATATCCATCAATCTTAAACAATTGTTAGTTGAGAAATGATGATCTTCATCTTACTTATCTATACAAAACATATGTTTCTATTTGTGTGAAATAAATCGATATTTGATATACTTTTACAACAATGGTAAGTTGACCAACTACTAGATGTAGGTACCTTGAAGGATTTTCATAATGTTTAGTTACACTAATAACGGTGCTTGGGTAAATACAAAGCAGAATACACAAAAATAAGTGGGAGTTAAACAACAAATGTCTATTAGGTTGATATTAATTTTATAACCCGAATTCTCAGGAATAACTTGTTTGTTTCTGGTCTATGTATTAATGTTGTGTAAGTTGTAACAATATAATTGTGTCTCGGTACATATTGATATGTAATGTTTATTAATTATGTCGGAGAGATTCGTTGTAGGATAATTTACATTTTTTTCATAATAAAGCACAAATTCAGATGTAATTTCTTTTATTTTTATTATTTACAAAGTCCTTTTACTTATTTCAATATATGTATCCCATTAACGCCAACTCTATTTTCTTCCCATATTGATTGTCCATTTCATAAGCCGACGACTAAAAAATTCTGTAATCAATATTGTCTACACTTGGTGGATGTTCAGTTTAAATCAATAAAAATAAAGCACTTATATTTAGTGACTTTGTTTATTTTTGTATTTACTAATTTAACAAAAAAAATGGAGAATGCTTCGTATACCATGGACAGAATTGGTCAGCAACTCGGAGGTTTTGAGAAGAGCCAATTGCAGTAGACAGCTGCTGAAGGACGTTAAGGTCCGTAAGATTTCATATCTGGGTCACGTTCTGCAGGGCGATAAGTATAGTTTGCTCCAGCTGATACTGATGGGGAAGATTGAGGGGCAGCGTGGTCCTGGTAGAAGGCAAACGTCTTGGCTGCGCAACATAAGAGACTGGACCGGAATGAGACATGTGGGGGAGCTGCTCCGGGTCGCGCAAGATAGAGAAGCCTTCGCCAGAGTGATTGCCAACGTCGGGGGGACCTGATACGGCACGAGAAGAAGAAGAACATAAAAAAATTAATACTTAGTGATAGGGTATGCCGAAGTTTTGAGTTATGATGGTCGACTAAACCCACAAAGAAATATGTGATTATAACATGAAAATTTCTTCATTTTAACAATTTTTTGTCTGTGGAATTGAAATAAATTTTCTACATGTGATGAGCCAAAAAACCATATTCAAAAATTGATTTGGCCTGTGGAACTTTGTGGTCTATATTCTCAAATTTCTTCAAACTATTGGAAATGATTGAGGATGACACATGTACTAATATTAACAATTGAACTATGTACTTGCAATCTTATCAAAATCCCAAAAAAGTTTTGGGTTAGTTGGAAGAGATCGCGCCTTTGCGATAAACTCGCCCTCTGTATATTGATTGTATTTAATTTGAATGTATACCTTTTATGTAATTGTTTTTTATCAATGTACAGTAAATAATGAATAAATAAATAAATAATAAATAAAAAAAATACATATTGTCGTTGCATATTCAATAAGAGACATGTGCGAATATTTTTATTTAGGCATACTCTTAAAAAACTGTTCATTATGGCATTAAAATTGTTTGGACTTCTTATTGGCATGTGATCTTGTTTATAAGTATTGAATTAATATTTGATACTAAGAATCACTTCATAAAATGGTTATGATGTCAGTATAAGCAGTTTATTCTAGAAATGTCAAAACGTTTATAAATTCACATGTCCCTTTTTGAATGCAACAACAATATACACTATCACGTTGTTTCCTGCAAGTGAGGTAGCCAGTGGACCAACTGTAATTAATAAATATACCGGATATCTTCTGTGACAATAGAAACAGTTCAAATACAAAGATAGACGTATAATCCAGGCGCTATACAAGAATGAGGCCGCTTTAATCAGATGCAACCATGACACAAAGGAAGCTAATATAAGACAGGGATGCTCTCTGTCACCTGTTCTTTTTAACGCCTATATACAGAGTGCGATTGACGACTTGAGAGAGAGAATGAGTCACAGAGAGGGTGTAAAGTTGTACGGGCAAAAGGTGGATATGATAAGGTTTGCTGACGATATTGCTATGATTGCTGAAAGTGAAGAAGAACTGCAAGAGGCCTTAACAAATATGGAAAGCATTCTTCAAAATAACTAGACTTGCATTTAATAAAAAGTCGAAAATAATAGAATCAAACAATATAGACCTGAGACTGAGAATACTCCTCATCAAGACCTATGTATGGAGTATCCTGATGTACAGCTGCGAGACATGGTGCCTATCTGAAAGAGATAAACGAAGACTAGAGGCGTTTGAGATGTGGACCTATAGAAGACTATTAGGAATTTCCTGGAGAGACCACATCACAAACGAAGAAGTTCTTCAAAGAATCGAAGGAGGAAGGCACCTGCTCAAGATCTTGTCAGAAAGGCGTGCAAGGTGGATCGGCCATGTAATACGACAAGAAAGCCTCTTGCATGCCGTAATGGAGGGTATGACCGAGGGGACAAACTCTAGGGGACGCCCACGCCGAGAGTACCTGGAGGATCTGTTGGTGGACATGCGCTGCTCATCATATGCAGAATTCAAAAGAACCGCACAAGACAGGGAGGAGTGGAGGAGAAGAATTAAAGAGATAATTGCTGCAAACCAATCCCAGGATTGAAACCAGAGAGAGAGACAGTTCATAAAATGAATTATAATAAAACGGGAACTAATTATTTGTTCGGCTATTAATCCATTCGTTCGGCAAGAAAAAATCAGCATTTAAGTCATTTGCACAGCAATGTTTTCACCGGCAATAAATAAAAAATAAGCGCAACACTTGTTTTACAAAAAATAAGCGCAACAAAATAATTAATTGACCAGCAGAATTGTTATTTGACCGGCAGAAAATATAAGATAAACAATATTTTTCACACACCGATTTACCTTCGGATCCACATGAAGTTTTTGTGATTTCTTACCAAACTAATGATGACTACGAAAATAATGCCAGTTTCCGTTTTGCTATATTAACGAAATATCTAACTGAAATGTCGAAAAACGCTAGTGTCATTCATTCAGATGCTACATATAAAATCACATAAAAAGGTGCTACATACAAAGATTTTTTTTATTTTTTTTTAAATTCAAATATTTTAATTTAAATAAAAGTTGCAGCTTAATAATATTATATACACACCTTTTTACTAAAAAAAACACATTTATTTCATATTTGACTCTCAAAATTGAGCAGTGATTATTATTTGAACAAGATTAAAAATTTAGCTTTCACAAGTTTAATTAAAATTAGCTCACGGTTTGCTGCTCATTTATTTATTTTGCTGGACAAATAATCATTATGCCGGTCAAATAATAATTTTGCTGGTCGATTAAATTTACAGTTTTACAATATCATAGTATTTGCAATAGAAATATAATATTCTCGCTGGGCATGAGTAGCAAATCAACATGATATATTTGTCGGCAGAATACATTTTTCTGCTGAACATAACATCAATATTATGCTGATCGTTTAAATGGTAGCCTAATAAAACAAGAGATCTAGGATACACAGCTTACCTTATCTATGAATTGAAAACCAGTTTTAAGTGCTAAAATATTAATAATAATCATTTGAGTACCCTCTTTCTAAAAGCGTGTTGTAAACCAGCAAACCTGCCTTTTAAAATTTCCAAGGATTATGTGTTTCCTCCTAGTCACACCTTGGGAGCAACACAAATATTTCAAGGATATATGAAATGCACTCATTGGTTCCATAAAATAATAATATCGATAGCAAAAAAATGGAAAGATAGCTGGTCCTCAGGGTCACAAGAGAGAATCACTTCCGAAACAATAGATCAATTATCTATCACATGAGGAAGAAGAAGATAGCTTAGAGCACAGATGTAGGTACAATTTTTGGTAAATCAAGATACAAAGATAAGTACACAAAAAAATTGTATTGTCTCAAACATTATTGTGCATGAATATGTTAAGTTGTAAATAATAAGTCGGTCTTCAAATTCATAAACAAAGCAATAGTTTAAGTTTCAAAATGCTCCCCTGTAAAATCCCTCTGTGGCACTTACAACATCTGTGCTCCAAACCATTGATATACACTAAGTTAATTTCTTCATATAACCAAATGAAACCTTTGAATATTAAAGAATTTATTAAAAGTAAATATAAACATGGTGTGTTATTGTACACATAATATTAAATATAACAATAAAAAATTGTAATCCCCAAACAGCAATAGTATTGCTGGTATAAGGGGACATAAGACAAACAAATATTAATTCCAAATCATATCATAAACACAATTACTCCCTCTCTTCAATCAGTTGCTTCCTCAGTTTTTTGTTGAAAAGTCCAAGGCTATTAGCTTCCTTAATGTGGTTTGGCAACGAATTGTATAATCTTGAAGCAGAGTAGAGAAATCCATACCTTTCTCGATTAGTACGCGGTGTGTCACATCTTATGTGCTCTCTCGTTCTAGTAAATCTACTGTGAGTATTATTATTATAGGTCAAATTCATATTTGATTTAATCATTCCATGTTTCACTCTGTACATCATCTTTGCCTTTTCCATGAAAATTAGGTCATCCAAATTAGCATGTTCCTCAACTTATATAATTCAGCGGTTCTTGTGAATAGCCCCAAATTAAATATAACTTTTATTGCTTTATTCATCAATCTTTTGACAATTCCGCGAAGTTGCGAACTGCACTGTGACCACAGCGCCATGCCATATACTATTCGAGGAACCACAAAAGCATTGTAGAATTTATTAGAAATCACTTTCTCTGTACAAGGTCAATAAATATGAATAGGATGGAATCTTTGTGAGACAAGTGTACTGGTAAGTAGTAGGAAAATGAAGACAAAAGTGTTGATAGAAAAATTCATTTATTTGAGTAAATATCTATACCTTAATTTATAATTAATTTTATATAATATAATATATAGGTATATGTATATATAAATGATAGATCATCTCCATAGATGTTACTAGGAAGACACTCTTTATGTAGAGTAGAGTGTATTATTAGGTGAAGTTACTAGGAATCAATCAGTCCATGTATAATAAATAAATGAAACAATTATCCTATTCCATTTCGCACTGTGTTCATTATTATTCTCTGATTAAAATAATTATTAGACTTTACGTTAGTACTTCATACAATGGCACATTTAATAACAGAGAAGCGTTTTGTCTATGGACCAGGCAATCCATACAATGATATATAGGTATCTATATTACAACCGTACTATATATGTATTATAATATTACGTCATGTCATGTATACACAACACTTGTACAATGGATTACACAACATAATATTCATTATTCTTTCTTTTCGTGGCAATGCGCCCCAAATCTAGTGAGTTATGAAAATATTATATTCTGCTGCGTGTTATTTTCACCCATGTAAAAACAAGTGAAAGAAGCAAAGACATTGACAAAGGATTTTTTTTTCAGTACTTATACAAAATGAATTTCGTTATATTTTGGGAAAAGAGACATTTTTATTATTTGATAAGATAAGATGTTTTCATTCATATGTATATAAATTATGCCAAATTTTTCTCAAATACAGTAAAATTTGACTCTGTCAAATACTTTTCTTTCCCTCGCATGTACATGTATTATGAATCAACAAATGCCAAATAATGATTTATTCCAGTTGTCTGTGTAGAATAATATCAATAGCTGTTATTATTAACATTCTTCTTTATGTGTAATCTCAACATACGGGAAAACTATTCCCAATATAAAATACTATAATTCATATAGGAATACTCCTTTACCGCCTGAGCCACATCCCAATTAATTATACATAATTTAATATAACATATAATACACATACACGTTACATGATTTCCGCAACAATAATATTATTTATATAAAATGAAATGACAACAAAGTGTCTCTCCGACATTATAGGACTTGTATAAAATACTGTACAAAATATAATAATAAAATATGTAGGCATCTATTATTTAGGTGGTAGTTTACATTTAGCGACTATTTAGAAAACCACCACAGCTGTATGTAACCCAAACACAATATGTTTGTCACATTATGTATGCATGCATTCATACTATGTAATAATATTATATAATATGTGCGTTTCTTAACACTAAACACTATTTACAAAGCATACATACATAAAAGTCTGCAAACGAATCACACACAACCTCTACATTCACTCACACTATACTCATCACATACTTCATTAATTCACTTTGAGCAGATACTTTCTCTTCCTATTGTTCCTACAGGGCGCAATATGAGTACATACCACAACAATAATAATATATTTACATTACCACACACACAACAACACTTTATATAATACGATTCTATTAACTCTCCCACAACTACTACTTCAATATTCTTCTGTGTACAAAATGATAATTTATTAAAAGAGAGATGATTTGGTAGAGGGATGTACATATTGATAATGATTGATTAATATTGCGGGTGAATGATGCAAGTTTATATCATCAAAGTATGGTCCCAGATTACACCTAATTACACGAAGACGATAATAGACAATATTTCATATAATAATAATCTACAAAAATATGTATTTACTCTGTACACCATAAGAGAGAGAAAGAATTACACATTTCGTACTACATATATGTTATTATAGTTCACCGATTTCAGTACACGTGACTCTGTTATAACCATTACATACTCGCACATATATGAATGATATATCACTCAAGGTAATCAGAATAAGATCAGTAAATATTACTGCAACTAGGCAGAGTTAATCAAAAATTAACTTCATTATAGGTTCATTTGATAACAAAGAAATTAAATACTCAATTATGTTATTCTTTTGAATATATATATACACCATTACAATTTATACAGAGTTTTCCAGCAATTATTCAAACCTTCTTTTTATAAAAAGTAAAAAAGTCAATTTCATGCAAACGTCTGTAAGGGAAGTTAACAATACCTTAAACCGTTTCTTTTAAAAGTTAACTACTTCTTTAACTTGGTTAATTAATGATTAACAAACGAATGCCCAGCTCTGCATACTATAATAAATGATTATTATTAAATTATATTTATATTCAAGTGATTATGCATGATGTCCAATTGATAATTATTTGAAACCATTGACTTGTTTGTGAATAAAGGCACTGATTTACTTTAATATATATCTATTTCATGCTCGGTTTACTATTGCATAAATAAACAACAGTTTTATGTACCCCCAATGAAGCCGTATGCGCATCCCTAAGGAACATAACATAGATGTAGCGTAACATGGTTGTATGGAGCGGGTGGCATGTTCAAGTCCATACTCAAACACCGTAGTAATTGTAATGCTCCGTGAAACCATGCAAGATCGTATGGCCCATGACCAATCAGAAGCTTGTTTTAAATTGAAGATTATCTTTTCAATTTTCCACAGTGAAAACTATATTTTTAGATATTTAAATCCACATACAATTAATCAGTATAATCTTTAATCTAACCGTTTTAAGCATTGTCAATGTTTCACTATTGTAACAGCCCCACTGACATTAAATTTTTAGCTGATTTGATGCCAATCAGCTATGACTTGATAGGAGATATTTGAAGATAAACAAATATGTTACAAATCCTATTTGATACTTGCTAAATTTGAAAAACATGATTCGCAAAATATATAAGAAAATATATATGAGTTATTTAACAATACACTATTGGACAGAATATAGAGCAGTGTCATGGTACAGTCTCTGGGTAATATTGTGCTTTCGTTACATAGGTATATATATATATTAATATTAGTTATAGAACTAAAGTATGTAAATTCATTACAAAATAACAAAGAGATCATCCACAGAGTGAGTGAGTGAGTCTACCGAGATACCAACCAACAACACTTCTATCCTATCCTAATGTTATACTATACAAAAATTCTTTTTTTCAAGGAAGGAAATTTCACTATGTTGATTTTTTTGGTCAAATTGAGATATTTTATTAATTTTACATTATAAAAAATGTAACACTGCCAACTTGACACTTGCTTATTGCTAGGCACTGAATAATATACAATATGAACAAACTGCTGAGGTCTTCGTTATGCCCTTTTTGATAACACTTTTAATTCTGAATTGATAATCGTAGAAAAAAAAGTACAAGGAAACAATGCTAATACAATTTGAAATCATTTTCATTTGATAGCTACAGTCAATATTACTAAACCACAACAATTTTGTGTGTATAAACAAATACATGAGAAGCAAATGTGATTATACATATTTAGAAATGTTCTTGTTCTAGACATAGTTTTTATTTTCTTCCAACCTATAAATACATATGATACATATATGACAGATACATTTTGATTACAATATTTATCATATGTCTCTTTCTCTTCCTAACTATAATAATATTATATAATTTAATAATTTATCATTTAAACATCATCCCAATATATATATGAATACATCATTATTTAGTTTGTACAATTTGTAATCGTATAAAAAATATGTATATAAAATATAGTCAGTTAATACAGTTCACATACGACAACGACGTCAATGTACATATTCAAAAAGAATAATTCAAACCAGTGTGTTTTTGAGTGCATATTGTAAAAGGTTTGTATAAAAATATTAATTTAGAAGCTGCTTGCATGTGGATACTAAAAACTATGTAATAATACCACACAACGACAGACAAATACATTAACATATATCGATATCCTGGAGAATTTCCCTTAATCAATCAACGTCTATAAAAAATAATATTAATAGTTATTACAATATGATATTATTTAATTACAAATTATGTTTTTATATAATTAATTCATTTACAGTCCATCACTACTATGTAATCCACCACACACATGTACAAAATATATAACATATTATATATATCATCACAATACTAAACACGTTTGGACATTACAAAACAACAATACATACCTACATAGATATATAATATAGACTGTGTCTAGTTATATAATTGTGTTTAAGGAGACATTTTACTTGAAATTAACTTACTTAATTATATTTTAAAATTTATCTCTGCTAACTCATTCATTACCATAATGAATTTAAAAAACAATTTTTCTACATAGATGGTTTACAGAACGAGGCATGATGGTCACGATCCTCAGGATTGAGGGACCGACAGAGATGATGATTGTTTATTATTGAGAGAGATGTCTTTCGTCTCAAAAAACAATATGGGAGAAAAACATTAGTTTTTTTTAATTTTATTATAGATTTCTACTACCTTAACATCGATACAGTGAATATTATTCATTACTATTTCTTACATTTAGAAATAATCACCATTTTTCCTACATTGATATGCTTTTTATTTTTTCTAAAATTAAGAAATGTAATTTTGTATAATTACTATGTAGTACCCAATAAAAATTGCTTTCCATATAGATGTAAATGTAAAACACAGTAGTAAATCAACGAGTTAATGCGACATTATTTTGTACATATTATCACAGGATAATGTTAACAGAATGGAGTTTTTTTTTTTCAAGTAATAATTTCAAAGTAAAATATCTCACTCAACAAAGTGTTAAAAATGTACCAGGAAGTTTAAAAAAAACAGAACTTGAAGTCAAAACTAAACAATGAAAATTAATTACACATTACCAAACAATTACAAGTTGAATTACATTATACATAATTATATATACACACACAGTCATATCGTCATGCACACTGTCCTACACTCCTGAGATCAATGCTAATAATTTTTACTTGTGGAATGTCTAAACATTTATTAAAATACAACACTCATTGAGGGCTTACTGAGCAAATAAACATTTGCAAATCAAACCAAAAATTGTGTTTATTTATTCCTTTTGCAAATTATATAAAAGAAATAACATCACAACAAATTCATGTGGTTGTTGGCTGACCATACACAAGCTAATACTTTATTCTAGAGATGCGATGAATAACATATTTGCCGAATATTATGCAAGATCATGTGCCGAATATTCGGAAAAATAATGGTGAGAGCGTACGGTACTACCGACCGCGCATCTTTGTGTAGGTACATCATAGACATACCTATCAACTAGACTTGCAGTGCGTTATATTTCATTTAAATCAGTGGTTCCCAAACTTTTAATTTCGCGTACCACATACGAAATTATAAATCAGTAGCGTATCACTGAACTGAATTTAAAAATGTTTTATCTAATTATTTACTGTGTATGTCCTATGGCCATGGCTGCTTGCGTACCACTAATGGTACGCGTACCATAGTTTGGGAATCACTGATCTAAATTTTTGTGTTCCAACATTAATAATAACAATAATATTATGTTGTTTCACTCTATATCAAATTAAATTAATTAATTAGATATTGAAGCATATCTGCAGCTGACAATAAAATAGCAACAATCTATTAGTTCCTTCCAGTTTTACAATCAAACTATTCGGCTTATTCGTTGCATTTCTACTTTATTCCGAAGGTGTTTCAAATCCATGACACTTTTATTTTATCATTATGTGTGTAATATATATTTATCCATCGGTACACACCATCTTGGCATCTCCCAAAAGTTAAATAACAAATTGAAGCGCTCTGTGATTAATCTACTTCACCTTCATGGTTAAAGTTTTTGCTTAGTGTGAAGCTATTAGTGATATATTTGATGTTATCAAAATTAGAATTTCTAAAAAAATAAAACCTTGTTTTCTTTAAAGGTTTTTTAGAGTACGCATGAATTACATAAATGAATAAGCAAAACAGTGCATAAAGATGACACTGATTTAAATTGTAAGACATATTTCATACAAACTAATAGAAGCAATAATTTTTAAATGGGATATATTATTTCAGATCTCAAATGGATCAAGATTTCCCATTTAACCGGCGCTGCAAAATCCCAACTATTTTTGACTGCTTGTTCAATTAGTTGACACAAATTTAAACAATTAAAATTGCGACAATTTCATAATATGTAATAAAACAATTTAATCCGAGATAAGCCCTCAATTTTGTGCCATTTGTGGCCTAAACATTAATTGGTAGTCACTAGAGGTGTATAAGTTCATATCAAAAGTAGGCACAACATCATATAACAGTAATAGTCAATATACAATATAACCAGGCGCGTGCCTTCCATACATGCAAATATGCAGCGCATGCCCTAAAATAAATAAGTTTATCTTAAAAATTACATAATAGAGTAGTTAGATATCCATAAATAATCTTAAAATGATATTCCAAACTACTATATTACACATTTTTTTAGATTATACATTTATTGTAGGGCATGCGTTGCATATTTGCATGTATGGAAGGCACGCCGCTGAATATAACATTCGCGTTATAATACATTGTATTATAATAATAATATAATCTAATATAGTTATATATACTCTTATTATTATTGCATTCAATCAATCACAGTACTGTGTTGTGCGGAACATAAAAAATGACAATGTTTCAAAATATTAATAGTAAGTAATTATTATGTATATTGCAGTAGTAGCGAATGTGTTATATAACATTTTTTGTTGGTGGTCATGTTCTTTGGAATGACTGTAAATATTCAAATCTGCATGCGGCAAACAATTTTTTTTTTTGAAAATTGGTTACAATTTTCGATAAATCCATTTTTTCATATTTGCGAAATAATGTAAGTAGATTTAAATTTTGTTTTAATCAAATAAATAACTTAAGTCTCTCTAGTGTAATAATTTTCTTTGAAACAAATAAAATATCGCTTGTATAGTGAAGATCGAGCAGGTCCGCAGCGGTAGGATTTGAACCAGAATCTCTCGATCGAAGATTTGAGACTTAACTATCATCTCAAATCTGAGGTTTTGATAAATATGCTCAATTTACTGTTTATGTATAGGACATTTTTTTTTTAAGTTTACAACACAAATTATAATTTGCCTATATGATTATTGTACATAGAAATGCAGATTAATTAAATAAAATAATGCAATGACAATGATACTTTTTTAGTATTATAATCAATAAGAATAATACAATTACATATCTCGCGACAATTGGATTTTTTTTAAATGTTACCAACAACCAACATTTATATTGCTTTGTTTTTAATACACTTGTTTAACAGCACATCAGTTCTGATCCCAAGTATTAAATAAGTATAAATCTTAACATATTTAGGTATTCTGTAATAAAATTTAATTCAATAAAATAAAATGGTACGAATGGCAACAGGTTTACTGTATATATACAATTTAAATGTCATTGATAGTTTTTTTTTTCAAAAAAGATATATCTGGGTTTTTGTTATAAACCCAAATACAACCTTATACACCTTTCACAGTAAGCTACTAAAAGCTTGTGTCGTGAAAGGGGAGTTTGCCGGCACCTGGTATCGAACCACGGACCCCATGTTCACGAGGCCGAGACTCTACTCCAGGCTACCGTTCTTGTTCTTGTTGTAACATTAAAATATCTTCTTATGATTATGATGAATGTTTCTGGAGTTTAAAAATGTTAAAATAACAGCTGTCTTGATGTCACCTAGAACCAACTAGCTTTAGACAGGAATTCTATCATTCGCATGGGTGAAATATCGTGCTTGAAAATGACAGAATTCATACCATAATTAAATTGAATTATGTGTATTTTTGAACAGGTTTTTTGACTAATATTATTCATCATAATGCATACATATATATTTCACAAATTTGCAAATTTAAAAGATTCAATTTTTACATGAATGTTAGAATCATTTTACATTAGCAAAAAAAAAAACTAATAAAAAGTTGAATGCTTCCTGATTTCAAAATAATAATTTTTATTATTCTGAGCATTGCCATAATTTGATGAATATTATCACAGAATACCCAAAGTGTGGACTATTTAAATCACTATTAAAAAAAACTACATTATTCAGACCATAAAACTATTATTCCTCAATGATGTTTTACGCAAAATAATATGGATAAAAAATACAGTTAATCATAAGTAATAAAATATTGTTACAATATGTCAATATTAGTAATGAATCTAGGATTACAAATGTAGTTTCTGGAATGGCATTATAACAAATCAAAATTTAGACAATCACCCCAGCAAACAGAATGACTTTCATGCTTTTCTGTAAATTTTCCAGTGTTTCGTAAAGGTGGATATTCCCAAAACATTACGTAAAAGATAAGCAAAATCTTTAATTTAGCAAAGAGGTATGTCAATTGATGTTTTTTCACAAAGGCACAACCTGTATGTTTATTACATGCAGTTAGTCTATTGGCTACCCCACTAGTATAGTAAAATTACAAAAATAATTAATTATTTGTTTTTATACAATTAATTTTGATTGTTTATGTTAGTTTATATTTGTTCTTGTTATTAGTATAGCATAAAATATATATATAATGTGTATATCAGTCGAGAGCGCGTGTCCAATTACCTGCACGCTGATGCTAATGACGCCTCCTAATGCAGAGAGAGAGAGAAAGAGTGGATTGTGTTGGCGGCTAGGCCACATTGCACTTAATGTTTTGATAAATTTAAAGGTAAATCTGAAACAGAAACAATCACAATAAAGTTTTAAAAGTATATGTAATCCTACTTGAAACATAGCTAAATTATTTTGTAATATGAATCTGAATTTGAATTAAACCCAAATACACCCTCACAGTAAGCGATGTGCTTGTGTCAGTGAGTCAGCAGCGGGTGAAATCGGCCCTGAGTCTCTCAATTGAAAATTCGAGACTCGACCATCAAGCTACCGACCTACTGATAGTTTATTTGTTTAATAAAAAAATAGTCTAGTATTCTTATTTAAATATTTATTAATTTTTCTCTTATTTACATAACTAGGTTTGGACACAACACACTGATGACATGACCAATCAATCTAAACAAACAAATATCTTTTGTTATTTTATTGTCATCTTGTTTTTTTTTTAATTTTAAATTTGTCAATTTTAAAATTGTACTATTTGTGCACCAGTACAATAAATAAATAGTTTTTCATATATGTATAGAGGTAAGAGTCTATTCCATTACTAGTAAGTTTGTGCTTAGGAGATGTCACAGATTAAAATCCTTCCCAACACTATAACATATTTCAGTTATAGAAATGTAATTTCTGAATTATAAAAATGTAATTTCTGAAATAAACAGTGTTGTTGTTTTGATACATTTTTAATTTTTTTACTATAATATCACTGATATATGTCTCAGAATATAGGTGGTGAATAATTACCTGAGGATGTGTCCTCTCTGGACGTGGGATCAGTGAGCAAATGATGCGGGAGGGGAACCCAGGGCACCGGATTGATCCCACGGTATTGCATCAGCATATGAGGTGGCCGATAGTTTTGGTAAGGAGGTAAATATGGCGCCGAATACGGGTTCCCCTGATGATACCCAGAGAATAGATATTCATCAGGATAGTAATACTCTCCCATGATAGGTGTGTAAGGCAACCGAGAAACCAGCGGCTGCGCTGGAAGCCTGCGGTGCTGTTCAGGACTGGGACTGGATGAAGGAGACTCAGTAATGGGCCCAGATGCATAGGTGTAGTGAGACCTCCTCACATCTGGGGGGGAAAGCGGGGAGCCAGCCTTGCTGTAGTGCGAGGCCCGTGTGGAGTGGGAGTCAGGGGAGTGGATGCTCACTGGAGATTCAGTCTTACTGCTGCCACTGTATGACAGAGGTGGTTTCTTCATGGCCGAGTGCTCCGGGGAGCAGTGCGACGAGTCCTCGGTGATGCTAAGGATGGAATGTATACTGTAACTGCTGACAGGTCTGGAGGGGGGAGGGTTAGTGCGGGGATTAGAGGAGCCGTTGTACAGCTTAGGGCTGGGGACTGACGCATATGATGGTCCGGGTTGGGGATTGCTGGCTGGATGCTTGGCCCGCGATCTTTTGTTAGCGGGATCTTCCAAACTGACTTTTTCCATTTCTCTCAACATCCTCTTCTTAGGTGTGTAAATAGAATGTTCTTGTTTACAATTTGATATTTTGGCATTGACTGGAGGATTTAAACTTTCTCTTTTCTCAAGTCTTTTACTGAGCATGGTCACAACTTTTGTTATATCTCTAGTTTTATAGTTTTTCTTTGTTTTTTTATACACTCGCAGTACTATAGGTTCGGACACATTGTCCATGTTCCTGAGAAACTTGAACTTGCCAAGCGCTGTCGGTTTACTGTGAGGGACACTGTTTTCTGGAGAGGGGGAAGAGCAGCCGTTTGTGGGAGGGGGCAATACAGTGGCGGGGCAGTATGGCCTGCGCCTCTTGGCCTTGGCAGCTGGACATCGCAGCATGCGTGAGGGTAGGCAGGTGGGACGCACATACATTAAGCACATCTCTGTGCCCAACCCTTTCCGTGGAGTCGCTTGCTTCCAACAGTTGTCCCTCTGCCATGGAGATGACTGCACTGAACTGTTATCATCCGATACTGAAAACATAATTTTCCCATATTTATACAGTCTTTAATAATTTCTATTCAAATGAAAGGGCAATCTCACTTAATGTTAAATAAATGGATTGAAAATAACTTGTTTGAATCATAAAAAAATGTGATGGAAAAACTAGAGTAGGAAAATGACATGTACCAGCATTTTAATTAAATATATTTTATACAGGTTATGATATAATGAGACATGAAATCATAAAAACAAGATAATCTTTCTAAAAAAAGATTGTGTTCAGAAAAAAATCTAGAAGGTACATAGAACCAATCATACGACATACAATTATCATTAGGAAGTGCAACGAACTCAGCACACGCCACATTATGTGATGTACGGCAAAGAAAATTTAATCACAATTATCATAAACAATAATACATATGCTAATATTGCATGTTAATAATACAAAATGACCACATACAATCAATTTAGTCTATTTCTAGGTACCATAACATATACCTAGGCATTGTGCAAAAGATTTTCAAGAAATGAGGTCAGAGTGACACAATTAATGACTATAATTTTCCAATATGCATGTATATTTTTATAATGAAATCAAATCAATATGTATCATGCATCAAATATATGATGACATTGAAATAATAATTAACTAGGTCATTAAAAACAAAAAAAAAAAACAATAATAGATAAGTTATTCAACATAATTAATATCAACAATGCTTGCTAGCCTATTCTAAGAAACTAATCCAATTAAATCTATATTAGTGGGTAGATAACCAACAAGATGTAAGGGAATACATGATTTATTAATACAAAGGCTTCTGGCTGAGATATCATTATAATGTTGACAATAAGAACAAACAGATTTTGCTATGAGGTTGAGTGTCATTATTATGAATCGTCCAATTTTCTATATTCAAATATTATTAAATGACTTGGTGCCCAATACAGAAGTACTACGCAGAGCACATGCAAATAGAGAGCTCCTGACAAATATCAAGGTTCGTAAAGTCTCATATTTGGGCCACATCCTGCGAGGCGATAAATATCGACTTCTGCAGTTGATAATAGAAGGCAAGATTGAGGGAAATCGTGGAGTAGGAAGGAATCCCCAAACTTCTAGTTTTCATAGAAAAGCATTTTTTTAAGCTAGAACTTAATTGCAAATATCCAATAGGATTAAGGACTCAAACAGCATGAGTTTCATTATAACCACTAAAAAAAATTATTCAGATATTTATTAATTTTATTCTTCATTGTACATTTGGTTACAATATTACATACTAAAATAATGTCATAAAAATAACAGTTATACAATTCAATGTACAGAGGGCGAGTTTATCGCTAAAATGCGATGTCTTCCAACTAACCCGGATTACCTATAATTTTACGGTGAGGTAAAAGGCATCAAACCACATAACCCCAAACATGCGACATATATATCTCTTTAACATGTTGCTTAAGTTTGTCAGGATAAAGGATTTAATCAACTTTTTTTTTAGTTTTTGCTTATAACTTGATAATTCCTGAATATTTCTATGACATAATAAAAAAACTACATCACAAAAAGATGGTAAAAAAATAATGACAATAATTTATCTTACAGTTTTTTGCTTCTCCTATAAAATGTTACCAATGTGATTTGAAGCCTTTGTCCTGAGCACAGTCGATATTATTGTACTTGACGGTAAGGAAACATAAGAATTGAAAAGCCGTGGACCAACATCCCTCAGGGGACTCAACCAAAGAATCACGGGTGTAGCAAACCCGAGGTATCCTAGCCAATTACTGCAATCAAACTCCAACCCAACCTCCACCTACCCTAAGTTAGGTATAAAGCATCATGCCAAGGACTGAATGACACTGGGGGCAGTCTAATAATCCAAAGGTTACACATGACATTTGAATCTACAATAATTTCTCTTAAAAAATTGTCCCAAATCTGATTGTCCCATACAGAACCTGGAATGCCTACCTAACAATATAACAAATAAAATTCATCTGCACTAGTCCTTTAGTACCTATTTACAATAATGATGCAAAAGCTGTACACCAACACTCAGTTAATATTATGTGAAAGTAATCCCTAGATTCAAAAACCTATCCTCACATATAAAATCAATGTCAATATTACAGGTAAATCATTAATGTGTTGTAAATCTTGCAATTAATTATAATTATTCGTTAACACTACAAATATGTGGGTTTCTTTCAGATATAATGAATGTATCTAAACATCAATTGTTTTGGCTCATTTTTTTTTATATGACTGATTGTAGGTTAGGTTAGGTCTGGTGCCATTTAATGCCACAGCATTGTGTACGAAAAATTCGAATATTTGATTTTGTGCTCACAAAATTGACCAAATTTAGATGGACTATCATTTCTCGTCTGAAAAACTACATAATTACGTGAATATAAGTAGAAAATTAATCAATTTAATTTAGATGCCTTCATCTCATCTGAAATTTTACTGAAATGTGTGAGCATTTCGGGTGCTACTGATGTACATTTACCTTAAAATATGATAGACTTTTTACTTTATTTACCTACTACATTTATATAATAATGCAGCTGCTTGAAAGGGTGCAGCGACGATTCACTAAACTAGGAGTTGGGTTGAAAAATGTTGAATATGAGGAAAGACTCGGAATTTTGGGATTGACACCTTTGTCAGATAGAAGGATGAGAGGTGACATGATTGAAACATACAAGATACTCCATGGCCACTATGACTGTCCAGAGCTCGATACAATGTTCCAGTACAACCAGAATGTTCACCTGAGGGGTCATGGATTTAAGTTGGATGGCTACAGGTTCAAGCGAAATCCGTTGAAGCACTGTCTATTTAACAGGGTGGTTAATCATTGGAATAGTTTGCCACCTGAGCTGGTTGAGTCTTCAGATTTGAACAGATTCACGAATTTGTATGATTCATTGAAGTTGTGATAATTTTGTTGGGCCCGATGGTTGTTATTGTGACAGTAGTGTTGAGATCAGACATATCAGCTTAGCTGCCTGTCTGATAACAGCACTATAATAATAATATAAACAACTCCCTCCTCCCCAATAGTAGAAAACACTCATTTAGAAACATGTATATACAAATATTTCTTGCTGGCACAGAGATGACAACTTACATGTTTATTACATGCAGCTGGGTCATCTGGCTTATCCACCTGTGGGATATGCCCTGATTGTATACAAGTAGTCTCTTTAATAAATGTACATAAAAGTTTAGGATTGTGAATGCTATAAAATTGTAACTTTGTTTACTCTGGTTATATTTTTATTTTATTGTTAATGATGCCTCAATTTTATTTTTAATTTTTGTCTTATAAGTTTTCTTTAAACATGTATATCAAACAATGCATTAGGTTTATTGGAAGACATTGTTTCATGGCAATATGTACAAACTTACCTTTGCAATAAAGAATTATATGAAAACTGAATACTGACATCCCACAAAAGTTGAAATTAAGTATTGATATTTATTTATTTATAGCTATAATAAACATATATAGGTATGACAACTAAAAAGCCATTTCACCGAATGATATTACTTTAAAAATGGGTTGTTTAAATAATGATTTGATATTTTTAAAAGTATTTTAAAATTTTATGACATGTAGCACCCTGGGAGCAGAGGATAATTTTTGCAATAGTGGATGTGGTAAATATTATAAGTATTTTGTATTCAATTACCACTGAGTGATGCAGCTCTCTCCTGCCTGACTGAAGGGGGAGTGGGGGTAGGAGCCCCCGAGGTGGCAGGCACCCAAATGTTATTCTTATGAGGCACTGCCACCCAACCCTCCTTCTCTCCCCCTCGACCCCCTGCCTTTAGCTCTAGGATCATCTTCCCATCTGCAACAAGACATATTCCAAATCATATTTTCATATTAGATCATAAGCACACCACATCACAACATCAGAATACAGAGAGGTATGTAGATATAAAGTACTATAGTACAGTGTAAATTCAACACAATATCTTATACAAGCATGCTTATTAGACCAGAAACATAAGAGACTTTCTACTCATTACACAAATTGTGTGCGAGCCAATGAGCGGAAAATGAAAATAACGGCGAGAAGTGAGTGGAAAACTAATATTTAACATTAATTACAGCTAATTATACATTAAAGATATTATGTTGTAAATGTGGGGAGTATGAGTATAGAGGGCAGCTGACCTTTATAGAACTTGAGTCTTCCTCCTTTGCTTTGCGTTGGAGGATGTGGTAATGATGGTGAATGCTCTTCAGATACTCCCTTGCTACTGCTGTTGCCATTCATGCCATGTCTTCTGTCCACTTCCTCTGTCATCTTTGTACATGTTGTCAGAGTTGTGTTGTTTCCTTCCTGTCCCTGTATATGCATCTCATCTCTAACACCCTCACCATGTTGCACTTTTACAATTATCACAATTTTTCATGTTTTTACACTTGTATCAGATAAATTTGTGGTCGATATCACTGTATTAAACTAGAGCAAAACTTCAAACTTCTCATCCTCCGTTTACCACCTGCGAAAAACAAACCTATCTATCGACAAATCTAGCATACTCCGAGCAACAAAAGGAACTAAAACCAAGATAACAATATTGTATCATTTAATATCTTTACGAAAAACACATCGTAATCCACCCACAACACGTATGATTTATAAATTCCGACGCCGGATTCTTCTATACACTCTATGAACCCACGACACACAACACGACATTAGATTGTTCGTTTTCCACTAGTTCATTCACTTCACAGTTCACTTCACACCCCACACTGCTTGCAGCGCCACTGGTTATCTCTTTCCTTATTGGCTGTACCACAGTCAAATAAATGCAACTCCAAGGCAACAACCATTTTGGTTCCATATCCTACCGCTAATAATAAGATCGTTAGTTTTCACTTTTCGCTTTCTTGAAACTTGATTGGTTACTGGTTATTTTGTTTTTTGGCAACACTGAGGAGAAAACTATGCGCAGGCGCTTTGCATATATTGCTCGGCGGCCATCTCGATCTGCTTGTTTCTTTTTGAGTTTGTTGATTTGGTGAACGAGGTGGAAGCGATAAAGTTTTTCTTTCGAATTAATTCAAATAAAAAGAATCCGAAATGTCGGAAGCTTCCTTCAAAAGAACTTTAGCGACAGAAGACCTTTCAAATGTGGAATTCGACACAAGCGAAGATGTGGAAGTTATTCCAACTTTCGATTCTATGGGCTTAAGAGAAGAACTTTTACGAGGGATTTATGCATATGGTGAGTTTAATGGATTTTGTATTTTAATATTTACAATTTCCATAGTTATTTTAATTTCTTCTGTGCAAGCTTTACCTATCATAATGCGGTATTAAGCGTCTTTACGCGCTATGGTAATTTTAGGTTATGTATTTGATAATGTTACGTTTTTCAAGGTTTCGAGAAGCCTTCTGCTATTCAACAGAGAAGTATTCAACCGATAGTGAAAGGAAGAGATGTCATTGCTCAAGCACAGTCAGGAACTGGTAAAACAGCTACGTTTTCGATATCCATCTTACAATCTCTGGACACAACTGTGCGTGAAACACAAGTATTATGTTTGTCTCCCACAAGAGAGTTGGCCACACAGATACAAAAAGTGATCTTGGCACTTGGTGACTTCATGAATGTACAGTGCCATGCCTGTATTGGAGGCACCAACCTTGGTGAGGACATTAGAAAATTAGATTATGGACAACATGTCGTGTCTGGAACACCAGGCAGAGTTTTTGGTAAGTCCAACTTTCAAATCAAGAATTTTATTTGTAATTTTTTCATTTTATTTACACCGTCATCATCTCACCTTACAACGCTCCTCTCGGGAGGACAGGGCAGAAATCAGCCGCCTCCATTCAGAGCACCTTGGCCCATCGAGTCACTCTTCCCACAAAATTCCTAGTGCTCTAATGTCGTTAGTCTGAAGTGATGGATGGTGAAAGAGAAACGTCTGAGCTCTTGGAACACTTGTGGATGAAACACTGTATTCTTTTTGGCCAACTATCACTGGAAATTCTCAAAACATGGTCCAACCATGACCATCGTCTCTCTTGTATTAAAGAGAATATAGATATATTTATTATATTCTCATACTATCGATCATCTAAAATACTTCTGAGGTTCTTGTTTTTCAAAACTCATTATCTTCTGCCACTGAGCAGGTGCCAACAGCCATATAGAAGGATTAGCATAATGCTGGCATTGAACAGGCGGCATTTCATGTATTTACACTGAGTCCAGGTGCCTTCCAAATTTTGTCTATTTTATTGAAAGCTCTACTGAATGCTTATTTGCAGATTGGTAATAATGATCAGAGATCACCCTCTGGAGTTATGGTTGTTCCCTAGTATTTAAACTTACTGACCTGGGATGTGGCTTTATTATATCGACTGTGCTCAGGACAAAGGCATCAAACCACAATTATGACAAAAGTCATTTTATATTTTAAAGTCAATCATTTGTGTCTTTTACACATTCTGGCAAAAGCATTCAATTCCCAAATGTCTATTTTTCATAAAAAATGCAAAATATTTTTTTTTAGCTAGGGCTTAATTGCAAATATCCAATAGGACAAAGGACTTAAACAGCATGAGTTTCATTATTAACACCAAAAAAATTCATCCAGACATAATTTTACGGCGAGGCAAAAGGCATCAAACCACATAACCCAAAACATGCGACATACATATCTCTTTAACATGTTGCTAAAGTTTGTCAGGACAAAGGATTTAATCCACATTTTTGTTAATTTTTTGCTTATAATTTGGTAATTTCTGAATATTTTCTCTTAAATTTTTATGACATAATAAAAAAACTACATTACAAAAAGTTGGTAAAATAATAATGACAATAATTTGAAATTTTCTTTATCCTACAGTTTTTTGCTTCTCCTATAAAATTTGACCAATGTGGTTTGAATCCTTTGTCCTGAGCACAGTCGATATATTATGGCTTTATTTTTTTCCGTACTACCATATATACCTATATAATTAATATCAAATGCTAAAACTGAGAGATTGCTGTCGAATTCTGTACAATAGTGAAAAACGAAACAAAAAAGTACTCTGTGTTTTTATATTGAGAATAATAATATGATTATTATATTATTCTTATTAAAATAATAAACTTTATTGTACAAAATATTTAAACAAAAAGAATGAGATAACAACATGGTATATACAAATATTCTGCACAATGGGCGAGTTTATCGCAGGGACGCGATATCTTCCAAATAACCCAATAATAAATATTGTTTTCAGATATGATAAGACGTCGTGTTCTGAGAACACGTTCCATAAAGATGTTGGTGCTAGATGAAGCAGATGAGATGCTTAACAAAGGTTTCAAGGAACAGATCTATGATGTATATCGCTACCTACCTCCTGCTACTCAAGTGGTTCTCATCTCCGCCACACTCCCACACGAGATATTGGAGATGACATCAAAGTTCATGACAGACCCAATAAGAATTTTAGTCAAACGGTAAGAATTTTACCCTGTCATCATATATTGAGTTTACTCGCTAATTACCTACTTTGGTAATGAATTGTCGTTCATTTTAATTTGAGATTTTCACAGTCCAAGTATGTGCCTTGCTATATGGGCATATTTGGGTTTATTATTTGAGTTACGTAGTATCAATGATTGGCATTCTTTTTTACAAAGATGGATCGGGGTTTAAAATAAACACTATTACACCCTGAACAATATACTTGTCTAGCAAAGGTGGAATAGGTCAACATCATTATTATTATTACTCTGTTTTAATTAAAACTACACAACCTAACAGCTATGTGGCCAATGCGCTGTGCAGATATAGGGTTGTATTATAAATATGATCTTTCACATCATCACCATATTCTATATTGATAATGAGATATCGATATAGAATATGGTAGTGATGATAATATTCATTGAAATTTATCTCACTGAGGTTGTAATAATTTTGTTGGGCCTGATGGTTTTTGACAGTAGTGTTGGGATCAGACATATCAGCTTAGCTGCCTGTCTGATAACAACACTATAATAATAATCCTATATTGTTTCTTTTAGTGATGAGTTGACATTGGAAGGTATCAAGCAGTTCTTTGTTGCGGTTGAAAGAGAGGAATGGAAGTTTGACACACTGTGCGACTTATATGATACATTGACCATCACACAGGCTGTGATATTCTGTAACACAAAGCGCAAGGTGGACTGGTTGACTGAGAAGATGAGAGAGGCTAACTTCACAGTAAGCTCCATGCACGGAGACATGCCACAGAAGGAAAGAGACAATATCATGAAAGAATTTCGCTCGGGACAAAGGTGAGGCGCTATTATTTATCTATAAACTGGTTTGCTTTATATTGATTCAAAGTGGTATCCTTAGATAAATTTTTTAATGAAGAATCAGATTTTCATGTCAGAAAGTGATCAAAGTTTTCAATTATACTTAGGTATGTAGTTTTATACATATGAATAATTTGTAAAGCGTCATTCACTCATAACATGACGTCTGAATATTGTCCGAAGCTCTCAGCAAAAAGGTATGTCATCAGTTTTCTTCTGAAGTTTTGTATGCGTTGTTAGATTTATTTTGCATGACAAAGCACCAAAATTGAAATCAATTATAATTCATTTATTTCATACAATATACATGATCGAGAATTACAGATATCTCTTACAATATTGTTTTGAAGGTTGTCATACATACATTTAGAATACATTTACATCATTCATATTATACTGGTTATAATTTTGCCTAAACATTTTGTATGAAAGTTATTAGTTAAGAGGATGGAGAGGGCATTGAAAAGAAACAGTTTATGATATAAATTATGAAAAAGGTATTAAAATACTTGCCCTATAAGATTTTCATTTAAAGTAAACTTTTTTTGTTCCAGTCGAGTCCTCATTACCACAGACGTGTGGGCGAGAGGTATTGACGTCCAGCAAGTGTCTTTAGTAATCAACTACGATCTCCCCAACAACCGTGAGCTGTACATCCACAGGATAGGCAGATCTGGTAGATTCGGTAGGAAGGGTGTGGCCATCAATTTTGTTAAGTCAGATGACATCAGAATTCTCCGTGATATTGAACAGTACTATTCCACACAGATTGATGAGATGCCTATGAATGTCGCAGATTTGATTTAAACTTATTTTCCAATGCCCATAACTCGGTGGGCTTAAGTGTAAATATTTTCATATGGTAACCAAAATAATCTTGCAATATGTGAACTTTTTTTTAATTTTTTTGTAAGCCAGATGAAAAAAAGAATTTCTTAATTGGTGTAAAAATAAGAAAATTAGTGTACTAATGAAACTGTGGCGATCATTTTATGTGTTTGTCCAAACACAGAAAAACCCAATCAGTGTTTTCTATTAACATATAGAATCAACCATTTAAAAAATTAAACTTTGGAACTAAGTTGTAAATTTGTATGTTATTTCCATTATAATATTGTATTAAACATAACATACACATGTAATAACATCCAGACCCAGGTCATTCTCCCTTTTTCCTTGGCTGGGAGTCAAACCCAGGACCTTAAAACTCAAGCAAGAGTTTTACTTCCATGCCACACCAGCAATCAATTAGTATGAATGTTTGTGTTTCTTTTTGTAAATCAATTCAAAGATACAGACTTTACTAACAAATTGTAATAATTTATTTTGTACCAAATAAAACAAAGCATTTTGTTCATTTTTTTTTATTTTTATGTTTTTGACTTTATTTATAGAAATGCATACAAGAGTAATAACTTCTTCTCATTGTGCCTTATCGGGTTTCAACCACGTTAGCAATTACCTCTGCAAAAGCCTGTCTATCCTGTGCCAGTCTAAAGAGTTCGTCCAGAAGCCCCCCTCCAGGCCAGTGTCTTTCTTATATTGGACAGTTGTACTGAATTATTGTATGTACTAAAGTTATTGAAGATAAATCAATGAAACATAATGGTAGATTAATTGATTTCAAATATGAAGAGGTGACTATCTTAAATCCAGAGATGAGGTTTGCTACTCATCCTGGATGTCTCAATTTTTTATTGGCACAGAGATGAATACTTGCATGTATAATATGCGACTAGTATACTGGCTGCCCCACTTGCGGAATGTGGCGTAATGGTATATTAGTAATAGTAGATTATCAACAGAATATGCAAGCTCTGCTTTATGTAGGTGATTTCAACATGTTGGCCTCGAGCGTGTCAACAGTTTATACAGCAAAAGTACTACTTTAGTGCATGCTCGTGTCAATAGTTGACACGCAGAATTTACATCAATATATTATTGAATACCATAGGGGGACTGAGGACACATACCTATTAATAACAAAAATTACTGACATCAAAGGATAAACCCAAATAGTATTATAATGCAATAAAAACATCAATTTTCAGCTCCGTTTTATGTATGTGATTTTAATAAATAAAAATATTAATATGAATAATTTATACTGAACATTGTTAAAAAAAATATTACTGAATTATACTTATTACAAATTTTACTCTGTTGAGAAAGAACAGCTGGTAATTCTTTGATTCCATGGCCAATTTTTTATCTAATATTTTATTTTTACTAAAGATACGAGTCTGGATTTGAAATACACCCTTACAGTAAGCAATATTTATTTGAATATACTGTCACTGCATATTTAAAATGGTGTATGTAAATACAATATAAATATTTTGACATTTCTAGAATTAGCTGCTTATGACATTAAAACCATTTTTTTAAATGATTCTTCGTATATCAAATATTAAAACTTAATATTTTTAGAGAAATATCATACATACCATCACGCCGCTTCCCTCGCGGGGTAGGCAGAAAGGATCGAGCGCCACTTCCTTTTATCCTTGCATACATCTTTCGCTTCCGTCACTGTCATACAATTCCTCATGCATGCTCTCCTGTTCAACGTGCTCAATACGTGACCGTCCTGTAGGATTTGATTTAAATGATCTTGCCATTTAATCCTCGGACGTCCACGTCTCCGAGCACCATTCCTCTCAGCCAAATATATCTTCTTAGTCATTCTGTCCTCATTCATTCTTTCCACGTGCCCAAACCATCTTAACTTATTTACATTCATCCTTGTTATTACACCAACTTTCATTCCACATTCCTTTCGTATATCACTGTTACGCACATGATCTCTCAGACTTTTACCACACATCCTTCTCAACGATCTCATTTCCACATACTAATAAAAACAAAACATGAATACAATTCAACAAATAAATTCATCATTAAGCCTTGTATTCATGGTAAACATCCCTTTCACGACACAAGCTTTTAGTAGCTTACTGTGAAAGGTGTATAAGGTTGTATTTGGGTTTATAACAAAAACCCGGATTTATCTTTTTAAAAAAAAAAAAAATTTGTTCAGCAACAAAGTAGAATCAACACGTTGCGGAGTTGCTGTCAATGTGTTGCCGGCAACACTGCGTGTTGCAGAGTTGACAGCAGCATGTTGACACATGAACATCAGTTTCGCAACAAAAGTTGTCGTGTGTGAACGTGTTTGCAACTGTTTATAAACATGGCTTATATATCAGATACAGAGTACACAGCAACATTACTTCCTCGGGCAACATTTAAAATGCAGACTGGCGTGTGGACAACCTATATTGATTTAAAAAAAGTTTCCAGCAGCATTCTTGCCGTTGCCGTTCATTCTTGCCGTTGCAACACGCAGTGTTGCTGGCAACACTGCGTGTTGCAGAGTTGACAGCAGCATGTTGACACATGAACATCAGTTTCGCAACAAAAGTTGTCGTGTGTGAACGTGTTTGCAACTGTTTATAAACATGGCTTATATATCAGATACAGAGTACACAGCAACATTACTTCCTCGGGCAACATTTAAAATGCAGACTGGCGTGTGGACAACCTATATTGATTTAAAAAAAGTTTCCAGCAGCATTCTTGCCGTTCATCAACAATGTTGATCAATTGTTGCTAAACAAATGTTTACCATGAATACGAGGCTTAATGTATTTACTCAACAACATAGCCCAGGGGCCGTAGACAAACCGTACTTAGCGATTGACTACAAACGAATTTTCGACAATAACCGCAACAATAATGCATAATTACACGGTATATGTAGGTAAATTGTCGTAAATACGTTTGTAGTCGATCGACAAGTGCGTGTTTGTCTAGGGGGGCAGGACTATACTGTTGAATAAAGTTTAATACAAGTAGGCATTGGGTGCACATAATGTAGAATGATAAGGTTAACATAATGTAATGGAGGGCGGTATCTCATCACTTGGACTTTTTCTTCTTTTTATTATTATCTTCATTAGAAGAAGAACTTTCATTATCTTCTGAACTCAATCCCTCATCTTCTGACGTTTTGATTGAGGATATTTCATCAGATTGTGGATCATCTTCTACGCCACTTGGTTCTGATATTATCTGTAAAATAATAAAACTGCAATTGTTATAATTTACCATGTTTGAATGTCATGAATTTCAAAAGAATCATATTTAGTAAAAAAAAACATAGTAAGGGTTTTTATTATTGGAAACTTGACGATATATGTATATGTATTAATATATACACAGAAAATAAATAAAAACTAATGTTGAGTTACAGCATGGGATGTGAGTATACTTTTTACAATACAATAGCTTAGTTGTGCTTTAATCAGGGTCCTGTATAATATAGATAACAATACTATTCAAAACATGTTGTATATTTTGTTTTTTTTTTATTATTATTTTATCTTTAGTCCAGACTTGAAGGTGGAGTGTGCAAACCTCTCAAATTCATATATTAATACATATATGATAAAAAAAAGAATACATATTAGAGTAAAAATAAGTAGAAAAAAGATCATAAATTCAAAGACAACAGCAACAATAGCAGGCAGCTAAACTGGTATCAGTTCAATATACAGATTTTCTTAATTGATTAAATAAGTAATCCACCTTTGTGTCAGTTGTTGTACTTGTCTTTCGGAAGCAGCTCGTAAAAGTGCGTTATTTATTAACATTAGTCGTGTCCTGAAACTAATTTTCAGTCTCAGTGCAACAAAATGTCTTACCCATAAAAGGCATTAGCCGTATATTAGATAAATAAATATTTTAGATGATTGATGTTTCTCTTAATACATGCAAAGTATCTGCTGGCTACACCACATGTAAGAGGTGTAGTTATGTATATTTTTTTTATTTTATGGATTATATACAATAGTATTGATCTAACCAGTGGAGCAACCATAAAAAAATTGGTCTTCCACTTTTTTCCGCAAGTTACTGAGTGTAAAAGGCAGGTAATAAAGAATCAATAATACAGGTCAAATCTCGTTATAACGAAGCTCACGGGACTGAACAAAACATTTCGTTATACTGAAAATTCGTTATACCGAATTCATAGAATTATGACACCCAAACATACACAAGTGTCAAAATAATGGTAACAGGATGTCCGATATTCCAGCTTGAATAATATCTAGGTACCTATAGCAGGACAAATACATACTAGACTTTAGCGCGATACATTTTTTGCGCAACATTAATAATTACAACAACAATAATATTATGCTGTCTCACTCCACATCATTAAGATGATAATGGTCTCTTTCCTACTAATGCTGAAGTATAGAACACCCTTTGTACCTGCTGAGGGTGTCGTGTTCCTATCATAAAAAAATCTTTGTTACTGGACAGAAAACAAATAAAACAGCGATCTTCAAACTGTGACACATAGATTTATTTAAAAAGTATATTTTTTGCATACATACTCAACATGGCGAAATGATTTAAAATAAAAAAAATATGTAAATATAAAAAAGTGTACAAAAACCACAGAAGATTATTATTTTTTGACAAAAAAAATGATATTTTGGTTTGTTTAGAATTTTCTGTAGCGGCTTTAAAAATGTATTCCTCCAACTTTGAAATATTTTAAAAAGCATCTTCTATCTCCTCCAAAATGCTTACTTTCTCCTTCAGAGCGAATTGTCGTCGTTTTTGTTCCATTTTAATAAAGACAAAAAACACACAAAAATGATGTACCTAACGTAAAATGTTTTTCAAAAAAAGTTTAAAATCACCGAAATGTAGAACAAACACAACAGGACACAGTGCAATGTAAAGTTTTAGAACCAGCGAAATAAAGATGGGCAATAGACAATAAAAGGAAATAAACAAGAGGAACACTTGTAAACCATATGTGATGCAATCACTTACAAACACGTGTTATGTCACCAGAAGTCAAGAATAAACAAATTCCACAACATTTTTGAGTTAATTTAGAAGTAAATTCTAAAGCACTGAGACAAAAACTTCGTTATACTGAGATCGGTCTTCGTTATAATGAATTTTGGTTCAGTACATTTTGTATGGAAATTTCTCGGGGACAAATTACAGATTCGTTATACTGGAAATTTCGTTACTTCGGTATTCGTTACACCGAGATTTGACCTGTACAAGGTTTTAATTGCTACAAGTAGCACTTTATGATTATTCTATTTGATTTTTCTGACCTGCTTGATAAGCCTAGCTGCCATTTCATCTTCTGTAAGGTTTTCAGTGAACGTGTCTTGTGGGATGTTTGTTACTCCGGGAGGTAAACCTTTCAGTTTATTGATTCTTTCCTCTATCTCCTTATCTACATTGCCTTTCTTCTCCTCCATTTCACACTCTTCTAGGTACTGCATCAAAAGGTCATCACACTTCTGCTGGTCGGATCTCAGGTCTACTGCAGGTATGGAACTCTTAAACAAATGGAAACAATATTTTATTTAAATGCTATGTAACAACAATCAGAGTTTTTCCAATAATGACTTAACTTTTGCAGTTTACATTTGAATGTAAACTGAAAATTTATTATTGGATGGTCTTCATGGATATTATCAATATATCTCAAAATGTTTTAACATGTATTTGACACAATTTTCATCTTCTTATTTGTCAACAATTCTCTATTTAAGAAAATAGTGTGTAGCTAGCAAACTATACAGCGAAATAATACTCATTTCTGAAAATTTAATACCCTCCTAGGCGGGATATGGTGTGGTAGTAGTAGAATAATAATTAATAAATTTGATATTAAATATATAATTATTGCCAACCTTCTTATCTATATCAGCAGGCATGTCTCTTAACTTGGCCAATCTTTCCCTGATCTCGTCATCTGATGGTAGTGGTCCATCTCCCTTTCTATCTTCTCTTAGCTTCTCTAACCTCTCTACAATCACTTTGTCTTCTTGTGAGAGACCTCTCTTTAATCTATCAAATCTGTCTCCGGTTTTGTAGACAACGATTGGTGGCTTTGAATCTTGAGACATATTTTCTATTCTCCTATAATTATACAATCATCTCAGAGATGGGAAAAGGTTGATAATTAGTTGCTAAGAAAACAAAATAATAGAAAATAATACTAGGTCGTTTAAAGTCGGCTTAGCTCATAAAATAATTGTAAAAGTAAGCATAATAATTTAATACATTTACAGAAGAATTGGCCAACTTGTTTCTGAAAGGTAAAATCACTATATTTTAACAAAACCTAAAAAACTATAAATTTTCCATGCCTTGACTATTTCTAATTGTTTTAGAATAATACAGTATTACGATTAATATATATTCTATTTAAATTTAGTTTATCATTTTACAACCTGAATACAATTTAATAAATACAAACATTATTTACAGATTAGCTTCATGGCTGTGTTGTGGCCGCAAAATAAAATCAATATTTTATATCAGTAAAAAAATACTAGAAATATAATTATAAAGACACTTACTTCAAATAAGCTTTGGGAGGATCAAAAACAGTTGCATCAGATGAGTTTCCTTTCTCAAGTGCTAGTTTACATTTTGTGCAAACCTACAAACAATACATTGTGATAAATTAACATTAGAATGTGATATTTTACAGTTTACATCTCAATTTTATATGACAGTCCTGGAGGATTGTTTAGATATTATTAGTAATAGTATTTTGATTATAATATATGGTAAAAAAAAACGTCATTATCAACAGCAATTATAATATTACCTTTGCTTGTTTAGAAAGTTTTTCAATAAAGATTCGATGTTCTAAACAGCTTTTACAATATCCAAAACCGCAATTAGGGCATGCATGCTGTAAATAACATAGTGATAATTAATAATCTATATCCTAAACGCCTGAATGAATCATACCTATGTTGTTATTTTAAATATATGTATAGTACCTCTGGTCTGAACACTGAAAATTTTTTCGCACATCCGTTACAGGCCATTAGAAAAAGTTTTACTTATGCACTGTTACTATTAAAAATTTTATTAACTTTTTATCATATTTGTATGCTAAAATTTAAGGATTAGAAAATCAAAATTAATAATATTTCAAAATTAACAACCAATACAAATAATTTTTTGACATTAATTAACTGTCACAACAAACTGACAGATGAGTCATCATCCAAGTTGTCTATTCCTAATATTGTTTATGATAATAATAAGCTGTTGCGTGAAAAGTATTAAGAGACTTTAGCCAGATATATACATACATATTTGCGTCATCCAATGTTTTTAGTCTGTTATGAACTGTCGAGAAGATTTTTTTTTAAAGATATATCTGGGTTTTGTTATAAACCCAAATACAACCTTATACATCTTTCACAATAAGCTACTAAAAAATTGTGTCGTGAAAGGAGTTTGCTGGTATCGAACCATGGACCCCTTATTCACAAGGCTGATATTTTTACATAAGTAGGTAGAGTTTCATTTATTTTATATAGTCTTATAAATTTTTGTTATTCAATTTCATCCATATCTAAATGCTAGTGCTCTTTTAAACCTTATGGAAATTTGGAAAGGTGATACCAGAAATGAAACAAGGATATCTATATTATATCAATAAGTACTTTATATTTAAGTTTATATGGTAGGTAATTTTGTCACAAATAAAACAAAGAATGAATTTGTTTATCAAAGGTACTTCAAGGCTTAATTTTTTTTATTATTATTATCATTAAGTATGTAGAATAATACTCCCAGTAGATACATCAATTTCTTGAACACAAATTTAATTATTTGCCTTTTTCCTACACATTTGACGTATCACAAGTATAATTATTTACATTTTTACGTTTGACTGATTTGTAAGTTAGGTTAGGGTTGGTCTGGTGTTATTATGCTACAACAAACGAATTAATAATTACTTTTTTTTTCATCACCCTCAACGCTCCTCTCGGGAGCACAGGGCAGAAACCAGCCTCTTCCATTCATAGCATCTTTGTGCCAAACGTTTCACCACTTCCCACGACATTCCCTGCGCTCTGATGTCGTTTGTCATAGAAACAGTGTATTGTGAAAGAGGAACGCCCGAGTCAATTTTACTTTTACGTCTACCTAGTTGCAGGTTTAATTAGTTCAGGTTTGGCGTCATTTTATCCTACAGCATTGTGTACGGAAAATGCAAGTAATTAATTTTGTGCTCATAAAATCGACTAAATTTCAATGAACTATCATTTCCAAGTGAAATATATTATCACGTACATATTAATAACAAAATTGAAAGATCATATTTGACCACAACGTACTCGTTGTAAATATTAACCAAAAAACTTATACAAAGGACAAACAATCCATACTAATATTACAAAAACAATACAAGTCAAAATTATATAGACATCAATAGCTATTTTAGTTTGTTTTTCCCTTGTTGTTTAGTTCAATACAATATAAAAATTAGGGAATAAGAGGGATTTCATGGAAACTGTAAAAATGGTAACTCAATTTTCATTGAAAACACATATTACTAATTTTATAATGAGATTCAATATGGTAAAATGGCTTGATTAAATAATAAAATAATGTAAGCATTATGATGGATGCGTTTCTATTGCACATATGAAACATGATCACTCCAAGTAATTTATTACAAATATTAATGCTATAATTAACAATTATTGAAAGAATTTTGCTTTGCAGGTCCTTCCAAAAGATTCATCACAATACTTATCGAGGCCATTAAGTGTTACACGTGCAAGCTTAAAACGGATCCATTATATTTATCTATACTTTTCAGTATGTCTACACACTCACAGGCAATTAAGAACACTTGAATATATAATTAAGTTTAATTCTTGTATTTTTAACTTATGACGGTTGAATGTGACTGACTGCTTTAACTTAAACCTGGCTATTAGCAATTTTTTGCTGTTATATTCTCTCATTTATGTTTACACGAACCAAGATATATTTATAATTATTATCATTGTAAATCATAAGATAATAACATAAATATTTATTTTAAATAAGTTATGGTAACTAGATTAAAAAAAATTATACCAGAAACCTGCAACAAAAATCATAAGACAAAAACACTTGTAATTATTTAAATAAATAAATACTTAAACAAACTCATGGTTTATAATAAATACTCACTGACATTAAATACAAAATTACATAAATACAGAGTAATTGATCAACACATAAAATACATAGGTTTATATAATTATTGGTAGACTTTATCATTTATATTAGAAATATTTAGAGTACTGTGCACATAAATAGTAAAATAATCACACACCAGATAAAAATAACAAAGGTAATGTCTTGGACATTCTATTAAAATGAAAATGAATTTAGGCTAGTTTAAAACATAAACCATCATATTAAAAAAAATTACTTGTGTATAATTGGTAATATTATAAATATATATATACAGTTACTGACAAAATGAATAGGACCAAATATATAAAAAAAAAATGGTAACTAAAAAGTAAAATTGACTAGTTTCTAACACACAATAAATAATATTTTTGCTACTAAATAATGTTAACACATAGTCCTTAAATTAAAATACCGTTTGGTCAAAACTCAATATGTACCAGGGGCCGTAGACAAACCGCACTTTGCAATCGACTACTGGCAAACTTTTCGACAATCTGCCTACAATGTACCATGTAATTATGCATTATTGTTGCGGTTATTGTCGAAAATTTGTTTGTAGTCGCCAAGCACGGTTTGTCTATTTTATTTATTTATTAATTTATTCATTCATTCTTTACTGTACTGTCTAGGAGGTCTGATCAAAAACTGATTTCATTACTGTAAAAATACACTGCATGTAGCATTAGTTTTCAATTATGAACACATCGTAACAACCAAATAATACAAATAAATGACAAAAATCATTAACAAAGTGGTTTAGGCAAATTTCGTTACACAAATATAATATAGATGCCTATATATTTTTTTTATTTATTATGTTCAGAAATGATATTTGATTTAACCACAATAAATTAAAATAATATTTGCTTACTGCATAAATAATGATGACTTTTTCAAAACATAAAACATTCATTTTTGATGCTTTATTACAAAAACAGTATCGATTTTGGAAAAATATTATTTGCAACTCGCAAGTTGTCATTTATTTAAAAAACATAACAGTTAACCACACCCAAATCATTAAAAAAAATCTGAAACCAATTGTACTGTGATGTATGAATGAAAAACTTACTATTAAATTTTAGAAAATAACTACTACTACTACTACTATACCATCGCGGCATATCCCACAAGTGGGGTAGCCAGCAGATCAGCTGCATGTAAGAAACATGCAAACTGTCCTCAACTGAATAATCAAATTAAACTTATGGGCTTGGTATTAAAAAAAAAAAAAAAATAATTTCATTACTTACATAAATATTTATACTAAAAATAATACCTGCAACAAATAAATTGAATATCACACAATAAAAAATAAATTAATGAATAAATCACTTGGACGGAAAAATAAATAGGTAGGTACTACATAATTAACACACAAAATGTTCAACATAAATAATAATACTAAAAAATACTACAAATCACACATAAAAACCTTAAATTTCATCAAAATGACTTGAGCCTTAACAAATATTTATTGGTATGCATAAGTTTTATAAAATGTCAGAATTTCATTAATCATGATCTTGAAAATAATATCTAACAATAGAAAACACTAAATAGATTACTACAAACACTAAATAAATAGTAGATACGAGTTCGTCGGTAGCCTGGAGGTAGAGCCTCGGCCTCGTGAACAGGGGGTCCGTGGTTCGATCCCAGGTACCGGCAAACTCCCCTTTCACGACACAAGCTTTTAGCTTACTGTGAAAGGTGTATAAGGTTGTATTTGGGTTTATAACAAAACCCAGATATATCTTTTTAAAAAAAAGAAAAAAAGAAAGATTGATATAAAAATGCAAACTTTTCTCTGTTCATTAAGTTGTTCCAAAAAGCACCAATTCATTTCTGTAAAAAAAAGTGTATGCATAATAAAAAAAATTATACAAATTGATTCCAAGTTAAACCTGTCTTGGAAAATATTTTTCATAATGCAGACAATATGTTTTTATTTTAAGATCTAATTAGTTCTACTGTCAATAAATTACTGAGCAAATGTTAAAACTTGTTATAGAATACACTTTAATCCTAAAAAAGGTAACAAACATCTTTTCACACACAAGTTAATATTATTCCATAATCTAATTACGTAGAAAAATTCACATACAACTTCTAGCTTTTATCAATACTCAATACTAGTGATGTAACGAATATTCGTATTCGCATTCGCGAATATTCGCATATTTCAAAGTATTCGCATTCGTATTCGAATGCGAATGCGAATATGCGAATGTTTTGCGAATATTATTTTGGTAATTAAGTATCGGTAATTCGGTAAAAGTACCGGATACTTACCCGGTACATTGTAGAAAAAGGTACTGCAAGAAAATATTCTTTAAGAAAACCGAGGAGTTTTGAAATATTTTCAATTCCTATACCATTTTGAAAATTCGGCGACGGGGGGAAATTTTTAATGTTTTAGCAATTGTAGAAATTAAAGCAAGTCAATATTCGCTATTCGCATTCGCGAATGTCGGCAACAAATATTTGCATTCGCATTTGCGAATATCCAAAATCACACATTCGTTACATCACTACTCAATACATCGACAGACAACAAAAAGTATAAAAATATTTTTATTTGGAAGTCTGAGACAATCACACTTCTATTCAAAACGAAATTAATTAACGAAGTTGTTTTACTTTAAATAGCTTTTTTGTTTAAGAAATGAATAAAAGAACACAGAATAGTAATAAAATGAAAAACAAAATAACAATGATCTAATGTATTCTACTTGTAGCAAATAGTCTGAAATTAATGAAATAATATTCATTGATAAGGTGCATCCTGCATCCTAAATGTCTATTATTTTATTGGCACTGAGCGGGCATATAATATTGCTTGTTCTTTGTTCCTACACGCAGTACATCCGCTGGCTACTCCCACTGACGTAGCAATTTAACAGTATAATTAATAATCAAACTGCATATTTTGAGTGATGCGCAATGAATGAGTAATGTGCTCATAACTTGGAAGGTATTCCCAGGTTGTCCACCATCACTGGGTTGGAGTGATCAAATGTGACTTTGATATCAGGTAAAAGAGCAAACAGCCAATCAGATGTTTCAGACAAATGTTCCCGATTAATGTGGTACAACACAGCATTATCTCTGAAAATAATGAAATACTTTAAACAATTACAAAAGCTTATTACTCTCATTAAAAAAAATATGAGTAAACTATTATATTATTCAGTCGGCACTAGGGATTGCAATCCAGCAAAGTGGGATCCCGCAATCCAGCGGGATCCGCGTTATTTTAGGGTCTGCGGGATCCCGCAAATGCTTGCGGATCCGCAAGTGCGAATCCGCAAACTGAAGATTTTCCGAAAGTCGCCAACTAAAGGTGATACATATTTGCAAAAATACTTAAAGAAGAAACAGGAAAAGAATTATGCTTAATCTTAGATTGCTGCACTCGCTAAAACAGCTTGCTTAATATGTTAGAAAGATTTTAGTCTCAAAGTTTGCATTGAGAAGGCTCTCATCGACATAGCATCTGACATAAAATTTACGCACAAAATCAAAAACGTGATTGACAGCTTGCAGCCCTTTAAATTGGTCGTAAAGTATTATGCAGAAGAGAGTCTACACTAATAACGGCAGATATAACATTTCGATTTATTTTAGAGAAGTTAGAGAAGCTAGACACAGTATTAAACGATGTACTATCCGGGGCGCTGCGTGCAAGAGTGAAAGAAAGATGCAGTGAAATTACAGCTATGTTGATTTATTTTCCGCATCCAAAAAAATATGACTAAGAGTTAAAAACGTGCAATTCAATATTTGTAATGCCGAAAAAGAATAAGTTGCGGCAAGAAATGAAAAACATGTTACATCGAGTCATTATAGAAGACGCTCAAAATGTAGAATTTGTAGCTGTAGGTGGTGATGTAATTGCAGATAATTGTCAACAGTCTCTGAATGTGGAAAACAATTTAACTTTACAAATGGAATAAGAAATGCAGCAAGACGATGAAGATTACACTAAACAGACAGAAACTGGACAAGAGAAATGCTTCGAAAAAATATTGAAAAAAGAAATGGCAGCATTTAAAAGTGATGGAGTTAAAGAAAAGTATTTGACTTTGTTGCACGACTTTTTATTAAGTATCTAACCAACAATTAGTGTGGGGGCAGAATGAGCCTTTTCGGTCGCTGGCTACATATGTAGTTCCTTAAGAAGTATCTTGGAAGATAACACCATTAATGCTTTTTTTTTAAATCATTTTTCTAAAAAGAGAAATGACTTTTCATTTGATATTTTAAAATTTGTTCCATAATACTTGATTGATTAGATAATGAATTAGTAAGAAAAATTAGATTAATAGTACCTATAGTTAGTTATGTCAAATTCATATATGATAGTATAGTTATTTATGTTATATTCAATTATGTACAGTAAGATGTTGTTATTTTTTGCAATTTTTAATATCCCGCGGGATCCCGCTGGATTGGAGTCAATCCAGCAAAAATCCCGCGGGATTGAAAACGGTGCGGGATTGCAATCCCTAGTCGGCACATACTACATAGCTGTTTTTTTTTTTTTTTATTTCAATCAGCATCATCAGTACAAGTTTTTATCTCTAATTATTTATTGTATGTGACGTCACATTTGTCACCTTTGTGTAAAAATGATATTTAGAAATGTTGTTTAGAAATAACTCATACTAAATCTACAGAACAGAGACAGTTGGGGCTTCATAGTATTTATCTGTACCATTATGGTATCTCTCAGAAGTGTGTAATCTTAAAGCAGCACCTCAAAATTTCAATTGGTAGATCTTTGCTTGAATACTGTTATATTTAGGAATAAATGAAAAAGCAAACTTAGAACTAACTTTCTTTCCTTCTTGAGTCCTCCAACTAAGACCAGCCCCTGCACACAGTTGAGGATGCAGTCCAATGACATGCAGTAAGGATGAGTATCCTGTCTGTTAGTCAGCTGCCATTCTAGAGCCTTCTGCACTGTTCTCACAGCTGTCTTCTCTTCAATTGTAGACACCTACACATAAAGTAGAAATTTCAGTTTACCTAATTTATATGAGAACCCTTTCTGCACATCAATAAACATTCTTGCTAATTTTAATACAACTTAAGAAGTTTTACTGCTTAATGCAGGTTTGTTCAGTGATTGTCCTTACGGTGAATAAACAAAAATACTATCTAGTGTCTTGCAATATAATTAGCAAATAAAAAACTTCTATTACCTTCCCACATATTTTTAATATACATCTGTCATTTGTCATAATATATGACTACATATCTATTTGATGTTTGTTATTTCATGACATTTGTTAAGACCACTGTTCGTTATAGAAATGAGTTTACCCATCATTCTGATTATTTTGTAAAAATTATAACAAGAAAATTTCATACTCTTATTCAATAAATACATTTTGTTATTTGTATTTTGCACATTATAGGACAAATAATTATATTGCACCAATGTACATAACGTACCTCTAATAAGCAGACAGTGGTTCTGTAGAGACAAGTGATAAAGGGCCACAGAGAACTACCAAGTAGTTGTACCAATTGTCCATTAATTTTCATTGGACCAATCTTCGACTGATTAGCTTCACACGTACCATTAGACTGGATTAAATAATTGAGGCCTTTGTCAAAATCCTGTGAAACATTTGTCAATTTTAAAATTACACTAAAAATAGTTTTTTTTTATATAAATATTTTACGGTAAGGTTGGACTAACTTTATTTCAACAACAATTTTATAAATCTTATGATATGGAATTTATTTCAGTCTATTAGAAAAACAATCTCAAAACTCTTGAGATAATATCTGGCAATTCAGATAATTGACAATCTCAATGCCTGAGCTAAAAAAATATTATTGTTTTGTAATATACTCCCTCTCCAGACACAAGTAATTCTTTATTGGAGAAGTATAAGATATTGTATATTTGAGTAGCATTAAGTTTATATAAAAGTGTATTTAGATAAGTATCTTATTTTTTTATTTATTTATTCTTTACTGTACATTGATAACAAGCAAATTCACACAAAAATACATTTAAAACAAAGACAATCATACAATCAATATACAGAGGGCGAGTTTATTGCAGAGGCGCGATTTCTTCCAACTAACCCAATCTTATGATATTATATTGTAAAAAATATTTTAAATAAATAAAAAAAAAAATTACATATTTCTTTTATTAATACACAACAATGTTGTAAGGAACACAATATTTCATTTGTAAATATTTAATGCCTTATTTATATTTACCTGTTGTAACATCAACTCGTTGACAGGAAACTCGTACCTCAACAGTTGTCTCATACGTTTGTAATAATCAAAGAGAATATCTGAAACATTATCGATGCAACAAACTCAATGACAGAATCATACATAGGTATCCAAAAATAGCCAAAATATATTTGGATAAAGATGCTTTGGTGCAGCAGGTTCTAGATAATGAAACAAGCTGCCTGTGAGTCAATGAGAAGGGGCGGATAGAGAGTTCTTCAGTTTTTTTTATAAATATATGTGTGTAATTTGTGTGACAATTGGATATCTCAGTGTTCCTTACCTTTGGTGCATGAGTATTTATCTAGTATCAGATCTATGATAGCCGCGGAGACAGTGAGATGTAGAATGGGATTCACATAGAGCTGAGTCATCATCACAGGGATGATTATGTTCATGGTATGCTCCGACAACTTGTGACCTGAAATTTGTAAATATAAAAATGATTAGCTAAAATTTTCTAAGTAAGACATGACGTGGAAAGAAGGTAAATGTTCTGGCTGAGCATAAGAATGGATAGGATCAAAGAGTTGAGAATCTTTTTCAACCAACACAGAAGCCATCGTTGGGGAGGAACTGACATACCACTCAAAGAAGAAGAAATATTTTTAGAAAAACAGCTACACCACTGACAACTTATAAATACTTATATTCTAATGAACCGTGTACATCTGACACCAGAATAAATAGATATACATAAACATATTATTTTGGTCAATAAGGAAAATCAGCATGAAAATATTTGATGATCATAGTCTTCGAAGAATACATGAAATATTTAATTTAAAGACATCATTAAAACATGGTTGATATACTGTTTGAATATTTTTATAATCACTCTGTTTATTTTTACCCAGTTTATTCTATGACACCATATCAAGTTACTGATTACGGCATTACATTTAGTAAAATAAAAATCAATGTACAAAAATAAAGTAAAAAAAGACAATGAAAAAAGATGTCAAAGATATACGATTACTGATAAAAAAAAATCAATATTTGCCTTCTTTGGCCCTTTTATTATTCTCATAGAGACTGAGTGAAAACAGATTTTTTTTGTCTATAAAGATGTCAATTGAGCTAATTTTTTTCAAAATTTTCATAGTGCTCTCTCTAATATCCTTGTTATCTGAAAGTCATACTGTGAAAAGGGTTTTTTATTTGGGCAATTAACATAGGATATACTTAAAAATTCACAAAGTGTACTGGAACCAATTTACTTCACAATCAATGAAAAGTAAAGAATAACTACTATACCATCGCGGCATATCCCACAAGTGGGGTAGCCAGCAGACCAGCTGCATGTAAGAAACATGCAAACTGTCCTCTTCGTGCCAATATAAAATCAAGACATTCAGGATGGGTGGCAAGCCTCATCGCTGAATTTAAGAAGTAAAATGTCTTAATTTTTTCGAACACCTGCCTTTTACAGGACACTCGAAAACTTACGCAGAAGAGTGGGAGACCAATTCTTTACCGGGTGCTCCACGGTTAATAAAATAAAGAATAAAATAAAATAACATAATTAAAGTATAATAGCTACTTGCTACTACCTTTCATTTTTGCTCTAATCTCCTCTGTCAACACAAGTGGTGTGCTGTTGATAAGTCTCAGCCTCTGATCTTTATCCAATTTAACCAAATTACTATGTGCAGCTAGTGTTTCTGACAATTCCTTCTTTATATTAGTTTCATTATAATCAAACACTATTCCTCCAAAGTCCTTCAACACTTGAGACAGCCAGATGACGTATTCGGACAATTCAGTGATTGAGAGGGGTCTCTTGTTGTGAAGAGATATCGTCAAAGCCGTGGCTACCATTTGGAACGTCGTTATGATTGCTATCTGTTGTTGCTTGGTTACAATTTCATGTGCGAGACTTTGCACCATATAATTTTGTTCTGGTGAGAGTGTTTGGTTTTGATTTGGTTTAATGTTATCTATGACATTCTTCTTACTGTGAGCTCTGATGTATTCCTTTGCTGAGAATGGTTCTCCTATGTTTATAAATATACTGCCGAAGAATTCATTTAAAATATTCATAGCTTTGAATAGACCCTGAAAAATAAATATTGATTATTATACTAACTTAACGTTTTCCTTAAGATAAAAATAAAAAAAACTTAAATAAGAAACGGTGCATTTTTTCTTTGTCTTTGTAAAACTACATGTTTACATTATTTTTTGATTAATGCTATTGCTCTTAGGTACAAAATACACCTAGTGTGCATATAAAATATACAATAAATAATGGGGAACATGCATGTGTGAGGAATATGAATAAATGTTATCAATTCATATTAATAAATATACGCTGTTCACGAATATCCTAATAAGAAACGATAAAATAAAACTATTCATTCATTATTTTCATTTTAAAAATCCATATTTTCTGTTATTGAATTAGTCCGGTGTGACGTCGCTAGGCGCTATTTTGTATTGCCACACATTTCACTCTTAGTACTATTATATGTAGCGCCTGATATTGTCAAACACTGCTCTGCCACGAGTGAACCTTTTTGCGGCGAAATGCGAAAATTGCTTTTTTAAATGGTGATAAAAACCTTATTAAAAATGCACATTTAAAAATATAAAAAGCACCATAATTTTTCTAATTTTCTGTACTATTTTTTGGGTTGAAAATTTTTTTTGTGAAAGTTCCCCATTGTTTCACATTTTTATTTTTATAAATAAATGTCTGATACAAGGTTCACTATATATTAATTTAACAACATTGACTTTTCACGTTAGGATAGGCCCGATTACGGTGATATCTGAAGATCTCCAATATGGCCCTGTTCAGACAATTATATTATAAATAAAAATCCTTTTTTTTAAAGATATATCTGGGTTTTGTTATAAACTCAAATACAACCTTATACACCTTTCACGCTAAGCTAAAAGCTTGTGTCGGTATTACTTAGGTATTTATTGAATTTTAAAAACAGACAACAGATGACGACTATATAATATAAAGATATAAAAAAGTGAGAGACATTCAAAAGGTGTAATCACAAAAATGGAATTCATCAATAATGTATGTAAATGGGAAACACCTTTTTATGCAAAGTCAAATAGGATAGTTCCATTGTTGTTTTATAAGTAATCAATTAGTACTGTAGGCCTAGTCAAAACACATTTAAGCGTTACGTTTTTGTTTCGTTTTAATTCAAACATTGACGACGTTGCGAGAATGTGTCAATTTTCGTAGCTACTTGTGTATTTTAGCTACGAAAATTGATGCGTTCTCGCAACCTCGTCTTGTTTGAACGAAAAGAAAACGTAACGCTTAAATGTGTTTAGACTAGGGGCCCTGATGATGGAACAAGTAGTTCTGAAAATGTTATAACTAAATACAGTTATTTGTGTGAAAAATACAATGCTTTTTTTATTTTGCATAATATATTAATAGTCAATAAGTTAACTCAATGCGAAAGGATTGTGTACCAAGAAACACATCATACTTTGGCAAAATTTTTGATATTGTGAGATATTTTAAGTGAATATTTTTTTTTTTTAAATTTAGAAATCTCAAGTAAAGTCAGACTTTTTGGCTTGTGTGAAAGACACCCCACTATTATACAAGAAAAATAGAACTATGTATACTGGATAGAATTATATATATAATGAGTTACAATCCATTGGATTGGTCTGCAACGAGTTTGGTTTTTCTTCTCCATTCGTCGCTATTCTCAGCCAGTCTTTTCAGCTCTACGTATGAGCCACAGTTCATGTCCCTCTTCAGTTGGTCCATATATGCGTCTCTTGGTCGGCCTCTGCCATTTGTCCCCTCGGTCTTACCCTCCGGGATGGCGATGAGTAGTCCTGGGTGCCTGATGTTGTGGCCAATCCAGTTAGCTCGTTGTTGGCTGATTCTCTTAAGGAGTTGGCTTTTTTCGCCTACCCTGGTTAATACTTCTTCGTTTCCGACGTGCTCCGACCAATGGATCTTAAGCATGCATGTAGCACCACATTTCAAAGGCCGCCAACCGTCCGCTTTCTTAGGATTATATGAACCGCGCGCTTAGGATTATATGACATAATTACAGTTTGGTTTACTGGAAGACATTGTCGTAAGGCAATATGTACACTCTTTATACAAATTTATTTTGACAATAAAGTTTTTAATACCAAAATATTAAATATGCGCTTACCGAAGTCGATTCCTTTGGTTTTGGGACTCCCAACAACTCATATGCAAATAGTCTCTCTTCCAAGACTTTATCATAACTAATGTTTATTGGCACAAAGGTTATGTCTGGAATATCATCTGAAAATAGAGGCTCCAGGACCATAGACATAAATCCTACAAGAAAATATAAAAACACACTTAAATATGTTGTCTTTTTAAGATTATATATATGATTTATAAAAACAATTTTGTATGTTCACCATATTTTGGAGCCATGCTCTTTCCACTTCGACTCCTTGTTCCTTCAATAAAGAATTCTAACGGTGTATGATGCTGTGTAACCAGTGTGCGTACATATTGCCTAAATACTGCACCATATAAACGATCTGTAGCAAATGTGCGACGCATGTAAAAAGCACATGTGTCACGCATCAGTCTGCCCATTCCCACCATAGCATGGAAATCTGAAATACAAAATGAATACACATATACCTACCAATTGAGTCTTTTTGTACATTCATTACAGACACATTTACCAGACAAACAACAGGGATACTAATACCCTATTGGCTAGATAATTGAATTCATCGTACATGTTCTTGAATAAAAAGAGTGCATTCATCTCATTTATTATCAAAAGTATTGAGGAGCGTAGATGGTATCTAAAGTTAAGAAATTCGCAAAATTTTATTGAGTATTTTCTGAGAACACTTAGTTTAAAGTTAAAAGATATTTTCAAATTCTATAACGAAATTCTTACCCATTCCTGCAGCTACAGCAGGCAGCTCCGTATCATAGAAGAAACAAATGTAAGACATTAGAATGAAGTCTGCATAACTGCGATGTGTCGGCACAAATACTACAGGATTCAAACCCATGGAAGATTTCAGCTAAAAAAAACAACAATATATTTGTTACGATAACTATAACTTTCAATTGCATAGGTATACATATTTTGAAAAAAAATAAAAGTTCAAAAATAGAAGACCTTTGTAAACTAGATCGACTCACATATTCATTTATGATTAAACAGCCAAATACATACTGTACTACCATAATATAAATATATGTATACTATTTATTACCTGATAATCAAAATATTTTTTACGGCACCTATTTTCAGAATTGAATATTTATTACACTCCTGAGCCTTGATTATTGAGTTCAGGATGATTAGAAGATAGGAACATAAAAAAACCGATATTTAAACTGATAATAAAAATTTGGCAACGATAAAAAATTAAATGATAAAAAAGTAAAGCCATACTTACAAACAACATAATATATTATCAAATATTGTTGGTATTTATTTTGTAAAACTCCATATTAATCAAATAAATAATATATTATTACATGGTTTTACACATAGTTTATTTAAAGTGACTCGAGTTTCGACATGTAATGTCTTATTCAAACTCCTGTCTATCTAATGTCTTTTTCAAACTTCGTCACTTTAAATAAAGTATGTGTAAAACCATATAATAATATATTATTTATTTGATTAATATATTATCAATGAAACATTCCTAATTTTGATAGAATTACAGCAATGATGTCAGAACACTTGCAAAGCAAACATACCTTCTATCATCACATTTTTATTCTAATTAGCACAATTACAGTAAACAGTAATAGTTAACTGCTACAGAGCGCAAAAAAACTGCTTAAGTGCTGCAACCTTCAGAAGAATTTGTTACCCCATGGGTAAGCATGCAAACTAGAACTTGAACAAGATGGCACATACAGATTCTATGAGGTGGAAACTGATATGTCTCGGTATACTTTTAACAGCTTGCAGTTAAATCATATCTGAATTATTTCAAAATTATTCAGAAAACATATTTGATGTAACTTACACTGAACATCATTCTTTCATTGACAAATATACTGGAATACATTCTGCATATAACTTTAGTGGTGAATACTCCTAGCCACCTGATGACGTAAAGTCTGCGGTCCAGGCCTATTTCTTCCAACATGGCAGCCACTTCCTTTTTCAACTCATTCTTGGGCTTTTTCAATACAGGACTCAACTGAAAACACACATGGATGAATTGTTTACTTAACTGTATGTACAATATACCATTCTGGTGAGAAAGATATCAGAATGATGAGAATGTTATGGGAAAAAGTGAATCGACAGGATCTTTGACAAATTTGATGCTAAATATGACATATGATGTATTTCAACGTGGTGTCATTCATGCAGCTTGTGTTCAATTTGCAAGCACTTTAAAGTAATGGAGAATTCATTTATTCAATACGGTTCATCTTTTTCACCAGCCGCATTACATAAGCTGGCTGCTGGTGAATTTTGAAAAGTTTGTTATCTACAAAAAATTTAAAACACTTACATTTTTTTTAATTACTACAATTTTTAATATGTTGACTACAATTGTCAAGATAAATTGTAAATTGTAAAGTTTATAAATTACGTATTTTGATTTATTTTTTCATTAAATTATTTTAATGAAAATAAAAGGAATCGTAGTAAAAAATATAGACAATATTTCTGAATTACGAAACAATATTTTAATTCACAACTAATTCAGCGAAAGTAAAATCTCAAATAAATTAATTAAGTAGTCTATGGTTTAAATAACAAAATAAAATAAGGTCGGGAATCATGGACCACCATAAGATTTTTAGGAAATGAAAACCAATTTGTAATAAGATTTTTTTCAGAATGAATGCAAAATGTGAATGGAATTAATGAAATAAAATCACAATTCAAATGGATTAACAAAAATCTTTTCTTACTTCTGTAAGAATTTCATCCAACTTTTTACTCTGCAGCGTAACAGATTTGAGTTGCGATGGTGTGAGAATCTTCTTGACTTTGTACGCAGGCTGTGGCACCCAGTACCTTGTCATAAAGCTCATGGCATCATTGTTAATCCGTCGGGGCTCCACTATGTCACGGAAATGCACCAACACCTTTTCCTTCGGCATTATGGCTTTTGATTTGTTTGGGTAATAGTTTTCTGAAACAATAAAAAAAAATATTTACCTGAAATTCTGAAACAGAAATGTTGTATCATAAACAGTTGGATTTCTTGCATACATGAATGTACAGTAGTGGCCATAACAATGGAAACGCTTAGAATTTTGTTTAAATTCCTAGAAAAGTTAAGTTTTTAATGCACTTATTCACAAAAATATTTTATTTTTATGGTTGAAATGTGTCACTAGCATTATTCTTTTTATAATTCTAATATTTTTTGGATGAGTCATGGGTTTTTTACCATTTAGTGGTGGTTTTATTTCAACCACCAACATTCATGAGTTTTAACAGTCATTTATGAGATGCCCCTTAACGATTGAAATTCTCTTTTTTTTGTTTTGTTTTGTAAATATTGATGTGATTCTAATAATTCATCTAAAGTATATAATTGAGTTCGTCGGTAGCCTGGAGGTAGAGTCTCGGCCTCGTGAACAAGGGGTCCGTGGTTCGATGCCAGGTGCCGGCAAACTCCCCTTTCACGACACAAGCTTTAGCTTACTGTGAAAGGTATATAAAGCAGATATACCTATTATTAAAAAAAAAAAAAATATTTTAACATTTTAATATTTATTTATTCTTTTGTTGCCCTCACAAAAAGAAAAAAATACCTGAATTTGACCATTTTGTTAAGCGTTTCCATACTTATGGCCGCTACTGTAAATCCAAATTTCTGGGTTAGTTGTAAGATATTGCAATGTAGCAATGAACTTGGCCTATGTGAATTAAATAATATAACTGATAATTTTGAACTTTGTTAGATCAATGATATAGAACAAAGTATATAAGAAATCTTGTCAGAGGGTAGGCGTGAATAATTTCTATTAACTTTTCAGGATCATACATACATGAACAAATTGTCTTATATAATTTAACAAAACCAAAGCATTAGAAACAAAAAAATTGACAACTAAATGTTTTTATCTTAATTTGAATACTGCAGTGTTCTGTTTTTAATCAAAGTATAATATAAATAAAATGCCAAAACTTAAAAAAAAATATGAAATATATCCATTAAAAAAAGTAAAAGATGTGTTTCAAATAACAGGTAGTTATCTACACAGGGCCGGCCTATTCATATATAACATACTGACTTGGTTATCTCATCCAGGGCACTATGGAATAAGGTGACGTTATCTTTCTAAGCCTTATATGGTAGTTTCACGAGTTAGATATATATGGACAAATTGTAAAGTGCTGTCTCCTCGTAACATGACCTCAAGGGTGCCATTATTGACACTTCTAGTTAGATAGAAAATACTAAGTATATCTTCAACACAGGGTTCCTAATATACTTGAAACACTACAGTGAACACCTACATCTGAATATATTATAATATTTAAAAGCAATATTATTATAAGACATTAGTTCTCCCATTATAATACATTAATGTTGTTGACCGAAGGTACTTGTTGGAAGTCTATTTCAAGATAATTGAAAAAAAAAACACAAAATGTAGGTAACTTCCAAATGACAAAGTCACAGTCATTTGGAAGTTAACTACATATTGTGTTTTTTTCAATTATTCTTCTCCCATTATAATAAGAAGACAAAATATTGTAAATAAATATTTATGCTAATATACTCTGGGTAAGGGATATATTTGTATTGCCGTAAAAAAAAGGTTAAATACAGACATATATTTACATAATGTTGAAAGTGGTATGTAATATAATATGTTAAATAAAAAAACAAATGTTTTTTCTACTATATTGTTTATTATTTCGAGAGACTGAGTAAGAAAAGTTTTGAGTAAGAGAAATCGACATGCATGTATGAGAAATTGTATGACTGTAGAAGAAGCGAAAGAAGTATGTCAGGACAGATCTATATGGCGTTCCGTTCTCTCTGCCTACTCCACTTGGGATACGGCGTGACGGAATAGATAGATTTGGAGAGACATCTTTCGTCTTATCACGACATTGTCTAAACTTATTAGATGAGCGCCGTTTACCCTTGATAGATTATAGATATGTGATCATGATAACCAAATACATGAAAAATTGTACACCAAATATTTCAAATTATCCACATTTAATACTGATCAACGCATGCAGCAAAAAAAGATTCTGTCTCACTTTTTTCTAACAACAGATTCCCTGTAAGGCAGAGAAAATACGTCACAGTTCTGAGCCAACACATCAAACAAGACCATCGCCTTGTTGTTTGGTCAAAAAATAAATAAATCAATAACAAAATACTTTTGCAAAGAACACGAATACTACAAAACAAGACAATATTTTATTTATAATCAATGTTAAATGTCTAAAAAAGTCCATAAAAATATTTTTTTATAGTCAATGAATTAAGCAATGATTATACTTGACGATCATGTAAGTATTTATGTTAGTGGATACATAAAGTTTAATGTTCAAAAAAGTTCATGTATTTTTTTATTCTATGGAGCACCCGAAACCGAGTGATTTATAACTGAACCTTAAAATTGTCGGTACAGCACTCTGTCCCCAGGATTATTTATTTATCAAAAGAGGTGCATTTTGCACCGCAGTCTATAAGATCTATTGTACTCCTTGTGCTTGTCTGGTGTTATCCAGTTATCCCCAGATTACTGAGGCATTGAAAGTCATTTTCACATTTTGCACCGCAGTCTATAAGATCTATTGTATTCCTTGTGCTTGTCTGGTGTTATCCAGTTATCCCCAGATTACTGAGGCATTGAAAGTCATTTTCACATTTTTTGATATTACCAACAAATTCATTTCATAAAAATATATTGCGCAAATATAATAAAAAAATACTTGTAAAAATACATTAGCACTTTGGTTTATGCAAATTTGTGTTATTTACTCAAAATATTGATTTTAAATTTATCACATATCTATTTACAAAAGTTGTAAGTTGTATAATATTTTTGAAGTAGTCATTAGGCTATTGGTAGAGTCTTAGACTTTTAATCGAGAGATCTCGTGTTTTTTTTCATCTGTTGCCGACATACTCAGCCTTCATGATACAAGGATTTTGCTTCCTGTGAAGGCATCTGGGATATATTTAGGTTAATTGTAAGTATAATTCCATTTTTTAAAAGAAAAAACCAATAATGAAATAAATTTACCATGTACATAAATATAAATGAAATCCATTATCATTGCACTGAAGAAACTTAAACTGTTCAAAAACTTATCCATTTTTTTAAAAAAAAATTGCACTAATTCAAAAACAAACATGAAGCATTTAAATAAAATTATAAAATAATAAAAAAACATTTGTACACTCGATATAAAAATTTACATTTTCTAAACAGTTTAGAAATAATATCAAATTAAATACGAGATATAAAAGTAAATGTTGCGCGGCGGCGTTACTAAATTCTTATGAGATTAAAACAAATAAATATCCTTGATTCTTGGAGATTAAACATTAAAATAATATCTACTCTTATTAATCTTATTATAAGATGAATATATCTGTCTCATAATGCTATCTCTGTCTTTCTTACACATTTTTTTGTAATTTTTTTACCAATCCAAAGCACATCAGAGTCAAACTACTCTATGTCAACATATGAGCGAACTGGCATAAGAAACATAACTATAGTTCACATTATATCATTTCTAATGGCATATATTATTAAGAAGGGATAGTATAATCACCGTCCCAGAATAGAGCAATTTAGTGAGACTGTGTAATTTCCCTGTCTTACGTAAATCAATTAGAGGCATGCATGGTCACGCAGGTTGGAGGGCGACCAAATATGGGATTCTACTTCTAGAAAAACAACCATTATTTACCCATTGATTGGTTTCTGTGGAAGTTGCTCCTGGCTTGCTCTTCTGGGGTCATTATTATGAGCCCATGATAAAATGTGAAGTACTTTGATCATTATTACTGTCCAACTTTTTCTGACATATTATAAGACGTGAGCCAGACAATCTGGAAAAAAACATTTTGTCTGGAGGAGTTGAAGGAAGAAGAAGCAGAGGCCAAATACCAACAAGATGGTCAGATCATGTGAGAGATGCTGCAGGGGGTACAGCTTGTGAGGAGTTTAGGCAGGCGGAGGACAGGGCGCGGTGGAGGAGCTTGTCGCTTGGTTGGAGTCATGGTGGTGACGATCCTCAGCATTGAGGGCCCGACTTGGAAGAAGAAGATTGATACATTGTAAAGAGGGAAATAACAAAACTTTTCATTTCATTTCATTTACCTGTGCTAAAGACTAAATAAATGAATATTCACAGAAAAAAAAATTGTTAAAAAAATGCTAATTCAATTTGATATTATTGGCATTTTTAAAAAGATAACAGGTAAGGTTCTCTACAATCTGTTTGTGTTATTAAACATGTGAGAAATAAATGTAAATATATTGAAAAAAAAAAAAACAGCAACACTCAAAATGTAATTTTTTAACGTAGTGCAGTTTCCCTCAGAAATACAGAATTAAAAAATCATCAGTTCCCATGTTCACTGGTGTATTTATCTATAACAACATATTACTAAAAATAATAAGTATATACAAGTCAAGACGTCATAAGTTAGTTCAAAGTATAAATAAATTACCATATTATACACTTACTAACAGAGAACTGCAATTTTATTACTGCCATTCTAATCTCCGTAGCAAAATGTGATTGCTAAAACATGAATATGTTCTTATATTTACTTTTATTATTGTAATATTATACAGCTTATCCATATAAATATCTATCTATTGATACCATCACAACATCTTCTACAAGCGAGGTAGCTAGCAGACATCCTCTACATGTTATAATAGGCAGGTACTATATTGATGAAGTGAAAATGTCAAATGTCTTATATGTAATTATTATCTCATATCTCATTTATTTAACAAAACAATATTATTATTATATTGGATGATTTATTCGGCGCCGTTTAATGGAGTATCCATCTCAGGGGCGCGGGAAACTATGTTGGAAGAGCGAAGTATTCAGCTTGCTCCTGAACGTTGTAATCGGCTGGTTTTTACGGAGGTCCTCGGGGAGTCGGTTCCAAATGACGAGTCCTGCGACGCCAAAAGCCCTATCATAGAAGCAGGACTTGTTTGCTCTGTTGTTTTCGTCCAGCATGTTGGTGGATGTCTTAGCTGAGCGTAGAGGTCTACTTGCAGGTGTTTTGAGAACACAGAGTTCAGAAAGTGACTGATATAGATAGGCAGGTATTTTATTGATAAAGTGAAGATGTCAAATGTCTTATATGTAATGATATAGATAGGCAGGTACTTTATTGATGAAGTGAAGATGTCAAATGTCTTATATGTAATGATATAGATAGGCAGGTATTTTATTGATGAAGTGAAGATGTCAAATGTCTTATATGTAATGATATAGATAGGCAGGTACTTTATTGATGAAGTGAAGATGTCCAATGTCTTATATGTAATGATATAGATAGGCAAGTACTTCGTTGATGAAGTGAAGATGTCAAATGTCTTATATGTAATGATATAGATAGGCAGGTACTTTATTGATGAAGTGAAGATGTCAAATGTCTTATGTGTAATGTCTTACAAATGCCTTACTTGTGTATGACACTCAAAACTTTACAGAGTAGAGAGAGAACTTTTCTATTCTGAGACCTTCACATAGCTGGTTATAGTAAATTACAAATACACTGATGAAAAGGTTAGTTCAATTTGCAACAGAGATCCCAAAAAATGGTACCGGTAATTAAAAGGAAAAGGAAAAACAAATAAATAAACAAAATTATCTTACAGCCGGTCTGCTGGCTACCCTACTTGTGAGATATGCTGTGATGTATAGTAGTATTATCTAACAGTATTAATGTTCATTAATTAATCAATAAATAAATAAATAAAACACTGCATTTTTATTTTCTGAATTTGCATTATGAGTGAATGAACAATAAAAAATTAACTTTTGTTTATTGATAAATCTGATCACTCGTAAATGAGTGGATGGCCTTTGAAAGTTAAATGAATAGAAAAGATTATGGACGAAAATACCGAAATTTAAAAGATGCAGTGATTTCTACAATTAAATAATTTTGCAGCTTTTATAATTATTTTTATTTCACACAAAACATTGTCAAGGGAAACATAATCAATAGAGGAAACTAAATAAACATAAAAATAAAATAAAAAAGATTCCTACCGTACATATAAATGTGGAATAAATCTGCTACGAGTTCCCTTATGAAACCCAGATGATTGTAAACTTCACCCATTTTCACATCAAAAAATAATAAAACAACACAAATAAATATTTGAAAAACCAAATTTAAGCACTCGGTTAAAATTGTATTGTTACTTGCAATAGTTAAAAAATATCTTTTGAGCGTACGTAATTAAATTAATATTTTAACTGGCACAATTTGTATAATAATAACTACATGTGTGAACTGATAAATATCAAGTGAAACCTAGATCACTTTACAATGTATGAAGATAGATAGTGATACTCTACTTGTGATAATATAATACTATGCACTAGATAATACTTTACACTATGAGGACCATGTATGATAAGAACACACTACATAATATATATATACCAAGTACTATCACATACATTGTATCATAATAAATAAGAGTTTCTATATAATACTATGTATGATACAAATGTATCATACATTTTGTCTGACAAGATAATTACTATTATTCCCATTATTCCCTCACGCCGTATCGTATGCAGGGACATAGAAAACAGGACATCATATATTGAACTATCCTTACATACTTTTTTGGGTTCCTTCACATTCCTGCAATTTTCCACACAAGCAAGCTGATTTCCTTTATGGAAAATGAGAATTTAATCCGCATGGTCAAGCCACCAGTGGCATGCCTTCCATACAAGCACATATACAACGTACCACCTACAATAAATGAATAATCTTAAAAATTGTATAATATGACAATGTAGAAAAGCATTTAAAGATTGCTACTAATTTCTACAGTACTGTAGTCTACCATTTTTAAGATTACTTATTTATTTTAGAGCATGCGTTGTACATTTGTTTGTATGGAAGGCACGCAGATGCAAGTCACATATGTAGTTCTCTGATGTCAATACATTTTTAAGATTACTTATTTATTTTAGAGCATGCGTTGTACATTTGTTTGTATGGAAGGCACGCAGATGCAAGTCACATATGTAGTTCTCTGATGTCAATACATTTTTAAGATTACTTATTTATTTTAGAGCATGCGTTGTACATTTGTTTGTATGGAAGGCACGCAGATGCAAGTCACATATGTAGTTCTCTGATGTCAATACATTTTTAAGATTACTTATTTATTTTAGAGCATGCGTTGTACATTTGTTTGTATGGAAGGCACACAGATGCAAGTCACATATGTAGTTCTCTGATGTCAATACATTTTTAAGATTACTTATTTATTTTAGAGCATGCGTTGTACATTTGTTTGTATGGAAGGCACACAGATGCAAGTCACATATGTAGTTCTCTGATGTCAATACATTTTTAAACCCATTATATACATACTTAATAATTTGAATTATTTGTTTATGTACTATACTAGAAAAGAAATATTAAATTGTTCCGTTTGAAATATGCTCTCAGATTCATCTTTCTCTCTTTCTTTCCTTTTTTAAGGCAATCCACCAGACATCGAGTTTATTATAAAATACTCTCACGTTATCCATAATATATTTCTTAAAAAATAAAATACATAACATTAAACATTTAAGACTTTCATTTTCTTAATACTTATCACAACAATAGCAATTAAATTCATTGTATGTAATGAATATAAAGATCATCCTCTCTTTTGTTTTTTAAATTGTTTTTTCCTATATAAATCTGCCTACACCGCACAAGCAAAATCAACAACTATGATAGTGTTTATCAATGTCATTTTTACAATTAATCATTGTATGAGGTTATATATTGTTGTTGGTTCTATGAAACCTCTTATGTGCTTCAAACCAATTTTTACAGGGGACGCAAAAAAACTGTTTTAAAGTCCACAGATCAACAAATGTCATCAAAATTATTATCAAATTCATGTAAAAATTTTGATGTTTTACATAAAATTTATAATAAACTCTTTTTTTGCGTCCCCTGTATAAATTGGTTTGGAGCACATAAGAGGTTTCATAGAACCAACGACGATATGTAAATTTAACACATCTATCATATAAGCCATAAAAAAGACAATGTCACATAATATGGTAGTACCTCAGACAGGACGTGGATCAGCAAACCATCCTATTTGCAAGGTGTACTTTGTCCAATTAAGCTACCTGACAGCATGCCAATGTCATGTGTTAAATCTACACCTAGGATAGTAATTCAAAGTTTATTTGATTTACTGCATACATAAATAAATAAATGTGAGTATAAATACTGCTTTTGCACAATACTTGTTCAGTTATTGAGTAATTAAGTAATAAACGAGAATGTTTACAAATTAACTCATGAATAATTTAATGAGTACTCAGGGCCAAAACAGATCACTGACTTGATCAGTTTGTAAGATTGCAAGTATCCAACAAAATGTCACGTTTGATCTCCAAAAAAGTATACGTTGCACAATTGACATCATTACCGATAGTTTCCTCAAATATAAACACTAAAATCAGATGTAAAAGTGAAATTACAACTCGTAGATCATATTCCTATTTATATTCTATGCTTTGTAAATTGTTTTTTATATTCACTCATCTAATCATTTTACAGATTTATCATCACTTTAATTAATATTATTTAAATTAACCATTGCATAATCATACCTTTATCTTACAATCGATAACATTCAAATTACCTACTGACCTGTAAACTGTAACACTCTATGATTTAAAACTTATGAGATTTATACATTTTTATATTTTTTTATTATTTTCTCTTCCGCTTGTAAAATTTGTTGTTCTTTTTATATAATTGTTATCAAAATGTAAAAGGCTAACGCATGAATGTATGATAAATTAATTATTTTTTTATTACTATTCAATATCAAGATAATATTTATTAAATATTTGAATCTGTGCGTAAATATATAAATAAAAAAACTGTGAATCTCTTACTTCTTCAAGTACTAAATTTTGTATTTGTATTAAGACTTATTCTCCATTTGCTTAATTAATCATTGCTATTAAAATTTTTTAAGTAAAGCAGAGAACAAGTTGATAATAAAAAACATTAAAGATAGTTGGTGTCATAAAGATAAAGACTCGGCTTCTTAATCAGAATATTACAAATTCATTTCCCACTACTCATATAAGTGTACAGCTTTCGCAACATGATCACAGTTTTGGGGTATATTTGGGTTCATAAGAAATCCATTTTCATCTTTAAAAATATAACACAAATTTACAAAAAGAAGAGTGTAAAAATGTTGTAGGTGTCATATGAATATATTTTATGATTTCCTAGTTAGACACAAAACTCTTCAATTGTACAAGATATAAAAATTTTCAATACAAGACTTAAATAACCATTAAACTGGTTATACAGACCAAATTTAAATAAATTTAAAGATATTTTTCCCCATCTACGAAAATGCTGTTTAATATGTATCAAAAAAAGAAAGGAATATTAAAATATACATTTTATAGAAAAAATCAACCTCATTGATTAATACTCAAAATAGGATTCGCAAGAAAATGAAAATAAAAACTAATACCAATAAAATCAATGCCACGAAATAAATACGTTATGTCTCCCACTCTTTTGTGTAAATGTTTGAGAGCTTTGCGAGGTAAAGAGGACAACCTGTACATTCATTACATGCAGTTAGTTATCTGATTCCCCCACTTGTAGAAGATGGCATAGTGGTATGAATAAATGAATGAATGCATGAATTGTATCTAACTGAAATAGGGCAACCTTTATTGTACAGTAATTTGTTTATGAAATAATACATACACAATATGAATCATAATAAGATATAGAGAAAACAAAGTATGTATTTATAGTACAAACAGATGTTCATTATGTAATAGTATAAATAATATTAATTATTATTATTTATAACATATCAAGAACATTAACATTATTGTTATCATTATCTATATTGAGTGTGTACAATAAAAATATAAAATTTGAATTTAATTTAAATGTTTATTTGTAGGTATTACGAGGAATACTAATTTAATTCATTGTTTCTGGCATTAAAAAAAGTAAATGTTAACAAAGAAAAGGCACTTGATGTAATGAAAAGATGGATAATATTTGAAATTGTGGACCTAAGAAGAATTGATTATCCTGATTTTAACAGATAAAATAAGAAGCAATTAATATTACTGTCCAGCTCCTAGCATACGCAGACGACATTGACATTATCGCCAGAAGCAGTAAAGCACTAAAGGAGGCCTTTATCTCCCTCGAAAGGCCTGCAAGAGAGGTAGGACTTGTGGTTAATAACCAAAAAACTATGTACCTTGTGTCAAACCCATTAACTTCTGACACACCACTGACTCCTCTGGTTGTTGATGGCTACACTTTTGAAGCAGTAGACAAATTCACGTACCTCGGATCTCTTATAACCAATAAAAATGATATCAGTGATGAAATAAAGAAAAGAATCTCTGCAGCGAATAAATGCTACTTTGGTCTCCAAAAGCAGCTGAAATCTAAGATCATCTCCAGAAAGTCTAAGATACAAATTTATAAGACACTCATTCGACCTGTCCTGACCTATGCCGCCGAAACATGGACACTTACTAAGGCGGATGAGCTGAGACTGGACATATTCGAAAGAAAAATCTTAAGACGCATCTATGGGCACATATGCGAAAACGGAGTTTGGCGAAGTAGATACAACTACGAACTCTACATGTTGTATCAAGATGTGCATATCACCAAGCACATCAAAATCTGCCGACTCCGATGGCTAGGGCATGTGGAAAGGATGAACGACACATCAACAATCAAAAGAATATACTCCACAAAGCCCAGTGGCAGAAGAAGCGTCGGGAGGCCAAAGTTGAGATGGATGGATGGGGTGGAAAAGGACCTGCGAGCTTTGGGCGTGACCAATTGGCGACGAGAGGTGATGGATAGGAGGGAGTGGAGGCGACTTCTTGAGGAGGCCAAGACCCACACAGGGTTGTAGCGCCATTGATGATGATGATGATGTACAAAATCCTTTTATTTTAATTCTGTGTCAGTATCAGAAATATACTCAAAACTCAGAAGAAGTGGTATCGCTCTCTAACATGTGTTGAACGGATCAAAGAGGATGTTTACGAGGTCAATAGAATTTAGGAGCATTGAGGAAATTAACAGAGCCGATTGTAGTAACATATCTATCCCATACGTAAGTTTTATTTTTTAAGTGGGATAGTAAATAATAGAATAATGTAGTTTTCAAGTAAATGTGTATTTTTGTTATACATATTTTATAATAAATATTTGAAAAAATATATATGTTTTCAATCCCTCTTCCCTACTCCAAATTTCTCCAAGTACAAGGTTCCTATACTTGTATAGAATTTATAATTTATTTATTAATTTATTCTTTACTGAGCATATAAACATACAAACAATTACATAGAAGGTATACATTCAAATTAGATACAATCAATATACAGAGGACAAGTTATATTCATCTAGTATGAAATTTTTTGAAAACAAAAAAAATATCTTCATTATAGAGTTAGGAGTGATAAATATAGCAAGAGATTAATTTGGTCAACATGATTTTTTTCTGATTAATGACCAATCACAGCGTAGAGGGAAATGGAATACAATGAATTTGAATACCTGTCGTTGTAATATGAAATAGTCATAAGGAGCTGTAGACTATTGCTAGTATTGTCTGATAAGAATAATGTCCATGTGCGTTGATGATTATGTGACTAATTACTTTTTATATAATAAGGAATTAATATTTTACTAATAAATTACTTGAATTATGAAAAAAAAACCATTGATAATTTTTCTTGAGAATAAAAGTATGGTAAGTTAAAGTAAAAAAAGTGAATATTCTTTTGCGGAATTCAAGAAAATAACAAAATTATTTCTTCAGTATTTTTTTAAAAAAAGATTTATCTGGGTTTTTGTTATAAACCCAAATACAACCTTATACACCTTTCACAGTAAGCTTGTGTCGTGAAAGGGGAGTTTGCCGGCACCTGGAATCGAACCGCGGACCCCTTGTTCATGAGGCCGAGACACTATTGTTTAAGAATGTTCCGCATGTACAAAGTGGATGCAGTACGCCCAAAATAAGGCTGAGTGGTGAGCTATAAGGAAGGCTTATGTTTTTCAATAATGGACAAAAAGTTCCTCAAATAAGATATAAAACTTACATCAAAAGTGTTTGAAATATAAATTTGTTGTAGCTGGGAGCATTATTTGATTTTAAATATGTTTACTTCCCTTGGTAAATAATGTTCATAGAGTTCTCATGTGGAGGCATCCATGTAGTTGAACAATGTGGAACACATTCTTCAGTAGAGTAGAATTTATGTAAGAGTGCCCCGCTCATAGGTAAATGATTACTAACACATCCTTCACTAATGAGTATGCTACACACAACACACAATGCACCAGCCAATCACAGTGATGCTACTCGACTACTCATACTATCATGTGTTCTGTAATACACATTACCTGTGACTGTGTGCGTAGCGGTGCTAGGGCACTTTTAAAAAATTCAAGTCTACAGACACACTTGAGTAAGAAGTTGGTAGATCGTATGTGGATGTGATGAAAGGTAAGAGTGTAAAAATATACATTCGATATTCAGTCTTCTCTATCTACCCTATGCATGTTAATGCTTATGTTTTTCACAGTACACAGTATTAATAATTTACCACAAATGATAAAACCCAAATGAATAAAAGTTGGGTAAGCAATATGATGGCTTATTGCTGCCTAATCTAGATATTAAATAACACTTTGTTGAAATGTATAATTGAATGTTTTATGTAACAATTCTAAGTTCATTCAAATTCATGTGTACAAAGGTTAATAATAATATTGATACTTGGTTACTTGGAAAAAATATTATCAATCTTTCTATTACGTCACATCGCTTCCAATGGTCTGCATTTTGTAAGAAAGTTCTTTCAGAAAGTTATCTCTGTTCAGTAAAAAAATATTTATGATAACCAATTAATGCATGCCTCATCTTGAAAGTCAAAAACGACCTATTACCATTTAGACTCGTCTCATGAACGGGTAACAAAGGCATTCATTAGAATATTTCTTCGGAGAATGCTCCGAATTGTCGCTGAAAAATTTAAGATTTTTGCTTGATGATTGACGTTCGCATCCAGCTGTCTGTACGCCGCCAATGGCAGTTCTCTGACCAATTTTATACAGAATTTATAAAAAATAATAATAACACTTTATTGATCAAAAAAATCATGAGCAATTGGCGAGCTTATTGTCTGGAGGCAATATCTTACAGCTAACCAATAACGTATCGTAGAGGTTTAAAAAATTATGTTCCATGGATTCCCAGCAGAGAATAGTTCACCCACTATTTTGTGCAAGTTTTTGAGTGTCCTGTAAAAGGTATGTGTTTGTAAGACATTATGCATAAGACATGTAACATTAATAATTCAGTGATATGCCCACCCTGAATGTCTTTATTTATTATTGGCAGAACAAAATGCCCGTTATCATAATATGTGCAGTTTAGATTACTGGCTACACTACAATTGCAATACCTTTTAAACCATCACACCAGTAGAAAAATATTTACTAGGCCAAGAAATAAGACCAAATAAAATTTAATTCTAAATTTCCATCTCTCTCGATTTTAGACAATTTCCCTTCCACCATCATATATTGATGTAGTGTATGCACATTGGTAAACTATCCACAGATTGTACATCTGTGGTGTGTGGGACTGTCAATGTAAATTGACAGGTACATTGTCTCTGACACAGAACAGTATAAGAACTGGAATATTGTGAAATAGCAAGCCAGTTGCTGTTTGGTGTGAGCCAGAGCCAGTGATCTTCGAGGGAGCAAACAGTACATTAATGATAAGACATTTACAACTAGGTACATGCATTTTCACTGAAGCACATTTTCAGACTGCAGTTAACAATAAGTGGATCACAATAAAATTATATTTAACATTGTGCTTGGGCATGGTCACCTCTTTTTATGACATTCCTAATGCTCAAAATATTGTTTCATTATTGATGCACAAAGTCTAAATTTGAAAATAGAATAAACGGCATACAAACAGGAAGTGTATTCACATATAATTAAATAATCACATGCATAATGAATATAAAAAATATAAAAATAAAGGGTAATAAGAATGAATAGTTTGGAACTGGATTTTACAATGCTGTGTCTCTGTAGGTGTGTGTACCCACAGAGATGATAAGATGATAAAAGTGTCAGAATAAACAAAAATAAAATTATTCATAAAAAAAATCATCAAGTCAGAGGAAAACTACATTATGTTTATTTATTACCAAATTAATATGTAAACATAGAACTTTCTGACGGCATATTAAGTTTTATTGAAAACATAATTTTGTGATATTCGACGATAAAAAAAAATTGCCAGCGAGGATAATTTCTAGTTGATATATTAGCAATTAATAAAAGGTTACAGCTACAGTCAATAGTAATGACTCACAATTATCTATGACAGTAATTTTGTGTTAGCAAACATGTGATTAGTAAATGTAATCATATTGAAAAAACTTATTCAAGACATACAGCTGATATGACCGACTGTATGCAACCAAAACGCACTAAGTCAGACTAGTGCTACAAAAGTTGTCAAAAACTATTTAAGTAACTTACATTTTTCCTATATTTGTATTTGTTTGCGAAGCCTAAAATTCATTTACAAATATCATCTTATTAGTTAAAGTTCAAATAATACACGGTGAATTTGTATTTATCTAAACAATTTGTTTTTTTCATTAAACTGCTATTATCTCATCTCAAAACCAAAATGACTTAGTGCATTTTGGTTGTATACCCGCGAATGTTATTGTAATTATTACACTAATGTAACAAAATGTATGATAAAATAAAGTTGTAATATTACATTGCTTTCTTTTAATCTCAATAGTGCCTGTCTGAGGGGATTCAAGTTGTAAAAATTAAAAAACTAAACTGCTGCTCCCCCCCCCTCCCCCTTTCCGCCAGATAAAACCTTGAGTGTGCCCATGATAAATGACATAATAATAAGTGTCATATTATGATATAATTCAAAATGCACTAAATTCACATTTTAAAATATTATTTTTCTTTCATTTAATATTTTGTATCCAATGTATCCAATTTAATTTTAAAATATAACACTGCCAGTTTGATGATTGTATAAAATAATTGCTGAAAATGGGCATTATAAAATAAATATAAAAAAGTTAACTTTGCAATATTCAAGTTATCAAACACAACACATTAAGTATATTACAAAATAAAAATAGGTAATACAAATTTATTACAAGGTGAAAACAAAAAGTATAATATCAAAACTTTACACTTAAATGTGCCCAGTTTAAATCACAGGTCATGCAGACTTTTGCATTTCTTTGCCTATTAATTTGAATTCTGTTATATAAAAAATATTATCCAATATTGATTCTAGAATTTACAATGTTTAGAATTTGAATAACAGGTCTCTGTTAACACATTTTGATTGGCTATTCACATTTGATGAGCAACAGACTTAAAACTGTATTATTATTTTTTTTCAATAGTGAATGGCAGTAATATTTAAAATGAAGTCCACATATTAAATGAAGAGCACTTCGTATGTGGACTTCATGCATTTTGAAATATAACAACACACATATATGTAGTAGCGTGGATCAAATTCCACATAAAGATCATTGCATATTTTTAGTAATTAGTTTTTTTTATATAAAACTATAAAAAAATGTGATGGACTTGGAACACTGACTAATTAACAAAATTGTGTATTAAATAAAATAGTTTTATTAATCTTTTATAGTCGGGAGGGCCAGTGGTGGCCTAATATGGGATCCTATTTTTACAAAGACTAACATAATCTATCCATTGCTTGGTCCCGTGAGGGCTGCCCCTGGCTCACTCGTCTGGGATCACTATTGGGAGCCCATGATGGGTTTGATAAGAAGGAAAACTGATAAGACCATATATGTGATGTCCATAATGATTTACATATTGTGAAAATTGTCAAATGTAGAGGAAGGTTACCTAAGACGGGATTTTACCTAAGACGGGACAAGCTAAATTCTCCCATCCTCTTATAGATGGCAGACTATTGTCAACACAGAAATGTAGATACTAGACGCAATGAAGGTAATCCTAAATCAGATCGGAATTTGACTGAGGTTTGAGTGCATGCGTGTGCATTTTGTGATTTTTGCATTTTTGAATCAATATTTATCTTCGCCATCTTGTCTAATTTCACCTCAAAATTACAAGGTAGGCAATGTTTTTATGCATTGACGTGTAAGTATTATATTTTTTTAATATATTATATAAACTTTTATTTATAAATTATGAAGATGTAGGAACACGATAACAAATTATTATTTTTGTTACGGTTACCTAAAACGAGACAAACACGAGTTACTTAAGACGGGACATCTCCCGTCTTAAGTAACACAACCCATATACTGAAATTATTTTCCTATGCAAAACAAAATAATTAGGAACAAACCAAAAATTTTCAACTAAAGGTACATCTTTATTTCTCATTTGTTTCATATAGTTGCGACTTTTTCAAAATATTCATATGCACGATAAACTAATCGCAATGAGTGGAACACCGAAAACTGATACTGATAATGATCGTCTCTAAACTATGTTCTAAGACTCTATATGTTTATTCATGAAATATTATTTTTTCTAATATTTATGTATATAAACGTTTTTATTGATAAATTATAGCAAAAGTAATTAAGGAACCTTTTTGTACTCATGTTCCTTCTTTGGTAACACCTTGTCCCGTTTTGGGTAACCGGTTACCTAAAACGGGAAAAAAGACAGATTAAAATAAAAAAGATAGTGTGTAAAACTACACGAAGCAAAACACGATTATTTTATCTCGGTTGATTGACCACTCCTTAAACTTTAATATTTAAAAAAATTCAATTCACGACTAAATTACAATGTTTCAAAAAAAATTGTCCCGCCTTAGGTAACCTTCCCCTACCTATTGTAAGGAGAGAAATAAAAAGCATTTCATTTCATTTCAAGTATAAGTAAAGAATTTACATTAAAGAAGGAATATTTCAATTAATTTTTCAGCATGGAATTGAAGATTTTAAATGTCTTATTCATATTTTTTTATGAATACCTGCCTTTTACAGGGGAATCGAAAACTTACAGAAAAGAGTTGGAGACAAAATTTCTTACTGGGACTTCATGGAGAAAGTCTAGTGGTACATCCATATTAATGGAATTCATGAAATATGTTAAAAATAATTAAGTATTAGAAAAAAAAAAAAAAAAAAAATTGGTATATTTTCTTTTTAAGAAAAAACAGATTTACAACAGTTTATATGTAATTTATTATTTGATACCATAATTTGCATTGAAATAAATTGCACTAGACATTTTTGTGTGAGAGTTTTCATTCATAATTTGTAGGTACATAATAATAATATGCCCTGAAAAATCTTTAGAGGTTAGAATGAAAACTAATGTTATTTATGGAATGTAAAATTCCAAATAAATTCTAATAAGGATTAAAACTGAAAAGATGAAATCAAAATATAAATGTTGTAATAAATATATGTGTAATAAATATACTTACAATTTGAAAACTGGAAAACGTCAAATTGAGATCACCACAGCAGGAACAGAAACATCGGGAGATCAGAGATTCCAGACACAAGATAAAAACAAATTTTATAATAACAACATAATTCAGAACATCGCTTAAAATTTGTACTAATAATTCAAAATTATTATCGATCACAAGACGTTTAATGTAGAATACTCAAAATATGGAATAGGTATGTTATATTCACTGAAGTAAACGCCGAAATAATGAATAAAACGAACTCATTATTATTCACAATATCATTCAGAAGATGAAAGAAAGACTAGAGGCAAAGTGCAGAGCCATTACAGTGTTCTTTTTTTACAAATTTATTATTTACTCAAGACATTATTGCAGAACTACGTACACTCCACAATCCTATAAACAAAATATTATAGAAATATTTTGACATATGACAGATATAGTTTGTGAGATGAAAAGATACGTAACAGACTAGAGAAAAGGAGATAACAGTATCTAGGCTTCATGGGAGGAGCAGTGGCGCAGCGTGAAGCATTTATTTATTTGCACAGCACACAAAATAGCGTAATTATTACGTAGAATTTAATTATTATTTACATAATTATTTTAAATACAAATAAAAAATTACATTTAGCATTTCTAAAAATTTAACAAGAATACCCAAATATGTAGTGTTTTCGATGATTCTATTCAAATTTATGATTGCGTCAAGATGTTGACAATTGAATTGAATTTCGTGACTTAAATATCACAAATGTGTGTACTTACAGTTTGAAATTTAATGATTTTTATGTCCATCAATAACTATTGTTTGTAATGGCTGTGGATAATCTTCAAGAAGATACCTAAGGGTAAAACCTACAGGTTTGTTTAATGGATGTATGAATTTATATTATATTATTCATATTTCTATCAAACAATATTAAACTAATTGCAAAATATCTTTACACAATGGATATTTTAATGAGATTTTGTAGATAAGTAGTAAAATATTTTAATATATTTTGCATTAAATAGATGCATATTATTATAAGTGTTATTTGCGTTCGTGCATTGCAATAAATTAAACAGATAGAGGTGGATAGACCTAGACATAATTTCTGCATTAGACACCACCATCCTGTTTAGCAATAAAGCTGTCGCTCATTTCTTACACTTCACAAACTAGCATTTACAGCTGTTTTAATTCTATAATGAATCCAAAATGATTGCAATTAGACATCTTGAAGAAAAAACCATTTTAGATATTAGTCCCTTGTTCCTCATTTGGTAAAGGAGTAGGTACAAAAAATCAGTAGGTATTATAGAAAATAAATATAGTTACGAGGACCAAAAATCATTAAAAAAGTAAGATTTTACATATTAAAATGTAAAAAACTTTTCCAAAATTTCAAACATTAGTGGGCGCCTTCATAGAAATTCAAACTATTCAATAAGGATGTAGCAACGAACATATTGAATCTTTGAAGTATGCAACATGGGAATAATTATGATCTTGCATCTTGATGAAGTGTTTTACCTCTTCTCTGCAATCTTGGAAGATAGAGATGGATTCTTAAGTTATTTCCGTTGACTATTTTTATACTAAACATTTTGTTTCACATGCGACGTATGAAGATGCAGCAAAAAATATTAATTTTATGCGTATGTTTTTGTAGAATACATAATATACCTCTATTTGAAGGTTATGAACATAACAATTATCTATGTATGAGAAGGTACTTGTTTGTGTCATTACTTCATAAGATGACTTATTACAAAACCTTTGCTTGAGTGAGTACCTACCCATCATCCCGCCAATAGGCCGTACCTACTTATAATAATGTGTTGATATTGTACAGGCGTCAAAAAACTCATCAGTCGAAAGAACAAAATAATTATTAACTACAATTGTTTTTTTTTTTCTTCAATGTTCATTCAGTCATACTATCGTGGCACTTCCAACTGGTGGGGTAACCAGCGGACCAACTACACATAGCAAACATGCAAGTTTTCTTCTCTGTGCCAATAGGGAAGTTAAGACATTCAGGATGGGTGGCATACAGAACTGAAGATGTTAAATTTAATATCTTGTGCGTGATGCTTTACGAATACCTACGTAATATCTCTCTCTTACAGGAACTCTAAAATTAACAGAAAAGAATGGGAGTGGGAGACCTATTCTTTATCGGGTACTCCACGGGGTAAATTTCGGGGTAAATTTCTTTAATTTTTAGTAATTTTATCCACTGTAAATTGAGTTTATATTTAATTATTTATTTATTTTTTAATATCTTCCGTAGGTCCTTTACAGAACGCATGGGTTCATAATTCCGAAGAACGTGTATCAAAAAAGCTAAGATTTTTTCAATACTAGTAGGACGTACAGGGTCCCTCTAGTTCTAGTATCATGTCAATGAGCAGGTATGTACACAGAACAGTAGGAAGCTGGAAGGGAGTTATTATCAGGAGGGATGATGGAAATCTAAGATTCCGTATAGGTATATTGGGTTAATGATCCCATTTTATTCATTATAAATTGAATCTGTCATTTTTTTTGATAAGTAAAATGAGCGAGGTATTTTAGGTTTCCGATTTCATCCTCATTGTATTCTGCAGAAAAATCAATACAGGGGCTGAAGAACCGTGATTCGTCAACCCCTGATATAGTGTAATACCTTATGATAAATGTTTTTAGTACCTATCACTATTCTTATGGTGTGATATTTGCAGTAAGTTCAAACAAAACACATTTGTCTTCGTCTGACTTCATTGAGAGCAAAGATCGTCATAACTTTTGACCCTGAGACTCGTATTATGTTGAAACTTCAATGCAAATATAAATATTGACCAACAGATGATGAACTGATACCTATTTTCAAACGTCTCATAATTGTTTGTGTGTGTTTTCTTCGAAATCTGATGGACATCAATCGATTGTAAAAATAAAAAAATAAAATTGATGCAAATGTCAACTTTATTTACGTAATTGTTAATCCAAATGATTTTAAATCGATTTATTTTTAAACCATTACGATTTTTAGATCATTGCACAATAATATGCAGATTATTAGAAACATTATTACTGATTTTTTTATTTTATTTTATGCATGTCAACGGTTAAAGCCTTTTAAAATACAATACAATATAACAATTCTATGGTAACAATATATTACAAAAAAAAAACATATATTTGGATATCTGATTACTATTATAATGTACAATGATAACCAAATAATTCAAAGAGTATAATCACAATATAAGGCCGCAATGGAGCCTAGTACCTATGTTTGTTATTTTATAAATAGAGTCTCGACATGAACAGAGAGATCATCTCTCACGTTTTAGAACATATTTTACAATTTGCTTTCACTATTTAGATCATTGTAGGACATAGGCAGGTATGTAATATTACGATACGACACATCTGTAACAATCAATATTATGTAAAAAGAACATAATATGAGCATTTTTTATGATTTCAAAATAAAATCAGAGATTCTATCAGCTGTTTCAGTCATGGGAAATGCCGGGAAATGCCGTGGGCAACCACGATATACCAATATATAAAAATATTAACTTTACTGTCTAAAAATTTGATAATATCGGCAGCGTTGAATCTTCAAAAGTTTTAAATTGCATTACTCATCTAACTGGTCTAGGTAGGTAATCAGCTTTCATATGCAACTTTTAATATAATTATTATTATTATACTCAGATGCTACCATGAAAATAAAATATTGCAACTTAATATTTTTATTTTGAATATCTCCCTAAAACCCATCTAAATATTGCGCGGGCCAAGTTTCGCGGTATAATAATAATAATAATAATAAAAAGCCAATAAAAAGCCTACGACAAAACTTTTCTTTCCGTAAAATTACATGTACGTACATTATGTACATTAAAATACTATTGTTTATGCCTCGTAAAAGTTGTATCAACTGGCAATACTTACAGTAATAATCTGTCAAAAAAATGGCGGGAATAAACTTTATTTTATCATTATTATCTTCGTAGTGGTAGACACGGTGTTATGCTATTTTATTGTTTTGACATATTATATTTATTTTTTGGTCATTATAATATTTTAATTGTTCATAATATATTTCTAATAATTTCAATCAAATTAAAAACAATCATGGATATCAAAAGGACATTACAGGATGTTACAATGACTTTCAAATTAAATGGTTTTACAATTAGAAAAGATGCAGCTAATTTCTTATGTGAACAGTTCAAAACACTATCGCAAGAAGAGAAAAGGAAATGGATGGATAAATTAATAAGTCACATTCAAAAACAATGTTTATCACAACCTGTAGTTGAGAAAAACATTGTGCAGCTGGCTTTGAAGGTGAGTTCTTCAGAAAAACATTTTCGGTGTCACATAAATTATTCATTTATATAGACTTTTTACAGTTTTCTTGTATGTTGTTTTCCTAATATTTTTCATCTTAGGAATGTAGTTCTTCAGGATGTAGTGAAACTGAATCAATTCTAAATGTTATCAATGTATTTGACATTCCAAAGTTTCGGTATGTACCCGAAAGGAAGAAATTTGTACGAGATGAAGAATCTTCACAGAAAGTAGATTTGTATCCATCTCCCAAATGGAAGGCTCAATATTTAATAGACAGGTAGTTATATCAATTATTTAACAATCACATTTGGCTAAAAAGAGTACTGTTTATAAACTTTCAATAGTATGAAAGATTCTCTTTCACAGTATGATATTCCTATAACAATATTATATCACAGTATTATCATGTGTTGACCAATTTCTGTTGATTATAGCCATTCTCCAATGTGTAGGTAGCATAATCGTACCTGGCCATCATTGTCTGTAATGATCGACAAATTGTCATTTTTTTGGGAACAGATCAAAGAGATGCATATATCTATCTCTGACACTCTATACTCTGCATAGAGAAGAAGGCATATTCCCATTTCTTCCCTTCCCTTTTTGCACCAAATTTTTTGGTGTGTGGCCGCTAAATCTAGAGTGCTCCCTCGGGGCAGCATTTCTCGCTTTAGTGCGACATTAAATCCTGTTTGTGCATGTGTGTATCGTTATGGAGATACATATCTCCAGGTACGGCACAAGGTATGTGGCGGGCGCTGCCCTTTTAAAAAACTGCATCTGTCTCATGATGGAGATATAAAAATGTTGTGAAAATTTTAATTCAAATCATTCTGAATGCATGAGGCATGTTAAGAAACTGATTAAAGGATGAAAAGAAAATGAATGATTGATGTTGCAAATGTTTCTAGGTATACAACAATTTACCAAAGAACTGTTAGAAATAAATTGTTTGCCCCTGAAACCCTGCCAGGAATTAAACAGGAGAAAGTATTTAATCTGAAGATGGTGGAATGTCTGCTAAGCTGTTCCAGTCGAATGGATGAAGTCATTGTACTGGGGCTGTTAACACAGCTAACTGAGGGGACTTATTATTTAGAAGATACCACTGGTTCAATTTCGTTGGATTTATCTCAGACTAGGTAATTTGAAATTAAATTGTATTTGGAATATAATGCGGTGGAAAATGTTATTTTTATTTTATTCAAAATACTCCGTTTAACATCAAAACTTGTAAAAATAAAGTTTTTTCTACATTTAGTATATTTCCAAATGTGGAAAAATTATATCACTGGTTTTCCAAACATGTTCTACCCAAAGGTAGTGGAAATTTTTCTCACTTTGAGTCTTAATATTATAAGACCTTTAAATGTAGAATATTTTTTCAGTTGACTATAAAATGAAAAAAAAAACATTTTGAAGATACATACTGAGAAAAATGTTGTATTTTTAAAAAAAATCTAATATTAATTAGTCCTTAGATGTCTTCCCACAGACCTTTAACCTGAAAAGAGTCCAAAATTTTCTGTTGGTTAGTTGCTTTGATCTGTTCTTGATCAGGAAAGTGTGAGCTAATCATTTTGACTCTTTGCATTATTGGTTCACATTCTGTGATGCAATGGAGTTTCATGTTCATTCATGCAGAATCTCCATAACTATTCTTAAGTAAATTATCAATTCAACATTCCAAAAGCCTTTCTCAACTATTTTAAAATCTCATAATTTTACATAGTTTTAATTAATTAATTTTTTAGATTTCACTCTGGACTCTTCACAGAGAATTGTTTTGTGTTAGCTGAAGGATATTACGAAGACAAAGTGTTACACGTCATGGGATTAGTGATGCCCCCATCAGAACCAAGATCCACATCACAGTCAGTATATTTATTTATATTTACCTACATAGACTATTCTCTTTAATTTTGTACAGCATAAGTTTTCAATTCTCTATTACTGTATTTAAGGATATATTTTGGTAACATCAATACTTTTGGAGGACCATCAAAGACATTATTAAAGAATTCACAGAACCTTATCAGTATAGAGAGAGATAATGAAGATGCTATGATAGTCTTCCTGTCAGATGTTTGGCTAGATAATTTGAAGGTATGAAATGTTAGACAGAAATTAATCAACTTTCTCACATTTTTAGCCACTTAGGTCTATTTTTGTGCATAGATCTCCCCATTGACTTACTACTTTCTATCTTCTCCAATAACCATTCCCTTTCTGCGATCTACTTTTAGATTATTCAAATTATTTCAAGCATATGTTACCTTTCTCATTAGAACGGTTAACTGTGAAAGAGGATTTTGTATCATTATTTTTCTGCTTTTAGGTGATGTCAAAATTACGATCATTATTCATGGGATACAATGACTTCCCTCCGGTTGCTATTGTACTGATGGGAGAATTTCTCTCATGTCCTTATGGATTTGAGCAAGCTGGACAATTGAAGGCTGCTTTCAAGACTCTTGGGGACCTTATCAGCCAGTTCCCACAACTAATGTCTATGTGTAAATTTATTATAGTTCCTTCCAGTTCTGATCCAGGTGCACCAAATATACTACCAAGGTAAATATTTATTTCTTCTACTTTCGTTAAACCTAAAGAAAGCTCTGTTCATACAGAAGACTCATCTTGAAAAAATCCCTGTGTATTATAAATTGTTCAGGTGAAGATATAGGCACATTTTATTTAATCCTGCAATTCTAGTTTTTTTCTTCAGTTTTCTGAAGAATAATGAAGTCCTTCTGTTGTAGTTTCAGATTACAACGAGTGTTTTAAGATTCAAACTTTGTTGTTGCAGGCAAATATTTCTCATCAGAGATAAACATCCATCGTATCTATCATAACTCTTAAAATTGAATATAATTGTATGTTGCAGACCACCTCTTCCAGAATATGTTACTGAAGACATTCGTGCCAAATTAGGAGATCAAATGATAGCCTCGAGCAATCCATGTCGGATCCAATACTGTAGCCAAGAGATAGTGGTGCTGAGACATAACCTGGTTACAAAGATGTGTAGAAACTCTGTGCACTTTCCAGAAACTGGAGACATCCCTGATCATGTAATTATTTATTTTATTAATCTATGGTGCAATTTTTATTTCATACAAATTTACAAATATTGACTTAATGAACAGTTCATCTACACATTTGGAGTAGCCAGAGGACTAAATGCATGTAATGAGCATACAGGTCATGCCCATGCCACAAATATAAGACACACAGGATGGGACTTATCAATGTCAAAGATATAAATTTCTTGTACAAGATAGTATTTTTAGTATCTTATGGGTACTTATTTTGTAAAATTTCATATCCATTAATAACAAATAAAAAATATGATTTAGAATTTTACTAGTAATTTTATTATAGTGACATAGGTTTCGACATGTGATATCATTTTCAGACTATATAATAAAGATACTAGTAAAACTCTAAATCATAGTTATATTTGTTAACTTATAATATATAATATTCAATATTTTCACCCGATGGTCCTTGGTGAGAGTAATGTTGAATTATTCAGAAATAAAACACTTATTTAGTACTTCCACTGTAACTTGGAATAATCGCGAGCTGGCTTTCAAGGAATACCTGCCTGTTTCAAGACACTCTAAAACATGGGTGGCCAACCTTTTCAGCAGCCAGGCCAAATTTCAGAATGAGATTTCCATCCGGGCCGCACAACAATATACTCCATATGCCCCAGAACAGATTTTAATCTAGTGGGGCAATATATTTCATTATATTTTTTTTTTTTTATGTTAATTTTGTATGCTCTATTTGGAATAATAAATAAATAAAAAAAAAAATGGAAAATTTGATAATTTTACTTCACCTTAAAACTTCTACCCCCCCCGTCGCCAAATTTTCAACATGGTATAGGAATTTGAAATGTTTCAAAAGTCCTCGGTTTTCTTTAAAAATATTTTCTCATAATACCTCTTTCAAAAAAGTAATGGGTAGGTACCTACTTGTACTGACTATTATTAAGAATGTGTGCATATGCTTCGCGGCCCGTACGTTGACACCCAAGGCGGGTTGGCCACCCTTGCTCTAAAACTTATGAAAAATAGTCGCAGATCTATTCTCTTCCAGGAACACCAAAGTAATTGATGCCATATTGTACAAAATAGGTATTACTGCCATTGAAGACCTATGCTGGTATATCTCAGAAGTCGGGAGACTTCTATTTTCTCCCAAGTAAATCTTTTGTCTTCATGTAAATTCACATCAGAAGGTTTTTTTTATTAATAATCACGTTGATCATGTTTCCAGGTAGCCAAGACTCTCCTCAGCCAGTGTACATTGGCTCCTCTTCCACTGGGAGTCCAGCCAGTATATTGGCATCACGTGGATGCTCTAAATCTCTATCCAGTTCCTGATTTGGTTGTTATTGCTGATCATTTCCAGCCTTTCACAAGAATCAATCAAAACTGTAACTTTGTAAATCCAGTAAGTATATTGTTTTATTCATAAAGAGGCACTTGTTAGCCTGATGGTAAAGTCATGGACTTTGTCAATAAATTACATATTTAGAACCAAGTTGAAGACGCTGCTGTTCGGGAGAAGTGATGGCGCCCTTGAGATTGTCACGGATCATTAAACGGCGCCACATGTAAATAGTCCGATTATTATTATTATTAAATCTTGCTGTTGTCACAAGCATTTTTCTAACTGTGAGGGTATATATTTGAGTTTGAAACTTATCCAGATAAGCTATAAAAATAAATTTCTATATTAGATGAAGAAAACTTTCCTCATAGAAATAGTTTATAACCCAATCTTTATATTGGGTACTTTGTGTAATAGATTCTACTGTTAACTTGATGTTAGAGTCCCTATTTAGTGCGAAATTTCAACAATAAGTTATCGATTCTCTTGTCTTCTTCTTTAGCCCATATCTATCCATAGCCAAACATTACATAAATTTTGCTGTTTTGTTTTTAGGGTTCGTTTCCTAGAACAGAATATTCTTTCAAAGTATACATGCCGGCAACGAGGACTATAGAAGATTCACAACTGCCAAAAGATGATTAAAATTAATAATTCTATTATTTTTGTATATTTTATTCAGAAAATGCACATTGTCTATGTTTTATGTATTATAGTAAAATTTCAAAATTCCAGAACACATTCTCTACTTATTTTGTCTGCTCTTCCTATCTATTACCAGATCCATTATCTCTCCGAGATCACATTGGCCAAAAGCTGCAACGGTTCTTGTAGAAAATGGGATCTTTGAATAATGATAATGAATATAAGACAATGTCTCGCTTAACCTCAATGTAACCACTGTTTCGACAGAAATTGAAATATATTTATTAGATACTAATACATCTGTGACTTAATTGGTTAGATTCACTTTGAATGAAGGATGTTCGCTTCCGTTTTGTGCTTCAGAGAAGAACGTTGAAAGGCAAAAGAAGGATCCATATTTTTTTAAATGTAGAAAGGTTGTACGGAATAAAATAACGAAAATAAATTGTTTATTGTTTTTATTTTAATTTTCCAAAATAGGAGTTACGTAATATCAAATTGACACTTTATATTAAAAATAATAAAAATCGGATACAAATTTTCACTCAAAAGGCATTATATTGTGTTAAAGAAACAATAATATGAATAACTTGCGAATCAACAATTTTTCACAACAAGTCAATCATAAAATCGTCTGAAGGCAAAACTCGTACGTGGTGGTAACTGCCTGGGATAGATTTGTTTGTAAGGATTGTTGTTTAATGATGTTCCAGATGCAGATGACGAGTTCTACCTTCAATATTACATTTGAACTAAGCACAAGATTTAATTTAAAAATAACAATAAATTTAAATAAAATGCTTACATTATAAAACACTACATAATTTATTTATTTAAGTAATTATCTAATGATAGTTCTATTATGAGTTAATACATATCGTTTTACTTTGTTATATTCCCACCAAATAAGGCAGTAGTGAAATGAATTATATGTAATTATGTTTAATTCATTACAATTATTATATACATCTAACACATTCATAATTAATCTCTCTCCCCACTACTCCATAGGAATTATATTATAATCAGTCATCGCTTGAGGATTTCATCCATTGTTCAAGACAATTTTGTACTAAATATATGATGACTCAATTATACAATACCCAATAACTGTTCAAAAGAAAATGTTTAACAAGAAAACAAAACTAAACTTTATTTTAACTATTCAAATAAAAAACGAAATATATTTAGTTTTTTTTATTTTACTACACAAAAATACGAAAAAGTAGGACAATTGAATGGTTAAATTGTAAAACATGCTCCAATGAATTTTTCTAAAGTTGAATTAATGAGTTATGGGCACATTTTATGAAGAATTAGTAAATAAATTATATAATTGTGTAAAAAAATTTTTTTTTTTCTTTTAATTTTTCTTTTATTGTTATCATTCGCTACCTTACTGCAGAACTAGCCTAAGTATTTTTGAATGATTTTTCAAAGTAGCAGATTTAATATTCGTTTTTGTAATAATCAAAAAATATTTAAAATATCTCAAGCAAATTTTGATAAGCATTATTATTTAGGAATCTAATAACTCATTCGTTAAATTATCTCATATAGTATTATCATTTCTTGTTTCTTAATACTTACTCAGTTTGACCAAAATTTCAACTTAGGCTAGTTCTGCATTAAGGTAGCGATTTGTATGATTATGAAATGTTGTTCATAAGAATAAAAAAACACTAGAAGAGTTTTGCAAAAAAAAAAGAATTTCCCTAATTTTCTTGTAGTAAAATATTTTTGAAGATTGCACTAAGAAGAAACATTCAATATATCAATTCATTTAGACAGTTTTGAGTTTATAGTATTTTGGATGTTAATTTAACATTTGAGCATCATTTTCTATTGACAGACTAGTTGTCCAACAAGTTGGTATTCCTCTAGCGATGATATAATATTTTCAGTAAAAACACCTCACAGTGCAAATAATATTAACCAATGACCTACTTCTATATGGAGACAGAGCAGCAAAATTTACTATAACTGACTGATATTTTTGAATACCTACATACTATCTTACTTATAAATTTGGAATAACTGTCATTTAATCAAGTTACATTACGAATAACAACATGACTAGGTGAACTGTAAAACATTTTGATATAACCAAGAATAACATCATGGTCTGTGAATAGTTAAATATGAATAAAAGATTTTTTATAGATAATACTTGCTATTGAAATATTATTAATCCCTTTATTACAAAATATAGAAATGATTCCCCTTAATTTTGCAATAATAACTTTTTATTTAACCAATTTTATAATTCTACTTTGTGGTCTCTGTATAGAAATAGGTCATTGTAATATAATATTCCATAATATATTAATTAACACCTACATATTAAATTATTAACATTAAATATTATTATTGCAGACTAAGGCCAAATCATGGTAAAGTTATTTTAAAATCAATATCCACATAATATTTTTTAGCACACAACCTTTAAAAGGTGTCGTCGTCTTGTACTGAATTGAACAACTCCATACAAATTATATTATATACACCTATTATTGAACAAATTGTGATTTTTAAGGCAATGATAGATTGGTACACAAGGGAAACCACATCCATTTTTATGAATTTATTGAGTTATTCATATTGATATATTGTATTTAATGTTCTCCATTATTAGGTGTAACATAAATCTCCTACATGATCCTTTAAATATGTTCAAACGTCTTTATTTTTCATGTTCATCCAACAATATAGAAAGAACAAAAACTTAGATATTCATTTTCTCTATATACGGAAAAATACACTATTGATTTTAGTTTTACTTTACTTTTATTATATAGTGGTTCTTCAACATTTGACAATTGGTTATGTTACACAGAACGTTCCGTATCAATCCGCATAAGAATTTGTATGTACCTAACGAAGGATTCGGCCATGATTGACAATCATTCGGCGTTCGCATCCTACTATCTGTACGCACCCAATGACAATGAAATCAGGTCACTATATAATTAAATATATAAATTAAAACTAAAATCTTTCTTCCATATATAAAAATTGTGTTTTCTTCCATATATAAAAATGTAAACTCAATCAGTAAACTATTGTTCTAGGATTAATCGATTTCCCTTGCATACTGACAATCATGTTGATTTTAATAAACTCTATGGAAAAGATCCAATAATAAATAAAACATGTACAAAGCTTTGCAGGCAGTACAACAAACATCAACATGAATAATATTATTTATATCAGACGGTGATGACTTTCAAACATATCCTATAACCAATCATTTCCATCAAATCATTTACAGTTAAATAATATTAATTTATTTGATATCTCTTTGTACTCACTCCTTCCAGCAAACAGAAGGAAGTTTTCATTGTAAATGTATTCTATATTCCAGTAGTCGCGCTTAAGATTTGCTCATTTCTTTACAAAAGTATAGGGAATGATAAATAGTGTCAATCGTATGAAGCAGTTCTGGCTAATAATATACAGCTCAAGATACAGTTCCATCAACAATTAACAGGCCATTTACTACAAAACTAGTAGCAAACTTAATGTTTAAAAAAAAAACAAATATGCTTTTTTGTTTTATATAAGTTCACTTTATTTTGATTTAGTTAAAAATATGACCTATTAATGCAGAAATCTCACAAATTTCTTTATCTGATTTATGGTTCACCATGTAACTGAATTATTAATAAAAATGCCTCCATATTTATTGACAAGATGGCTGAATATTAAGAAAAAATAAAGTGCTTTATTTAATATGCGCTAAATCGATAACAACGAGCAAATTAGAGCTAAATTTTGATGCTAAAACTAACTCTGATATACAGAATAACATACAGTAGGTACTAAAAGTTTGATTGACAAATGAAATCAATTGAATGTGCGTCAAATTCAGTATAGCGTGCTTTTCTTATCATTAATAACAATTTTTATCACATTTTAAACATTTTCAGGCTTTTCTCGCTTCACCTTCTGCGTGTATATTTTTCTTGCTCAAAGTTTCCTTTCTAAGCATTCACATTACTAACTAAACGTATAACTCAGAATTTACAAGAAAAAACAATATTTATATTATTTGATTATGACTCATAATCTACTACTATTACTACTATACCATCACGGCACATCCCACAAGTGGGGCAGCCAGCAGATCAGCTGCATGTAAGAAACATACAAACTGTCCTCTTTGTGCCAGTATAAAATCAAGACATTCAGGATGGGTGGCAAACCTCAACGCTGAATTTAAGATGTAAAATGTCTTATTTTTTTCGAACACCTGCCTTTTACAGGACACTCGAAAACCTACGCAGAAGAGTGGGAGACCAATTCTTTACCGGGTGTTCCACGGGCTCCATGACTCATAATACTAAAGTATAATAGTAACAATATAGCATAGTAACTAGCAGAAATAAACAAAATTTAATATTAATTATACACACATAAATACAATTCTGGCACACGTCTTTATAAACACAACGCAATGTGGTGCTATTCTTACAATAATTAAATAATTAACCCATTGGCCTTATAATTGTGTACACACATTGCACAACTTATTTCACTTCTGTTCCATTTTCAAAACAAACATAGACAAAAATTATATTCTAAATGCATTGAAGTAATATCAGAGAAAACTTCCTGTGTTGTATTTTAAAAAGAAAACTTAAGAAAGTTCTTATTTCAAATTTATAATTTAATAAAACTTTGTAAATATTGCCATTTTAAAGAACTCTTCCAAATTTAAACAATTGGAACATGACCGATAATACTTAGTATAGTGTACATCCGAAGGCAAGCATTTTTCATATTTCTATTTAAAAGTCTGTTACGCACACGAAACACCTTAAATAAGCTTAATTTTTATTATATTATTGCCAAATAACAACGCAATACATTTATCATCCAAAAAATTAAACGAATAATGGATTCATGGTAACAAGCTGTTAAATAAAAAGTATAACTTGAGAAACGTCAAAATCATAAACAAAAAAATTAAAATAGAATGATAAATAGCGAAATAAGTTAGCATTTTAGTGTTCTGAGTATTCAATAAAATAGTGAAACACATTGGTATATTGGTAAACTCCGCCGATGCCGGTCCCAAGCCCGGATGCGAAAGGAGGAGGGTTCTTGGGTGAGGTTAGCAGCCTGCCTGGGGTAAAAAAACAAACTTTCAAGCTCACAGATCAGAAAAAACAGCCTCGGACACTGCACGGATCTGTGGACGGACCAATGCAAGGAATAGGATTAAACGATTTCGGAAACTTAACATAACAAGAATAGCATGCTGGAATATCACATCGTGGAATAAAAGAGATCAGGAAATAATAATGGAAATGAATACACATAAAATAGATATCTGTGGTCTTTCCGAAACTAAGAAGAAAGGACAGGGAACAAGCAAATACTCCAACTACATTCTAATATACAGTGGGAAGGAGAAACACTATAGAGCACATTCAGGAGTTGGCATCCTACTACACGAAAAATATGAAAATAGTATTGACGATGTCGAATATATTAACGACAGACTGTTGAGAGTGACAATCACTGTGAGCAAAACAAAAACTCATATAATTAGTGTTTATGCCCCAGACATTACAAAACCTCCGGAGGAGATAAATGAATTCTATGAAAAGTTGCAAAACATGTTGGACAAAATACCTGAGTCGAATAAAATACTAATAATAGGTGACTTCAACGCCAGAATTGGGAATGTGGCTTTAAACGGAATCAAGCAGCGATTCAACGAGGATGTGATCAACCAAAATGGTGAAATTTTGGTAGACCTGTGCGCTAGGAATGAACTTAGAATAAATAACACGTTCTTTCCACACAAACCACAACACAAATATACTTTCCAAAATACCAGAGGAGAAAGGTCTATGATCGATTTTGTCATTTCCAACAGAAAAATTCACCCTACTCAAGTACTTGACGTGCGAGCTTTGACATCGGCAAATATAGGAACAGATCATCATCTGATACTGTGCAAACTGGCTATGGAAAAACCTAAAGCATTAAAACTCAAACCAAAATTCATAGAGAAACTTAATATTGAATCTCTGGAGAGTGAAAGCACATGCCTACTCTACACTAATAGAATCCGTGAGAAAATATTACACCAAGAAATAACAGAACAGGATGATGTAGAAGGAGCTTGGATAAAAATCAAGACCAACATAGAAAACGCCGCCTCTGAAGCTTTAGGAAAGAGAAAAATAAATGTCAATGGCATCAGAAGCAATAAACCGTGGTTCAAAGATGAAGTCAAACTTTTGGCTAAGGAGAAGAGGAATGCCTACTTAGCTTACCGTAGCAACGTAACACCGGAAGAATACCGAAAGTATAAAGTCATTAGAAACAGAATAAACCTGGAGATTAGCAGAATAAAGAAAGACTATTGGATAAAATTCACAAAAGATATGGAGTATGACTTATATGGCTCACAGAAAAAAGTATGGAAGATGTTAAGAAGGCAAAAGAAACCAGTAAACGAATTCACACAAAGTAATAAGATATCGATTGCAGACTGGGAGAGATACTTTGAAAACTTATATGCCAATGAAAATCAGACACAAGATACAATAGTGGAAAGACCTGAAATAGAGGACCCAACTGCTTTCTCTGAAGTAGAAGTTAACAGCACCATTAAGAAACTAAAAAATAGAAAATCTCCTGGAATAGACAGCATTTCAAATGAACTAATCAAATATGGTGGAATTACTCTAAGCAGTGAACTGACAAAACTATTTAACAAAATTCTACATGAATTGGTTATACCTGAAGAGTGGAGGACGAGTATTACTATTCCAATTTTTAAAAAAGGCCAGAAAAATGACCCTGGAAATTATAGGGGTATTACTTTGCTGAGCTCTATACTGAAGCTTCTCACAAACCTCCTAAAAACTAAATTGGAAGAAAAAATCACCAACAGAGAAGAGCAGCAGGGATTTAGAAAAAATCGGTCAACCACTGATGCCATATTCGTTCTTCGACAAATAAAAGAGAAATCCATTGAATATAATAAGCCGGTCTACGTGTGCTTCGTTGATCTCACAAAAGCATTCGACAGGGTGTTGCTCACTGACATTATAGCAATTCTGCAAGAATACAACATACCACTATCTATCATAGAAGTTCTAAAGGATATTAATAGAAACAGTAAAACTCAAATTAAAGTGGGGAGCGAATTGTCAAAACCAATTAAGGCTGCAGTAGGAATAAGACAGGGAGATAGTCTGAGCCCCTTTTTGTTTAACCTGATAATGGACAAAATAATTGAGGAAGTAGCATCTTTGGGCCTCGGATATAAAATGGGCAACGGTGTGGTCAATGTACTTTGCTATGCTGATGATGCAGCCTTGATGGCTGAAACAGAAAATGATCTACAGCGTCTACTGTACAGATTCCATCTCACATCCAAGAAGTACAATATGAATGTGTCCATTGATAAAACAAAATGTTTGGTGATTTCAAGACACCCTTTAAGATGCAAATTAGTTATTGATGATAAACCTATTGAACAAGTTGCATCATTCAAATATCTAGGGGTTGAAATTTCTAACAATAGTGACCTGTACAACGAAGTGAGAGAGCAGACCAATAAAGCCTCAGTTGTAGCCGGATGCCTAAAAAGTACCATATGGAGAAATAAACACATGCTAACTGATAGTAAAGTCCGAATATATAAAACCTGTGTTAGACCAATTATGACATATGGTGTAGAAACAAGAGCAGACACGGTACGAACAAAAAATCTACTAAGAACATCAGAGATGAAAACATTACGTGCTATTGCGGGCAAAACTCTCAGAGACAGAATAAGAAATACTGAGATAAGGAACATATGCAACACGGAGGACATCGTAAGATGGAGTAGGAAAAGGAGACGATTCTGGAGAGACCATGTAGATCGGATGGCTGAAAACAGAATCGTACATATGGCTGCTAAAGAAACACCAGTCGGTTCACGTCCCCGAGGAAGACCACCAAAAAGATGGAAAGACAGCTGGTCTTCAGCATCACAAGAGGCACCAACTTCTGACCAAACAGATCGATGATCTACATTACGAGGAAGAAGAAGAAGACATTGGTATTTGTATACTGTAACAATTGTGACTAGGTGCACAATTACAACGCCTGGGTTAAGATTTGTTCTAATATTTTTTTTTATAAGTCGAACATAAAATAATAAATTCCATTATTACAATATAACAGTAACATTACTACGACATTATTTTCAAGAGGTAATTTTAAAAATTTTAATCAAAACCAATACTCGCTTATCAATACATTTTTTTTAAATTAAATACAGCAACATTTGACTATAATTATTTTGAAACAATATTTGTATTACTAAAAGTTGACTATCAATGATTTTTAAGGACCATTACACGGTCAAATAAACTTCTACAGAGTTTATTTCTAAATATAATTTCAATTCTTTATTAAATATTCTTTTTAAATTTAGCACCTTTTGGTTGGTATACCAAATACAATCGATAAAATTTGCGACTTAAGTAAGTGTATATTTTGTATATCAGAGCAAAACTACAGTAAAAAAAAAAAAAAAAAAAAACTACAGTATGTCATGGGACACAATTTTCAGCATGGCTGTTCAATAAAATTACGTAAAATCACTGTTGAAAATGATTGTGGGTCATGCCTACTGATTATTACTCTCAATTTTTTTTTTAAGACTTGAAATGTAAAAATCTTAAATCACTCCCAAACGAGTGGATGGCTTTGAGAGGAATAGAATAGAAAATGTAAAAATGGTGTTGTTTTAGTTTAAGAAAAATTAACATTTTTTTTCAATGAATATCACAAAATATAATGCGTTTTATTTAATAAAAAGGACCATAACAAAAACTAAAACACCTCTTTCACAAGTCACTTTGGCCAAAATTCGCCATAATGCAGTGTGGTTTCGCTCCGACATAGAGTATTCAATGAATTTTGGATTATAATTTCTTATTGCCCAATGAATTGATTATGATGATATTATTTGTAATTTCAGTCAAATGAGATGCAAAACCTTATCATCTTATTGATCAAATACTTTTAGCAATATTAATGGTACATTCAATATCAAAATTGATTTAAAAAATAAAAAGACACCAAACACTAACACGATCATTGAATAAAGTTTATTATCAAAATAGATTGTTTGATTAATAATACGATAAGTCTGCAAAATTTACACGCAAAGAATTTTTATTACAGAATAATATGCATTTATATACAGCCAACAACATATATCTTGTGATACAATAATTTATAAAAATATTCATCTATCCAAGATAATTTTACATGAATTAATTTTGTCTATAGTACAAATGTTTTACAATATTGCATTCATCAAAAATTCAGTTTGGATACAGTCACACAACATGATCTAAAACTTTGAAAATGAAAAATGGAATAGGTGCCTGTATATTATCTCAGTTAAAACAAAATTTTAAAATAATAAAATATTGAAATATAAAAACAAACTCAAAATTACGTTTCAATGACAATGTGAAGTAAATAATGTTTTTGATATAACGTGAAGTAAAAAATGTTTTTGTTTGGAGTGGATTTGGCCACAACGCGCATATGACAAAACCAGTCAGTCATCTCAATAGGAGAAGCATGTATGCACAATGTAACATTGTGCAAAATGTAATCGAAAGAATTTAAGTAATAAAAAATCAAACAGCTCCAATGTTAGTAAATAACAAAATATTTAGAATAAAACAAATAAAAGTGCTTCAAATAAAATGGTGACAACAAAAATATATATATACTTTTAGATTATTTAAAAATTGTGTACGTAGGTTCATACAGAGAACATTGTATCTTCAGAATAAACACAAGAACATTTTAAGATAATGTAAATATGTATTACATATTAAAATGAGTCACATAAGAGTCACAAAGTTTTGTCACACTGAAAAAGAACTCTTAATCATTAGATTAAAATTATTTTTAATTCCTGTTTAATATTATCATTACAGTTATTAACTTTCCGACACATGTGTATCAAATAAGGCAAGCAATCAACTACCGGTTAAATGTATGAAATAGGTGGTTATCTATATAGGAGCTTGCCAAATTTTTACAACTACACATAACTCGTTTTGAATGTGCACGGTAAATATTTATTTTTTTAGCAATTTTCGAGATAGTAAGATTTTTTGTCAATGAATTCCAATTACAGGGTTTATATTTTCTCTGAAGGCTACATTGCTCTCGGACAGAGGTGGACTGATAGGTATTGCACACCACACTCACATACACACTTATCACTAATACATATAAAGTTTAAATAATATTACAATAAGACAGTATATATAATATGTACAAGACTTTTAGACACCTAGAGTGTTTCATAATAATAATAATTGTTTAATAATTAATAGGTATACAATTGTTGTTTGATTATATTATGATCAGACATAGTGTGTATTATATCATATTACATTATATGTATAGTATATATAGCTATATTATAATTATATTACTATTATGACCTGTATTTAGGCTGGCCTCAGCTTAGTGCTTTTATTATTTATATTCAGTCGGGTTGTCTAACTCTATTATATGTTGTGAGGGTGTCACTTACTTATACTTTGCGTTGATCGCTCTGAAACAACAGAATATTAACATTAACATCATACATAGCAAATATCATCAATAATCCAATCGCATTAATTAATTTTGACAATTTGATCCTGTAACTATTATTGGTCTTTCTATTAGCTTTAGCAAACTTCGCTAAATTTCAAAATCTTTGTGGGGAGATTGTTTGGGCCAATTCTAAATTGTGGTTGATTTCGGGTTGTTCCTATGTGGAGGTGGGGGGGTTTGTGTGAAATGTTTCATTTATCAAAAAATGTCACAATTCTTCCCATCCTTGCAACAATCATAATATATTGTGTTCCTATCATTCTTTCCTTCTCACCAGTATTCATTGTGAATCCATACCTACCGCACAGCCTTATTCATTGTGAATCTTTACCTATCGCATCGCTTAAAACTTATACCGCATCAATATAATTTCACCGCTTATTAAAATATAAAATTACAAACCCGCATAAATCAATATTAAATTTACCGCACATTGAGTTTATTATTAAGTTATATATTCAAAGAAGTGTTTTTGTGTGAGAGGCAAGGCGATTCCAGGTTCCAGAATCCTCATCCAAAAGGGTAAGTGGAACATTCTTGCTTTTCTTCTCATCTTCACCTTTGAACAACGCACCCGCATCACCATAATTTTGGTCCTAACTCGAGCCTGATATTGAACCAGTTTAAATAACATAAAATTCGCTCAAACTTAATTTAAAGTTCAAAATAAAAAAGATTAATTTGAAATATCGAGTACCTAATATTGTTGCATATTGTATGCTCTGTAAGTATTTTTAAATAATACTTTTCGTACCAAATATTTCTCTTTATAAGTACATATTATTATAGAATATTTCTCTTTATAAGTACATATTGTTATAATATAATTACTTTCTTCGCAAAATAAGCAGTTAATGGTTTAACTTGTGTTTCTTAAACATAATAGCTTGTATTTTATTCGACTGTGTATTACAACAATATAAAATAATTATTATTACGATAATATTTTATCGATACTTAATGGGTGGGTTCATTTGAAAATAATATATCAAAAATAATTTGAATGGTATAATAGATAGATTTACAAATAGATATTTATATTTAATTGTGGGTATATTTGATTTGTCACGTATTTGAAAAATAAAATATATATTTTTTGATTGTATTGTTAACCTGTAGATACTTATATCGTACAAGCAAATTTTTCAATACCTACTCACATATTAAAATAACTTCAAATTGCTTACCTAATTTATTACAAATAGGTACATATCTTATTCATTTATATTATACTAGCTTAAATACCCGGCGTTGCACGGGAATACGGGAAATATATATAAAAAAAAACAGTAAGTAGGTATATCGTTGCCGTGGAGGTGATCCAAGCCACACTTTTTTGAAAAATGGGTTTAGTATGCATTTTTGTTCAGAAAACCACGGAGAACATAGTGGTGAAGAGAAATAAGTGATTTGATATTCCTAAAAGGCATTTTTGGAAGATTTTGAAGAGATGTTAAGTGTTTTTACAATCATTTCAAGTATGTTAGAGCATTTCACTAACGCATATAGGAACAAATAGTTCAATTAAATTATAGAAGTGAAAAGATCTAAGCCGCATAGCGCGTAACTTTCCAACAATTTTTTTACAGGTGGATCTTTCTCAGCTACAGTGGTGAAATAACCCAAGTGATAAATTCGTGTTTACTTCTAAAATATATAAATTCTTTAATATTTTGTTATTTATATTAGTGGAATATGTGATCAGGAATATTGTGTAATTTTTTTAGCGAAATCCATGCAAAAATAACTTAGTTATTGTAAGATTAGTATTTTCGGATGTAACAGCGTAACTTCAACACCCTTTTTCTCGGAATGTCTGTCTTGTGGGTTGGATCACTTCACATCCACGGCAACGATATATAAATAAAAATTATTTTATGTAGGCAGCAATAATTTTTGTATCAACTATATACACAGTGTCACATTAATTAGAGAACATATAATAGAATATATGTTAATGAGACTAACAGTATATAAAATTATAACAATATACCTACATTACATACACATACATACATACATACCATTACGCCGCTTTCCTCGCGGGGTAGACAGAAAGGATCGAGAGCCACTTCCTTCTATCCTTGCATACATCTTTCGCTTCCGTCACTGTCATACAATTCCTCATGCATGCTCTCCTGTTCAATGTGCTCAACACGTGACCGTCCTGTAGAATTTGATTTAAATGAGCTTGTCATCTTAACTTATTCACATTCATCCTTGTAATTACACCAACTTTCATTCCACATTCCTTTTGTATATTACTGTTACGCACACAATCTCTCAGACTTTTACTACACATCCTTTTCAGCTCATATTTATGAAAATTTAAAAAAAATGGGTATTGAAATCTTGAAGTTTGACATCCCAAACGGCCATATTTCAATAAAAAAAATGGGAAGTATCTACGTGGATAAAGGTACTAAAATCCTCTTCCCACTGTAAAATCTTGAAGTTTGACATCCCACACGGCCATATTTCAATAAAAAAATGGGTAGGTACCTACGTGGATAAAAGTACTAAAATCCTTTTCCCACTGTAAAATATTGAAGTTTGACATCCCACACGGCCATATTTCAATAAATAAAATGGGTAGGTACCTACGTGGATAAAAGTACTGAAATCCTTTTCCCACTGTAAAATATTGAAACTTGACATCCCACACGGCCATATTTCAATAAAAAAATGGGTAGGTACCTACGTGGATAAAAGTACTGAAAACCTTTTCCCACTGTAAAATCTTGAAGTTTGACATCCCACACGGCCATATTTCGATAAAAAAATGGGTAGGTACTTACGTGGATAAAAGTACTAAAATCCTTTTCCCACTGTAAAATCTTGAAGTTTGACATCCCACACGGCCATATTTCAATAAATAAAATGGGTAGGTACCTACGTGGATAAAAGTACTAAAATCCTTTTCCCACTGTAAAATCTTGAAGTTTGACATCCCACACGGCTATATTTCGATAAAAAAATGGGTAGGTACCTACGTGGATAAAAGTACTAAAATCCTTTTCCCACTGTAAAATCTTGAAGATTGACATCCCACACGGCCATATTTCAATAAATAAAAATGGGTAGGTACCTACGTGGATAAAAGTTCTAAAATCCTTTTCCCACTGTAAAATCTTGAAGTTTGACATCCCACACGGCCATATTTCACGGATAAAAGTACTGAAAACCTTTTCCCTCAGTAGAAGATTGACATCCCACACGGCCATATTTCAATAAATAAAATAGGTAGGTACCTACGTGGATAAAAGTACTAAAATCCTTTTCCCACTGTAAAATCTTGAAGTTTGACATCCCACACGGCCATATTTCAATAAAAAAAAATGGGTAGGTACCTACGTGGATAAAAGTACTGAAAACCTTTTCCCACTGTAAAATCTTGAAGTTTGACATCCCACACGGCCATATTTCAATAAATAAAATGGGTAGGTACCTACGTGGATAAAAGTACTAAAATCCTTTTCCCACTGTAAAATCTTGAAGTTTGACATCCCACACGGCTATATTTCGATAAAAAAATGGGTAGGTACCTACGTGGATAAAAGTACTAAAATCCTTTTCCCACTGTAAAATCTTGAAGATTGACATCCCACACGGCCATATTTCAATAAATAAAAATGGGTAGGTACCTACGTGGATAAAAGTTCTAAAATCCTTTTCCCACTGTAAAATCTTGAAGTTTGACATCCCACACGGCCATATTTCACGGATAAAAGTACTGAAAACCTTTTCCCTCAGGAGAAGATTGACATCCCACACGGCCATATTTCAATAAATAAAATAGGTAGGTACCTACGTGGATAAAAGTAGTAAAATCCTCTTCCCACTGTAAAATCTTGAAGTTTGACATCCCACACGGCCATATTTCGATAAAAAAAATGGGTAGGTACCTACGTGGATAAAAGTACTAAAATCCTTTTCCCACTGTAAAATCTTGAAGTTTGACATCCCACACGGCCATATTTCACGGATAAAAGTACTGAAAACCTTTTCCCTCAGTAGAAGATTGACATCCCACACGGCCATATTTCAATAAATAAAATAGGTAGGTACCTACGTGGATAAAAGTAGTAAAATCCTCTTCCCACTGTAAAATCTTGAAGTTTGACATCCCACACGGCCATATTTCGATAAAAAAAATGGGTAGGTACCTACGTGGATAAAAGTACTAAAATCCTTTTCCCACTGTAAAATCTTGAAGTTTGACATCCCACACGGCCATATTTCGATAAAAAAAATGGGTAGGTACCTACGTGGATAAAAGTACTAAAATCCTTTTCCCACTGTAAAATCTTGAAGATTGACATCCCACACGGCCATATTTCAATAAATAAAAATGGGTAGGTACCTACGTGGATAAAAGTACCGAAATCCTTTTCCCACTGTAAAATCTTGAAGTTTGACATCCCACACGGCCATATTTCGATAAAAAAATGGGTAGGTACCTACGTGGATAAAAGTACTAAAATCCTTTTCCCACTGTAAAATCTTGAAGATTGACATCCCACACGGCCATATTTCAATAAATAAAAATGGGTAGGTACCTACGTGGATAAAAGTTCTAAAATCCTTTTCCCACTGTAAAATCTTGAAGTTTGACATCCCACACGGCCATATTTCACGGATAAAAGTACTGAAAACCTTTTCCCTCAGTAGAAGATTGACATCCCACACGGCCATATTTCAATAAATAAAATAGGTAGGTACCTACGTGGATAAAAGTAGTAAAATCCTCTTCCCACTGTAAAATCTTGAAGTTTGACATCCCACACGGCCATATTTCGATAAAAAAAATGGGTAGGTACCTACGTGGATAAAAGTACTAAAATCCTTTTCCCACTGTAAAATCTTGAAGTTTTACATCCCACACGGCCATATTTCAATAAATAAAATGGGTAGGTACCTACGTGGATAAAAGTACTAAAATCCTTTTCCCACTGTAAAATCTTGAAGTTTGACATCCCACACGGCCATATTTCGATAAAAAAATGGGTAGGTACCTACGTGGATAAAAGTACTAAAATCCTTTTCCCACTGTAAAATCTTGAAGATTGACATCCCACACGGCCATATTTCAATAAATAAAAATGGGTAGGTACCTACGTGGATAAAAGTACCGAAATCCTTTTCCCACTGTAAAATCTTGAAGTTTGACATCCCACACGGCCATATTTCGATAAAAAAATGGGTAGGTACCTACGTGGATAAAAGTACTAAAATCCTTTTCCCACTGTAAAATCTTGAAGATTGACATCCCACACGGCCATATTTCAATAAATAAAATGGGTAGGTACCTACGTGGATAAAAGTACCGAAATCCTTTTCCCACTGTAAAATCTTGAAGTTTGACATCCCACACGGCCATATTTCAATAAAAAAATGGGTAGGTACCTACGTGGATAAAAGTACCGAAATCCTTTTCCCACTGTAAAATCTTGAAGTTTGACATCCCACACGGCCATATTTCAATAAATAAAATGGGTAGGTACCTATGTGGATAAAAGTACTGAAATCCTTTTCCCACTGTAAAATCTTGAAGTTTGACATCCCACACGGCCATATTTCAATAAAAAAAAATGGGTAGGTACCTACGTGGATAAAAGTACTAAAAAAATATATGTATATATACATAGGTACCTATAAGGAAAACAGTTCTTAAAAAGGAACGAAACAATTAATGTTTCCTATATAGGCATTCCCTCCCTGTATTCCCAAAAGAAACCTTGATGAATGAATGTACATTCTTCAATATTCTGAAGTATTATATTTTTAATTGAAATACTTCCATCAGATTTTTTGATGGAAGTCTTCCATCAGAAAGACTCATGAAAATATTAGGTCAAAATAAATACTACTCGTTGATTGAGAAAAGTACCTACCTATGTATTTATTGGAAAACGCATACCTACAATATTGTCTATGAATTTCATAATTCCATTTTCACAATTATTTTTCTTTGTTTTTTTTTCTCATGTGTCATATTTAGTCTGTCATATGTGGTCTATGAAATTGAATGAAAATATGCCGAAATTATGCAATTCTAATTTACACAAATTAGAGGTTTTCATGTTGTGCAAGCATGATGTTTTAAAACCAAAATAATCTCCAAGCTTTAAGATTCAGTTTTGTTGTATTTTTTATCACTTCCATTTAGAAATTAATTCAATATGATGAAAATGTTTTGTCTACGATTTCGGCAATCAGGAAGTCAAATTTTCATTCATTACCTCATTAAAATGTTGATATCTTTGTCAATAAATAAGATATTTGAAATATTTTTGGCCTGGGGTCTGTGATTATGTATAGAGTTTATTATTCAACATGCCTTTCCTAAATTAGGGATATGTACGGGCTCAAATATTTGTGCCGATTCCCACAAATACTAAGAAATAATAAAGGTCTACTATATTTTTGAAATCTGAGGCTTAAAAGCATTTCAAAACAAGTCAAAATTTTCATCTTTCCACACAAAGCATAAAGGGAACATTAAAATAGAAGAACAATACATACCTTCTCCTTTTTTGTAATTAAGATACTTTGCAAAAATATAAATCATGTCATGTCATATCAACAAATATAACCAGAACGTAATCATTGCAAAAAAATAATGGATACTCACCTATTTTTTCTTAATTTCCTATTCAACTACATATTTTATAAAACATCATAGGAAAAGAGAAAGTTTTATTATGTTAATTCATTTATTGCATCAAAAATTCATAAAACAACTACTCGATCAACCTTCAAGATTTTCCTGGGAACGAAGAGAAGAGAATACAGTCTTTTCCGTTCAGATTCTTTGCAATGATTGTCACTTCTTCCCACGACATTCCTAAAGCCATAATGTCGTTGTCATTAATTTATTATCAATTTAATTTCTAATTTCTTAATCATTAATTTCATCATTGAAAAATGAGCATCCAGATCGCAATGCACCGTTTTGTGTTTCTGCAAAAAAATATACTGTTAACTCTTTAGTAATAAAAATGTAAAGCAGGTTTAATAGATTAGATAGAAAAATTAATTAGATAGAAAACGTAAATTAATTCTCACCTGATGTTAAATTAAATATTGAACGTACTTTTTGACACATCGTTCATTAATCGCCATTTTGGAATGTTATAATGACACAAATAATTGCCAGACGAATAACATATTGTTTTTGGCTTTTCAATTAGCACGTGCTTAATATTTTTAAATTGGATTATTTACGCAAAAAATATTTTAAATGTGTTTATTTGCACGAAATTAAAAATATTTTAAATGTTTTTATTTGCATGAACTTAAAAAAAGTCTGATTGTGCTTATTTTTTAGAAATTAATCATAAATATTTATAGTACTTTTCATAATTAATTTTAATATGGCAATATCTTATGGCACACAATTTTGGCGGTAAAGAACATTTTCGCACTCTTTCAAACTCACGCAAAAAACGTATTTTTTATCTCATTCACACTTTTTTTTTACACTCTTTTTTGCTGTTTTTCTCGCTTCTTTAAAAGAAAGTACGGCATTTAGTGGGTTTTTATTTGAAATAGATACCTCATCTTGTAATGGTCAGGTCAATGGAACGCAAATTCCTTGAAATGGGCGAGTATAGCCCGGTCTTCGTTAGTATGGAAATTCAAAAATCATTTTTATAAGATATAAGGATTGTTACTGTTTAATTGAACTCATTTAAATATGTCTGAAAGTAGGATAACTCTTTTAGAAGCAAAGAAAAATGCCATATTTGCTAGAATAAATAATTTGTATGAGTTATCTAAGAAAGAATTTAGTAGAGACAGTCGTTCTCAAGAAAACTTTGTAGGACAAACTGAATCGTTAAATGATATAAGACAACAGTTTGAAAGTGTGATTGAAGAATTATTCTCATTATATATTAAAACGCAACCAAAATTTGAACCTGATTTTCAAATATTGAATACTTTTGAAGATTTAATTTCGCATATTAAATATAAAAGATCGCAATTAATGGCAAATAATATTAATATAACTTCTTCTATACCTAATCAGTCGAAAAATTCTATAAAACTACCCGCTATCGAAATACCTCGATTTGACGGCCAATACGAAAATTGGTCAGTATTCTACGAATCTTTTAAAACCAATATTCATTTAAATGAAAATTTAAACGATTCTCAACGCATACAATATTTGATTGGTAAATTATCGCATTCCGCTTTAAATATAATTTCTGGAATAATACCTACTGGTGAAAATTACACCGATATATGGAACAGTTTAGTGAACAGATATCAAGATAAAAGGAATTTAGGATCTCATTATATAAATAATATTTTTGATATCAAACCTACGCTTCATACCGCATCCAGCTTAAATAATTTTAGCGAAAAATTATCTGCTTCTATTGCAGCTTTAAAACAGTTAAGTATACCCGATTTGTTTGATTTTGTAATTTTTTGTAGTATGTCAAGAAAATTGGATGCGCAAACTATTCATGAGTTTGAAATGTCTGTAAGAGGCAAAGATATTCCATCATTAAAGGAATTGATTGAATTTGTGCGGGAAAAAGCAAAAATTCTAGAACGAACGTTTAATGATAGTAAAGTTATATCGCGTATGGAGAGTAACAATAAATTGCACAATTTTATGAATAAACCGCGAAATATTTCAAAGTCATTTATGACTAATATTAACGCATCAAATGAAAAATGTCATTTATGTAACGCAACGCATTTGCATTATTATCAATGTAGTAAATTTATGGAACTCAATCCCAGGGAAAGATTCAATTTGATAAAATCCTCAAATGGTTGTATAAATTGCTTAAGTAGTACGCACAAAAGTAACGCTTGTAAGTCAAAAAATTCATGTAAGCGATGTCAAAAGCATCATCATTCTTTGTTACATTTTGAGAATGATAAATCTATTACGAATTGCATTATTTCTGATGAAAGTAATTCAAAACCTAGTACTTCAAATTTACCTACACAATCAACGTCTTTATGTGCTCGTAACAATAAAACATCTCACTCAAAAATAATTTTATCAACCGCACAAATTTATGCTTATTGTAATGGAACTGATAAAAAATTAATTAGATGTTTGATCGATAACGCTTCGCAAAATAATTTAATTAATATTAATTGTTGTAAAAAATTAAATTTATCGATAACTCCTTTGAGTAATTCTGTCATAAGAGGTGTAGGAATAAGTTCACGTCCCGTGCATGGTTACACGACATTAAAGATTGAGTCTCGCATTTCAGGAGACAAATATAATATCCAATGTTTAGTATTAGATTGCATTACAGAGGATCTGCCTGTGCAATATATTAACACAGAAATTTTCTCAGGTCTGGAAACAATTTCGTTAGCAGACGTCACGTGGAATGTGCCTGGTGAAATAGAAGTTGTTCTGGGAGCTCAATTGTTTCCCTACATTTTAATGGGTGGACGAATTGAGGTTCCAAATTTATCTCCATTAATTGAAACCACATTTGGATATATAATTATGGGTAATGTGTCCATCGAAAACGCATCGCATAACGTAAAGAATTACAACATTAGTTTAAACGCAATATCGAAAATTGATCAAAATAATTTTGACTCAATAACATTTTGTACGCTATCTAACAATGAGTTAGAAAAATCTCTACACAAGTTTTGGGAACTTGAAGAAATACCAAATAAAAGATATTTCAGTCCTGAAGAGACCGCATGCGAAAACATATACCGTTCTACAGTTTCTCGCAGTGTAAATGGTCAATATGTAGTTTCGCTTCCTTTTTGTAAGAACCCGTCTGAATTGGGAAATTATCGCGCAACCGCTCAACGCAGATTATTAATTCTTGAACGCAAATTCAAAAATAATGAGACGCTTCGTAACAGCTATAATGATGTTATAAATGATTATATAAAGAATGATTATTTATATAATTCCGTTAACCCGCTTTACACAATTAATAATATATACGCTTTTTCGGATTCCACTATAGCTCTTTCGTGGATCCATTCGCCACCGCATCGCTGGACCACTTTTGTTGCTAACAGAGTGGCCAATATTCAAGACAATCTTGAGTCCAAATATTTTTATCATGTTGCAGGAGTTGAAAATCCTAGTGACTGTTTATCTCGCGGCTTATCTCCTTCTCAATTATTAAAACACAAACTTTGGTGGAATGGTCCTGAATGGCTTGTTAACCAACCAAAGTTTTGGCCAATTAAGCCATTTGTACCTTCAACAATTGCTGATATACCTGAAATGAATTCGAAATCCTTTACAGCCATTGTAAAAGAACCTTCATTTCTGGAAACGCTGGTCCTTCGAGTTTCTTCTTGGAAAAAATTACTTCACATATTGGTATATATATTACGATTTATACATAAATTACCCAAATCAGAATTTGTTGAGGTCGAACATTTGAATTTAGCCGAAAGATATATAATACACATTGTACAATTATCTCACTTTTCAAAAGAATATTGCGATCTTTTGAAAGGAAAAGTCCTCTCTAATCCATATAGAAAACTTAATTTATTTTTGGATTCAGCTGGAATAATTCAAGTTGGTGGCAGATTGTCTAACGCAGATATATCTTTTGAGGCGAAACATCCTGCACTTTTGCCAAAGTCAGACTATATTGTTGATTTGTTGATAGATTATTATCATGAAATGAACTGTCACACTGGTGCAAATTTATTGAACTCAATAATAAAACAGAGATATTGGATTATTTCTGCGAGAAATGTCATTAGAAAGAGAGTTAGATTGTGTAACTCTTGTTTTAGAACAAAACCGAAGAATCCAAATCCAAAAATGGCGGACCTTCCTTCGTTTCGAGTACGCGAAGCCTCGAAGGCCTTTGTCCACACAGGTGTGGATTACGCAGGTCCAATAAGTATTACGTTAACACGAAGACGTGGCCAAAGGTCTCAAAAGGCATATTTATGTCTTTTTACATGTTTAACTACCAGAGCAGTTCACATTGAACTAGCTTCTGATTTGTCTTCAGACACATTTTTAGCCGCATTCAAACGCTTCTTATCCCGACGGGGACCTGTTTCTCATTTGTATTCCGACAATGGAACTAATTTTATTGGCGCTAAAGCGCAACTCAATGAAATATACAATCTTATCGCTTCATCTAATTTTCAAGAAACTTTACGAGAAGAATTGCTTAATCGAAAGATTGTATGGAAATTAATACCGCCTCATGCACCACACTTCGGTGGTTGTTGGGAATCACAAATAAAATGTTTCAAAACTCATTTGTATAGAGTGATTGGAAATCAATTACTCACATACGAAGAACTTTTAACTGTGCTTGTACAAATTGAAATGATATTAAATTCTAGACCGCTGTGCTTAATGTCTGAGGAACCTTCTATTGAGGTTTTAACACCTGCACATTTTTTGATGACTACGCCGCTTCAATATCTTCCAGCTCCAGACTTATCTTCTGAACGTGTTGATTTATTATCACGTAAACATCTTTTAAATAACTTAGTCCAGTCTTACTGGAAGAAATGGAGATTGGAATATTTGCATACTTTGCAGGCCAGACAGAAATGGGCTACTGATACTAATCCAGTAAAGGTTGGTACCATCGTTTTAGTGGATCAGGGTGACGTGCCTCCGTTGCGCTGGCCTTTAGGGAAGATAGAAGAGGTTTACCCTGGACCTGATGGTGTGGTCCGTATTGCATTGGTTAAAACGAAAACTGGAATAATTAAACGTCCAGTCGTCAAATTATGCCCAATACCAACTCAATAATACAACTTATTTATATAAATATGAACTCATTTATTTAGTATTGAGTTAGTTTACTTATAGGTTAATTTAATTTAAGTTATTGTTTAATTTATAACCGCCTAAAAGAGAAATATTTGGTGCAATTTTTTAAATGTTTTTCCGCGTGCCAATTAGTTTCTTTTCTATGTAACTTGATTATTGATAAATATATTTAAATCATACGCATTTGTAATCTGTTTTGAAAGCTTTACGAGCTTTCAAGGCGGGGAGAATGTTTGGGCCAATTCTAAATTGTGGTTGATTTCGGGTTGTTCCTATGTGGAGGTGGGGGGGTTTGTGTGAAATGTTTCATTTATCAAAAAATGTCACAATTCTTCCCATCCTTGCAACAATCATAATATATTGTGTTCCTATCATTCTTTCCTTCTCACCAGTATTCATTGTGAATCCATACCTACCGCACAGCCTTATTCATTGTGAATCAGTACCTACCGCATCGCTTATAACTTATACCGCATCAATATAATTTCACCGCTTATTAAAATATAAAATTACAAACCCGCATAAATCAATATTAAATTTACCGCACATTGAGTTTATTATTAAGTTATATATTCAAAGAAGTGTTTTTGTGTGAGAGGCAAGGCGATTCCAGGTTCCAGAATCCTCATCCAAAAGGGTAAGTGGAACATTCTTGCTTTTCTTCTCATCTTCACCTTTGAACAATCGCACCCGCATCACCAGAGATATTTGAGCTACTAGCATTATAAAAAAAAATTAAACAATGCCTACTTCAGTTCAAGAACGTCCATTGCATTATGTCCATATGATAACTCATGTGCTCACAGAAGGAGTGTCAAAGAGAAAAGAGTTTGTGGCAATTGGCCATTGCAACTATCTAGGCATATTTATGTTCAAAATGTTACAAATGATTTTTTTTCTTTTCTGTAATTGGTTTGCATAATTTCTATTTTTCAAAAGAGAAGGTTTTCTTCAAATCAGAAAACAAACTTGTCATATTTATTCAAATATTATTATATTGTTCAAACAACATTATGTCAATAACAGATAATGAAACCGTACTTAGAAATATTAAGTAGTTTGTGATAATCTTCTGAGAATGATACAACAGCTTACTGCAATACTAGGAAAGATATTTCTACACACTTCACCTCTGACACTTGAATACATACAAGCATACAGGTACATCCTTCATATGTTTGCATAAGCGTAAATTAACATTCTAAATCATTTAATCAAAAAACTAAGTGACAAAATACATTATCGTATGCGGCACACAAACCTTCTATTTTTGTACGCTATTAACAAGTGAATTAATTACATCAATGAGATAATAAAGTTTTTGTTTATAAATTTTACTTACGTTCTCTTTGGAAACGTCTTGTAGCCTCTTCTCTCTCCTGAGCGTCAAAGTACCATAACGTTATCGCATATCTGAAAGACAAAACATAAAATTATTCAATTTTATTTCATATTATAAGCACAAAACGGATACTAGCCACAAATTGAAATGCAGATAAAAAGGTATCCTTTTAGAGATCAGCTATCATCGTACAACATGCACTACAATTAATTTTAAAAATATATTTGAAACTCGAGTCATATTAAAATGTCTACATGTACACACTCACCCCGCTCACTAATTCATTAATCACACTGGCACACCAAATTAAGATTATTAACTACCACATTATTAATCATTAACAAAAACAGTTATCAATGATCAACAAAAACAGTCATAAATTACTAACAAAATCACTTATCAATTATGTTAGCTTTTTTTGATATCACAATGTGAATTCACAGTGCTAGCATGTATTGTTGTGATGCATATTATTATATATTTACCTAGTTTGGAAGGCGGGTTGTACCTCATGAGGATTGCGTCTATCTGACCAGAAGAAAAGTACTCTATCAAACAGTGGTTCAATATTTGCTACCTGATCCTTCCAACCCTCAGGGAATACTCTGTAAAAAGAGATAAATCATACGATTTTCTTCACAGATTTGGTGGGTTTCGGAAATTTAAATGCAGCAATTTAGAATGATTGTAGAGAACATAGATATTTTAAATAATCCAATAAGAAGAAAGATAAATCAAAGCAAAGATATACTAGATATGCAATTCAAATAAAAAATCGGTCGTGAAACCGATACAGCCGATGCAGCCAGTTTTAAACCAGCGTCCGTTGAGACGGTTTGTTAGACAGCGCATAACCATTATCATCTTAATGATATAGAGTGAGACAGCATAATATTATTATTGTTATTATTAATGCGTTAAGTTGGAACACGAATATTCCGCAATAATGTACTGAATTGCGAGTCTAGTATGTCTATGAATCAAAGGAATGGTACCAAAAAGCTTTGTTTTCAAAGAAAATGTGAAGAATTTTTACCTGAGGAGTCCACCACAAGTATCAATATTCCAATCTTTGTTGAGGTAGTAAATTGCTGTAATGCAGCGACCATCCTTATTTGGATTGTCTACATGCTTCACATAGTGACTGCCTGAGCCAGGGTAACAGGCCACCATAGCCTGTAAAAAAGACATAGATTTACCAATAAAGTATTACACCTGGTACCAGGTGGCTTACTATTCTTGACATTAAATTAAATCTTTTGAGTCAATTCATTGAACGCATATCTACTGTGATAAAAATAATATATTTGTAAACTATTTATGAACTCCGGGTTGGTTGTACTCTCTGTAGAAATGTACTTGTATACTACATATTTGGATACCAATAAAGTTTTATTTATTTAAATACAAATATTTTACAAAAGGCATACATATTGCCTTGAGGCAATGTCTTCCAGTAAACCTACTACAATGTTTGAGAACTGTTTTACTATAAAGTGAGTTTAGATCAAAAGATAAACAGAAAATGAAATATATGATATAAAACAAGAATACCATATTCCTCATTAAATAATTCATTCAAAAAATTGTAAGCTCTTCAAGAAATCTGGAAAAAGGTGCATAGGACATGCCGTGAAACTAACGAGGGTTAGTGGTTAGAAAAACATTGGATACCAACTGGTATCTATTGATTTTCTGATTGGTGAAATAAATAATGGTTTTCAGTGGAATAACAACTAAATAATATACAATATTGATTTTTTTCCATTACACTATAGTTGGATTATCCTGTTGATTATCAAACTAGGCGACAAACTCGTATCTACAAAAGTGTAGGGCGCCTAAGGGCGGCGGCAGACAGCTTGATATTAGATAGATGAAAACGATATCAAACTGGAGGACAGAAAAGTATGTGGGGCTGATAAGATAAGGATGTGGTTAGAAATGGATTCCGATCTAATTGTTAGAGCGCTGTTACCGATAAATAATCCTTTCTCTGCCTACGTGAGAAATGACATGTCAGTCAGATTGTAGTACATATAGTGTGATGCACAGCCAGCATACTAAAATCATCCATAGCGCAACACTCGTAAATTAAGCGGTCGTAATATTATAAATATAGTTTCCTTGGACGATACAGTACCTATGTCTGTTACCTATCACTCGTAATTATTTTATTAGGTGGATTTGTGGCATCATGCGCAGAAGGGAGTCAAGTGTTCGTGCATTTGTAAATCTTGTTTTATTTAACCGCACGGTCACTACAGCCAAGTTAGTCGATTTGCGTGTCTGAGTGCCATTAGAAAATAACTAAATAGCACTAATTGCAATTGACTGTGACGATGATTGAAGAGACAGGTGACACAATCTCACTTATGTCCGATATAATATGCTCACAACCCCAAAGCGCCGCCAGTAGATACCAAAATAACAATTTACTGATAGCATCACGATTGTTGCACTATAATATTCAATTCATCTACTTATCTATAAATTTGAATTCCAAATCGAAACATTATCAACGATCGTCAGTAATGCACAGTATTTTTGTTATCATAAAAAGATTACCCGCTGATTTCAAAATCCGCAATTGTCTGATGTTTACTCTGCTGTGGGTTTACGACGTAATTTGTTTATCATCACGGTGAATTTTAGCGCAACAATTATCATTATTACCTATACTAAATAGTGTATCTTACATTTATTTATTACACAATCAAACCATAAAATAATCCATCGTAAATGAGAAAGCACGTATGTCGGTCAAGCGGCTTGGAAGTTTTAAATGAAATACAAATGGAAAACTTCAAATCTTATAACGGCCTTCAAATGATAGAATTGTATAGGAATGGGGGTTGTACAGATTCTTGAAATTTAAAATGTTATATTGATACTCAAAATTATATAAAAAAAATAATCCGATAACTTAAATGGTTATAACTTAAATTTATATTTGCATGATATATTTTATATTGTTATGCCCGCACAGTTCCTGCGCAAAATCCCGTCAAAAGACTGTCGGAAGATAATCATTTGATAACATAACAGCGTGTGTATGTACTTGTACATAGTAAGAAATAGTATATAGATTTACATCTCAGCAGAGTAGGGAACAAGTCTATGTATAAAACAAACGGGGAAAAAATCATTCCGCCGATGTGCACCCAGACAGCACGTACACCAGAAGAAGGCGAGGTCGGGGCAGGTCGACAGGGGCAGGGTAGGGGCGAGATGACAAGATCTAGGTCAGGGGTGAAGTACAGCCAAAGCAGAGCAGGATATACACTGCAATAAGCTAGGCACAGAAATAACATTTCGGATAACAAATAATAGACGCAGACATTTGAATAACTACGATGGGTCAATGAATTAAATGCAATAATACATTATGTAAATACATTCTGAAAATCCATTATTAGATCAATAAACATAACATACACTTTTTTCTACTAATTGATCATTTAAAAAGTAATATTGATTTACAGACAAATTTTTAGAACGATGTTTTAAATAGATGAAAGTCGGATATTTATAAATAATCAAATAGCACAAAATTAGTAAATAGTAAATAATGAATTTCCAAAGTGTTAACACAAAAACATTTGATTTATTTATTACTACCTATGTGCATTTACACATGCACAACATTAACCAAGAGAAGAAGTTTGACGACACGGTGTTATGTATTTATTACTTTGAAGGTAACGAGAGGTTGTCCTCATGTATATTATAATTAATCAAAGTAAAACAATGGATGCATTCAAAAACATAAAACTATCACACGACACCAGTCAAGGTTTGAGATAAATACTCGAACAAAATATGGAGGCTTCTAGTGTGACGAATGGCGAGGAACGGAAATGAATAAACCGATGACTCACAGAAATAACTGTCACAAGTTTAACAATACGTAGTTCTATACTAATTTTAGATTCATACGAGACTTACGCCTTATTATCCTCATTTACATTGTTTTAAAGGAGTGATTAAATGTCTAATACTAGATTCCAATATAATTTATGTTGACCCAGTCATCGTAAGGACACTGCATGGACAGTTTTTTTATTGAACTTGATTGACTGTGTATTATTTCCTTAAATGATTTATGTGGCGTCTAATGACGCATTTCGATGGAGGATGGATGATAAAATTTAAGCAAACCTATTAGACATATTATTATGACAATACAATCGATTTGTTAACATTATTGAGATCTGTGATATAATCAAAATTAATATTATAATAAGCCAAATAATAATATACAGTAATACAACATTTGTCTTCCTTTTTGTGATTTTAGGATGAAATCTGTATAAATATAAATATAGAGTGTTGGCACAGAAGTTTCCATTTGATATCGAGTATTTTGGAAGGGACTAAGAGACAGATGGAAGGAAAATTCTAAAGATACGATAATACATTATACTGTAATATAACGATTTGTTAGAATATTAACAGAATCGGGGTTATTTACTGTAAAATCAATTCGGTGGAGCTCGTAAAATATTTATGAATTTCAAGGCGCATTACAAAAATGATTAAAATATGTAGTAGGTATACTATATAAACATTAAATATGAGTATTATGAAAACAATAATGAAATGTATTTTAAGTGTGTGTGTGTCATTTGAAAGAGTCTACGATTATGTAACAATCATTATTGAATAAACGTTATCTCAAATCGGCATTGAATTGGATGATAAGCGCATATCAATAAATAGTCACGTAGGCCTATGGGCGCACAACAGTTAGTAGATTATTATAGTGTTGAACAAAATAATAACATTGTTTATCAATCACGTAAAGGTGTCATATTGTTATACATACATATTATTACATTGTGTGTTTATTGTTGTGTTAGTGAATGAACGGAACAGCTGTTTGAAAGAAGAGTGAAGGTAACACTGAATGGGTGGTGTCAGGTGTGTGATGTGTACACGCACGTGTGTAACCTGGCATCTTCGTTACACTGTGCACGTGCACATTGACACACGTGTAATTCGTTTCATACTATTTAATATATCAAATCAGGTTAGGCTGGAAAAGTCGGAAATAATTGCATCAATATATCTTATATTAGTTTTATTGACCCTGATAAAATTGAACGTTTCAAGAAATAACCGATTTTCTGAATTTAACAGCTAAGCAGAATAGTGACAGGCAAGATTTTGACAAATCGAAAGTACTGAACATATTCAGTAGGTACTTCACAGATTCAGGATAACAAGTATACCTATAGGTACACACAAAATATGAGACACCGAAAATGAATAATGTATTAGTAGGTACATATTGTTAACAAACAAGACGGTTGATGACTCTACGAAATTCATTTGAATATCATAATCATGAAAAAACCATTCAACTTCAAATCATTCAACTTACCAAACACACTAAGCCTATAGATATTAGATATATGTAGCATAACAATGTTATAAATTTCCGACGTTTCCACTGTTCTTACTTATCTAATCAGACACTTTGCAAAATATCGAATAAAAGGAGAGATAACCAGATAATCTATTTTCGTAAAACCTACCGATAAAACGCACTTGGTTTCACAGGCTTTCATATAATGATACCTATTTCAAACATAAATGAGCAATTTTAATATCGATCACAATACATACCTACTTATTGTGACAAAGTGCCAATTTAATAAAAATATGTTGAGTTAGTTGCAAGAAATTCGCCCCCTGTACATTGATTGTACCTTCCAGGGATGTTGCGGATGTCGATTTTTACACATCCGCGGATGTGAATGCGGATGCGGATTTTTGAAGGTTCACATCCGCGGATGCGGATGTTTAAGAATTTATAGAAAAAAAGTAGGAACTATCTTAGTTGGTAGGCCCCACTGTCAAATATGTGACGAAATTGTTGCTACAATAATATTATGGTTTTTTGGCGAAATATTTTTTTTTGTTATTTGCAAAAACCGGCAAAAAAAATAAAAAAAAAAAAATAAAACCGGCAAAAATAAAAACGCGTCGGATCTTGTCACCATTATTTTTGTTCCCGCAAACGGCACGCGCCATTCGCCTGCCCCGCCCCATTTCTTTCTTGACGCAAATTGTCTTACATCCGCATCCGCATGAACATCCGCATCGATTATTGCGGATGCGGATGCAGATGTCCAAATACATGCGGAAGCTCCGCATTTGCGGATGCGGATGCGAATATTCGCAACATCCCTGGTACCTACCTATTTAGTATTTAATAATATGTTTCATTTGTAGTCAATGTACAGTAAAAACGAAGAAGACGTATGGAACAGTTCAGTGCCTTATAACTTATAAGTACGATAACCTTTTTGTATACACCACATGGATGTTATGAAAATTTCTCTCTTTTGTTCGATTTCCAAGTTAACTGTATATGAGTAAAAACATTAAATTTATTCACACAAAATGACACGATTTTCTTTTTATGTAGGTACAATATAGGTGAACAAAATGAACTTTAGAATACGTTTACGTATTTGGGAAATGATAATTATTTTCTGCACAAAATTCATTATATAAATTTCATACTGTTGAAAATTTGTCGAGACGACTTCGGTTATCAGAAGAATGACATAATATTTATGTCACAAATTGAAATATAGAAGAACATTACAAGTTTGTACCTAAACAGTTCTATTTTTAAATTCTTACGTGCAGTGCGAAGGGACAAAATGATTTTGTTAAACTAAAAAAAACAAAAAGAACGTAAAATTTAAACACGACTGAAAATTGCTGTGAAAGCTGTTCTAAAGGTTAAACTGCAAGAATATCAAGAGCGGAATAGTGATAAAGAAAGAACACGTGGTGGATGAAAATAAAAACAAATTGTATGAAAGTCATGAATGAAACATTTCATTACGATTATGTATCATCTTGGGCAAGTGTACAAACGAGATATTCCAGTATCAACGGATATGTATAAATACATTACATCAATTCAGTATGAAATAACTACTAAACAGTATCAACAATATTTTCTTCCACCTGCTTCACTGAGACAACATACTCATCGTAAAGAAGATACGTCTTTCAAAGTGTGATATGGAAAATTGAAAAATGATTGATCGAGAATAATTTGCACATCACATTGTAAGTGATACATAAATTGATACTTGTCGTATTCATTACACTTTTCATTATCACCCATCTAATCGGAACGTAAATAAATCACAAATTTATATTCTACTCTATTCATAAAATCAACGGAAAATCGCTGGTCATGCATCCTAAGAAATCTACTTATCCTTAGAAGATGAAAAACGTCTCATTCAGTATATATTAGTAAGTATAATAAAAACTTGAATTTCTGCTTGCATCCAATAAACATTTCTATTGTACTTGTGCACCAATGCGGTGAATTCTTCTAGTAATTTTTTGGTTAATTTTTTTTATAACTGGAAAAAATATTCGTTATTATTTCTTTATACTGAGTATCTGTTACATCAAATCACCCCTTTTAAAGCTGAATGCAAATTTAAATAAATACATTTTAATAAAGGTATGTGGGCTGTGTCTGTGTGCATTGCACATCTACAAAATTATACTTATATGGTTGAACACACCTACACGATACCGCAATATTTATACATACGATATACAATAATGTAGCGGAATAAGATGATTCACATAAGAGAAATGTCCGCAACCAACAAATACATAACTTATTCTGTAATACATTCACAGTTGGACTGCCAGTATTGATTTAGAAGAGATGAAAGAAATTCTGTATACGTGAGAACCAGCTTGTACCTACACGTAGATACCTAACTATTGCATCGACTTGAATTTTTCGTTCCGTTAATAGACGATGAATGTAGAGTAAAATGACCTTTACTGCATATAATAATATGCGCAAATAGCGAGTATATAGCCTTAAGGCAATTTCTAAAATCCAACCAGTTATTTACGAGGGAAATGTAATATAGTCGCATATACACAAAATGACAATGTCATAAAATATTACGTAATAGTAATAATAACTAGACAACTCATTTTAAGATGCGCCGTTTTGTAGAAAACACACCGCAAGGGCCCATTCAAGAATAATAGGGTTTTAAACTTTTCCTTGAACACCGCCACACTCTCCAGAGTTTGCAAATCATAAGGAATTTACTCCTTACCCTGCGGAATCCCCGGGAACAACAGGTATCCCACTCTTTTCTGTATGTTTTCGAGTGTCCTGTAAACGGCAGGTGTTCATAAAACCTCACATACAAGACGATCAAAACCCATCTAAAAATCAGTAGTGAAGCATGCCACCTATCCTGAATGTCCATTTTTTTAATTGGCACGAAGAGGACAATCTGGGCGTTTATTACAAGCAGTCAATCCGTTTACTACGCTAATAGTGGGAAATACCGTGATAGTATAGTATAAATAATGACAAGACAATAAATAAGAAAATAAACAGTCGAATGCGTACGCGGGTCATGGTTTCAGACTGCAGCGGCAGTTCATTACAAAACAATAGTAATAATAATAACACTAAACTACAAATTGATTACGTGTAGGTACCTACCTACGTGACGCGTGGTGGCGATCACGTAGTCATATATAACGTTATAAACAAAAATGCTCGAAGGTATTAAATTAATAATTAAGGTAATACTAATATTATCATCAACGCGTAACACTGATAATATTTCTGGACATGCACAATCACGCACCTCGAGCCTCGAATGGACAGCGGACCGATACCTACCCAATAACCTATTAGAATATTATATCAAACCAATCATGAAAATATAATAATTATGATCTGAATCATTAATTTAACAAGCCTATCAAAAGGTAAATAAGGAAATTAAACTTGGGGACAATGAGTGAATATTGGAATAAAGGGGCGTTAATATAATAGCATCTATTTAGAAATTAATGAAGGGTTAATTAGTTAATCATTTTGGATAACTTAAATAATTAGAATTATGTATGTAGATTAAATAAAAATGATAAAGGTAAAAAAAAACGTTGATGAAAAAAATATAAAGGAGGCATGTACAAACGGCGATTTTAGTTTCTGTAAAGTCACTTTAAGGCGGTAAGACAAAAAATACATAATATTTAAAATAGTGATGTAGGCAAAGTGCGCAATAAAAAAATATAAAATAAATATACAACAGCTACTACGGACAGTAAAAATAATATCTATAAAAATAAATTGAAGATTTTGATTATAGTGTCTAAGAATTTTAATTAAAACACTCATAAAGAGGCTTGAAAACCATTAAAACATTAATGAAACGAGGAAACGTTTCTATTTAAAACGCAATATTTATAGTTATATTTTGTATTATAATAATATATAAAACAGACGGTGATAAAAATTAATGTCAATTCTATTTATAACCAAACAAGTTTCACTGCGCGTAAATAATAAACCCCGTCTTATATCTGTGTAAGTGATGCAAATTACTGTAGATATAAATACCTGAGGTACATAAACAAACAATAAAGTTCAAAGATGGATAAAAAGGAAGGCGCACATGGGCGCACTTACATTATATTTTGTATACAAGGAACTAATTTATTAATAATTCAATCTATCTATATCCTCACACCGTGTCCCAGGAGGGGTAGGCAGAGAGAACGGAACGCCATATAGATCTATCCTTATAAACTTCTTTCGCTTCCTCCACATTCATCCAGTTTCTAATACATGCACGCCGATTTCTCTTACTCGACACGCGGCCGCCCTTTAGGATTTGATCCACACGATCAACCCACGCGGTTCTTGGCCGTCCGCGCTTCCTCACACCCCCTCTTTCAGATAAATACATCCTCTTCGTCATTCTTTCATCTTGCATTCGCTCAACATATCCAATACTTTTCTTTTAACAGAGTAAATGAAAATGATGAAATTTGATTAAAAGACAGATCAATGTTATATCTATGGTTAAATCATATAGATTTTTCTTTCTAGTTTACATATTATTTAATTATATTACTTATAGTAAAATAAACAATATATTATTACACATGAGAGCTACAATAGTACTTTGAATCTGTAAGATAACAATATTATATTATAATAAAATATACAATATATTATTATACTGTAATATGAGTAATAAAATTCAAAAGTACAGTGACAAGGATGAGAAAACAGTTTGAATGTCCGTTCGAAATTTAAATCACGACTAATATCTAAAAATTTACAATCTTTCACTAAAATGAAATGTATGTACCTACATTGAGAAGTGGCTACGATTAAAGTGATAGTAATTGGTCAGTAAATTACATCGAAATGTTTACTTAGATAAACCAGATTACCAGAATGCTAATATCCAGATAAACTTCTAAATATTCAGATTCTGAAATGTAAACGGTGATGAAATTATAATACTATACTATACACTTTATTATTATGCCAAATCCCGAGTGGGGTAGGTAGAGAGGACGGAACAACACCGGTTACACTTACTCAGCACTTTTGAGAATTTGATCCACATGATCATATAGTTCTCGGACGTCCGCGCTTCCTCACATCCTCTCTTTCAGACAAATATATCATATTCGTCATCCTTTCATTATCTATCCCTCCACATGTCCTGAATATCCCAATAATTTATACGACTTCTATCCACAACAATCCTCTCGTATACACTCATTCTCCTAATATCCTCATACCTCACTCTATCTCGCAATGCAATTACACCAAAGGTAATAATATTCGCAACTGCATAGTTAACTAAAAGTTAATACGTGAAAACTTACAGAAGATACCAAATTATTTTACTCATTGTGATTATTGCCACAGCGAGATGGTGAAATAAAATAAAATGCTACGATGCACGTAGGCAGAAACTTTGACCGTGTGTAAACATATACGAAAACTTATGTCAATTAAACGTAAGTACAAAATACATAATTACTCACAGCCAACATTAAAACCGAACGTAAAAATGTAAACACTGTTATGATAAAAAGGTTATTTTATGAAAAACCTGTTGAGCGTACAACAAAACATAATTACTTACACAATAGTTTTCCTTCGAAAAAATTGGGACAAAATAGTGTACCTTGTGGTACTCCCCGTCTAAGATTATGCAGACCACACTGATTTCATAATAAGTACATTAAATAATATTCTTGAGGTTTTAGTACCGTTTTATACATATTTTACATTGAATGTCGTTTGAGATATTCGAAGATTTAATTCTCAATAAGGACAGAATATATTAACATAAGATAGTTAAATATTAGAATATATTTCTATCTATTGAACATAGAAGAAATTAGAAACATTTTGAATTTAAAGTAATTTACGTGTAAATGTCCACCATATAGATAATTCTACTAAATTTAAGACTTAAACAATGAATTAATCGTTTCTTATAGATAAGGCAATGCCAAATTATTTAATTTAGGTAAGTGAATCAGTTGTAGCTACAAAGCCATTCTGGACAAAAATGTCACATTAATGTATTCAATAGGTTTTTATTTTATCTTGTAATTGAAGTAAATATAATAACTATAGAGAGATACGTGTCTGGAGTGTACAATATTAACTAGAGACATTTTACAAGAACTAAACTGCGCCTTTGACCAAAATACAACCAAAAATTTACTTTCCGTCGTGGCCGTATATTTCATATAAATATGAAAAAATAAAGTGTACCACGAGATATAGTAACTCTTAAGAGTGGTGTTTCTTTTGAAAACGTGGAGTTCAAACTGTACCTCACAGTCCACAAGGCCTTAAGCGGCACAGCACCTCTATGCCTGGATGAACTCTGTCCCGTCGATGAAAATCTGAGGCAAAAACTGCGCTCAGCTTTCGCCGCAGTCAACAAACTTGTATTTTTCCAGGGGATCTAAGACAAAACCAGCCTACTGCCACATTCAGGAGCAAGTTGAAAACATTACTGTTCAGGAGAAGTCACGGCGCCACATACAAAGCGTCCATACTATTATGATTATTGTATTATGTTAGTAGTTGTATATAGTACAACCACGTGTTAGAAAGGGGTATAGCTCTCTAAGAATTACTATCTTAGGTGGCAGGGCTTTTCATCGTAGTGATAAACACTCGTAAAACAAAAGCGAAAAGTTTTAATGTGCCAACCTAACGAAACCCGAAAAATATTCGTCTGTAGTAGTTTCGGAATTTGAAATATCTTCATGTGTGACAAAGAAAATAAATTATTACGAAATTTCAAATATCCCGGAAAATCGTCCCCACTAAAAATATATTGCAGTCCGATGTACAGGTAACGTATTAAAAAAGATAAGTACCTACTGATTTACATTATTTATACAAATTATCAATCATCTACATATTCATTGTGTAAACTATCATATTTATTAACTGGGTCGAGATTGATTTAATTTTCATTATTAAGGTTAGGCGTTTTCATTATTAACGAGTCCATTTTCAGGGAGCTAAACATTTCTACACGACTCTCAACTATTTTCAAACAGCGCTATTTCGGGCACGTTGCGAGAAGGAAGCCTGAGAACCTGGAAAGAGTAATCATAACTGGGGCTGTAGAAGGGAGGCGTGAAAGGGGCCGAGTAGCAGCAGGTTAGAGCGACCAAATTAAGGAGAACACACAGAGTTCAATACATGGGGCCTTGCCAGAGATATGTTATAGGAAAATCACTGGGCCTTGCACATAGCGGAAGATCGCTCAAGATGGAGACAGATGGTCTACAGAACGAGGCATGATGGTCACGATTCTCTGAATTGAGAGACTGACGAAGATGATGATGAAGGTTAAACACATGGCACAAACATAAATCTTTTGTTTTTACTATTAAATATGAAATTGTTTTACAATATCATGAAGCTGATCTACGTTATAACCGTTTTATCATATAACATTATTTAAAAATAGTGAGTCACTCTAAAAGTTCATTGATCATAGAATAGTGACAAACTCAATGGATGGTAAATTAATCCAATGCTGGTGTCAATACAGCCATTTTAGTATCATGTAGGTACTGAAATCAAACGATACAAGAGAGTCTGCATCTGAAAACATTATGCACAAATACAAGTACAAGAGGATTCACTTGTACATTATGAAATAGCACAATTTAGAACAAAGTGTGATCAGCATCGTTTTTAACTGAAATGTACCTATACATTTTTAATCTTTGAAGACTATGTAGGTAATATTGTTAAGTCATCATGTATTGTAAAAGGCAAAAATGCCGTTTATTATAAAAGTACGTAAACATTCGCATGCCACAAGTTCTGCTTCATTTGGAAAATTACACGTCATTATTATGTATGTATTAGCGCATTCCTATCAAAATAAGTACTATTTGTAAAGTGACGTGAAAATAATAATACATATGAAACAAGAGCGTAATCTAAGAAATGCACTTCAAAAATTACGTGAGTATATATGTGTGCATATAATTAGGTTAAGCCAATTATCAAAATGTCGAATAAAACTTTTAGAATGTCACTGATAAATAATAATATGAGAAAAAGAATTCGTTTAAATTTTATGGAATGTACCTAGGTATTATCAGATGAGATTATGATACCTAATCGTAATATGGAAACGTGTACCTACCTACTTACAAAACATATTATTATTATCAGCATACATATTATACTTAGATAGTTTCAATATCGCAACATACGCTGCATTTGTTTTCATGCTATCCCTTTCTGCATCATATCGATTAGCAGAAGATTATAGAAATAGCGATATAGTAATAAGTGATTTTGTAATTATGTTACGATAATAATAATATGTGATAGTTTACATTCACCAGTAGGTACTTCACTACTATCTTGTATAAGTATTATAATAGGTATCACATCATACTCACATCGCGCTTTATATCTACTGCTAGTACTACGGTTATGTATTTGTACACTTGTACAGTGTAGGTTAGTCTGTTAGTATTGATGGTGAAGTGTAAATCATGCGTTTGGTCACGTACACCAAAGCTTTTCAGTATCACGGCATCGGGGCTAATACGATATACAGTAGGGTAGGGCGGGGCTAGTTGAGCAATTTTTCACTTGAGCAGTTATAACTCCTCAACGACAAGTCTTAATGGCTTGTTATGCATACTGATGGATTACTAATTTATCCCTTTGCAAAAGTGTCCAAAGTAATTTATTTCTAACAAATCGAATTTAAGAGCTACAGCTGTTCAAATGCAGAAAGTCAAGTATGCTCAACGTACCCCATAGGTGAGGTAAGTTGAGCAAGGGTATGGGGCAAATTGAGCACTTAGAAAGTCTAGCCAAACCATAGGTTCAATGTTAACTAGACATAAAATAAAATTTCTGTGTGACAATCAACTTTTTATTTATAGTCTTTTAGTGACAAAACAACAAAACTAAAAACAATTTTCTTTGAATAATAAACTGAAAATAGAATCAACAAAACATCAACATATCTTAAGCTTAACTTTAGGATTAGATTAAGTCTTTCTGTTCAAAATCAGTCTTTTATATTTATGTAATTATTATTATAGCTTATATATAAAAGAAAATATTAATAACATCTTGGAAACTTAATCGTCGTTGTCACTGTTGCAATTGACGCAAACGAAAGTAAGACCAGCACCTGGCGCACATTTTGTATGTGCCCATTCCCTGCAAACTTGACACTGGATCCATGTTTCTCCTGGTAAACTTTCAGAATAGGCTTCGCAACAAATCAGACAGGAATAATCATCATCGTTGCTTTCCTCACTTGACTGGAGTACTTCTTTAGAAACACTCTTCTTTCTTTTTTTATCAATGTTCTTCCTTGGCTTTGTAACTTTTTTAGTGGTTTTATTTTGTTCTTCTTGTAATGCGTTCTTTTCGGGGGTGTCTGTTAGAATAGCAGCTTTCCTCTTTCTTCTGTTAGTATTGGTTGCTTTTCTAGGGCCTGCCTTTGGGTATGGTCGAACAATTTCCGGGGAAAATGTATGCGGTAGATCGGCCAGCTCGTTTTCTTTGTTGCATGTACCAGGTTCGGGTTCAGCTTGGCTAGTGGAGGCAGAAGGAGTGGGATTAGGTTCTGTGTTGGACATTAAAGCTTGCTCTGGACGATCTTTTTCTAGCTCGACAGTTTCTGGATCTGGACGGTCGGTCACAAATGATGGTGAAAACTCATCCTCACTAAAAATGTTTGCATTATACGGGAAGATGCCAGTCTTTCGGAAACCGTTGACAATATTTATACTTGTCTGAGCAAACGGCAACGAATCAGCGACAATTTTTGGTATATCATAAATAGTTAGGGTCTTGCCCGGGTTGTTTCGTAGCCATGTATCTTGAGCAGCAGCGCAATATTTTTTGAATGGTCCAAATACTGAAATATCCAATGGTTGTAGTTTGTGGCTACAATGCGGTGGAAAGGACAACATTACAACTCCGTTCTCTTTGGCCAAATTTAGTGTCTTCACGTTCAAGTGAGAGGAGTGATTATCTAATACTAACAAAACACGATGCTCTATAGACGGTTTCACATGTTTTATAAAATGTTGCATAAACTGATGGAATTCTTCGTCTGTAATCCATCCACTGGCATTGCCTGCTCCTATACATTCAGGGGGACCTCCATTAAGAAAGTGGCTCTTGAATTTTTTTCTCGGAAACACAAACATAGGAGGTACTGTATTTCCATAAGCAGATACAGCACATACTACTGTAACGTTAGTGCCTCTTTCCCCAGAAGTCATAGCGCCAACGTTACGCTTACCCTTGGCAGCTACAATTTTATTTGGCTTCAGCACAGTAGACACTCCTGTCTCATCTACATTCCAAATGTCTGACGCACTAAATCCATATTTATCCATTACTTCAGTTAATTTGTGAAAAAAAACTTTGACATTCTGAGCATTAAATGATGTTGCCCTACCAAGGCTGGTGGGTTCTGGCTTTCGAATGGATAGCTCCGGATTTCGTTTTAAAACAACGTAAGCCATTCTTTTCCGGCCATCTTATTTGCAGTCCAGGAGGATGGAATATTAATGCCAAATTTAGCAGCACACTCGTAAGCAAGGCGACGAACGTCTTTTGGGGAATATCCATAGAAGATTGATGCCATTTGTAACAAGTATTTTTTTAAAGAGTCCTCTTGAGCGGAAGAAAATACTTGCCTCGGTGTTGCATAACCCATGGATGAAACACCACCTTCATTTAATTTCTTCAAAAATCTTGTTAAGGTCATCCGTTTGATACCGAATTCTTTGGCGGCGGCATTCACACTTTTTCCCTCATTGTTGACAGCCTTTGCAGCATCATTTAAGTCTTGAGTAGAGTAAGAACATCTTGTAGTCTTTCTTTTATAAGTCCGCATCCTAAAAAAAAATAAAAAAAATATATTACTTTTTTTCTAAATCGTGGGGTTAGTTGAGCAACTGTAGCTCAACTAACCCCAATCCGAAATTTAAAAAAAAAGATGAGGTTATGTAAAAACGGTTCGAATTATACCCAGAACCTTTATACATATCAAAAGAACAATAAATTTATAGAAATTTAACACTTACCTGATTGAAAACGGTTAAGATTTGACTATTACAGACGAAATATTCCGGTTTACGATTATTTTACTTTTTGGTCACAAAATAAACAATGCGCACGTGCACTTCACTCGATCGATGAGTCGTCACTGACGGTCGCGCGATGAGTTCCCCTCCCGCAAACCCTTCTTTCCGCTATTTGATTCTTTCGCGTGCGGTGAATAGTTTTTGAGATATTTCGATTGCCCAACTTGCACCTATGCTCAACTAGCCCCGCCCTACCCTATTACGGAATACGAGGCGGGGAACAACAGTTCAACTTCAACACTGTTGAATAACAAACTATACTGCATTGAAAATATATGATAATAAACGACGTGCTGTTCTAGTCAGGTCTACTGATAGTGTAAATAATATAATAATATGATTAGTAGAATCGCAACATTGGAGGGGAAAAGCGCGCCACAATTTTGAATTTAACAACAAAGTTAAGTTCAATGTACGATTGTGTTTTGGTTTCACTCAACCATTCAGTCTGCGGTCATCAGCGAGACCCTTAACTTGGTGTTTAGGAAGTGATCTTCTCAAATCTCAGTCATCAAACAGCCTCCGGTACAACTATGTAGATAGACCAAGTTCGGTGCCAGAACGAGAAAACATTTTATAAAATTAAATTTTAGTGTTTACAGTGTTGGTAATTTATCTATAATATGACGGGGTTGCGTAATTCATTCGATGTTTATTAACACAAGAACATAGAATTATTTTCACGTGAATTTATTATTATACAATAATGATTTATTATTAATTATCGAATATTAACAAAGGTAGATATTAAATCAGCTTAATATAAAGGATATAATTAGGTATTCTGGGGGTACTTCGAGAGAATGAAAATTAAAACAATACCTACCGATAAATTAAGGGAAAATATAACTTAAATTATTTACCAGTGATATAATGATGTTGAATTATTATTAGTTCAATCCAATTACAAAGAGAAGGCGAAGTAAATATAACACGGGACTGATTATATTTTGAACACTGAAATTGTATGGAAGTTTACTTACCTGGCCGTGAGTACAAGCTTTATATAAAGGATTTAAGTAATTTAATAATTTAAATGGAAACCAATTTAATTACATATTTGCTTAATAAATAAATATCCGACGCAAATACTAAACGTACACAATTTTTCATGAGATAAAATACTTTTTTTCGAAAGGTTCGTCAACAAATCTTGGAAAATATGTATGATTTTTTTTTCAGCAATAATCTAGATATGTATTACCATTCCATATATGTAATATTTACCACGGGTATAAAAAAGTACAGTGAGATTATGAACAAATGTAAGTATGTCAAAAGAATACAACTTAAATAAAAATTAGTAAATCAAATTAATTAACTTCCGAAAAAGATTAAGGGCTAGAACAAAGAACCCTTTTATATAAAATCTACTAAATAATTAGTCGCGGTGTTGATTAATGTAATTTGAACAAATTACATTAATATCTACTAGTGTCATTGATTTGAACGCACGAATAATAATTGTATGGGGTTGTTTACCACGAAATCTGTCAAATGTACAAAGATACAATACATAATCATGAAGCGAACTGATACAATTTTACTATTGATAATTTAACTTAGTCAAACACTTAGTCAAAATAAATTTGTACAAAAGGCGTACATAATTTATACAAGACTGATATCGTAGATCACGGATAATTAGTATAACAGTCAACAAATAAACCACCGAGCATCGTGCGGTGGACGATTTGCCAAAAAAAAATATATATAAATATTTTATTTTTCTTCTTGGGTGGTGATAGTGGAATCGGATACAAAAATTAGAAAACCTGCCTAAATAAAATAGCTCCCTACAATGCTATTTGCAACGTAATCTATCAGCTGGATTTAGACAAAATATACAAATGTGAGTCACAAACTGGTTAACTTACGAGTGTGATATTAAAATGGATAGTGATCTTCTACGAACTGATGTAACAATTCAGGGAAAGTCAATGAATAGGTGATTAACATTATAATCAGCAAATTATCATATCTGGGTCATATTCTAAGCGGGAATAATAACATTAGATCCATATTTATCGTAAATATTGAAGGACGATGTGGTATTGATAGAATGAAAACCTCACAGCTATGCAATGTAAAATACTAGACTGAAGTGAGACGTATTATGGAAGAGCTCTTCTGAATAGTGAGACAAGGAGGCCTTTGTAAGACCGGTTGTCAATGTTGGGGAAATTTTATATGCTACAAAGAGAAGAAAGGAGAGTTAACAATGTGCTGATAACAATAATTTATTTCTTTAATAATAAATCTAAAAAATTATATAGCGCCGGATTGTGATAATATCACCTCAGGGCGCATTACAACCAGGGTTGCCAGGTCTTTTCCAAAAAAATACCGAACATTGAGCAAAAAAAAGTTTTAATCGTTGATCTATATTATGACCTTAAAATACAAAGTGCCATTGCACATGAGCAACTAGCTACCCTAACTTATAAATATTTTATTTTTTCTTACTAATGCACACTTCCAGCAATGCTTTAACTGCCCCATGCATTTCGCGACAAGTCAGACTGATATTACATCGTATACATAATTCAGCCTTCACCATATATGTCCACAATCACTTTATTACGGCTGTTTGTCCACAAATAATTCATATTATGGCTAAATACTCTTTCCACGTAAGCATTTCTACATTGGTACTGCCATTATTGTTTTAATTATCTCTTTCAAGTTAAACAATTTACGTCGTTTATTAGGGAGAAAATTAATCAGAAAAAAATACCGAACCGCCCATACTTCGGTATTTTTGTCATACCGAACACCGAACACGGTGCTAAAATACCGAACGGTTCGGTAGCATACCGAACACCTGGCAACCCTGATTACAACAAATGAGTAGGTAATGAGGTTTTACTTCACAACAAAATTAGTAATAATAACTGCACGATGTTTTTATATGTATTAAATAATGTAGGTATTATACTGATATAGCTACAATAAATATTGACCATGTGTGTATATAACTTATACCTAATATAAATAATTATTGTCATCATAGTAGTTGAGTCATAATAAGGTAATATATAACAGTTTCATTGTGCATTTGTAAGAATTTAGCGGGCAACATATATAGATAATAAAATGTAAAATCCATACCTACTATTAATATCTATCTATCTATTATGGCTAGTGTTAGTAGGATCAATCAATCTATGAGATTGTAAGACACAGAGATTAGAGACACAACGTTTCACATCCTTTTACTTATTTCATTGTTCTTGATACTGTCTTAACAGTGAAACAAAAGTAATGATTTCATAATGGAGATTATTAATCGGCTATAAGTAGGAACACCATTATTATAACTGTGTATACTAAATATACACTTTGACATGGTGCTAAAGGGACCCTTTACATCCTTTTAGTACTGAAGAAAAAAAAATATGTGTATAATTATTTTATTGTGTCTTGACTTTTCAATATTTTTAATTGTCTATGGTGTCTGTTACGCCCTTTCTGTTGTATTAATGTTTTCCTTCTTGTTGTATTATTGTAATGTTGATGAACCCAAGTGTCCTGTAAAGGACCTACGGGAGATGTTGAAAATAAATAAATAAATAAATAAGATCAACGACAAACCAACAAAGCAAAATTCTTCGCACTGCCTTAGTGCCAGAGGATTTCAATACTTCTAATTCAACTGATGCATATTACCCGTCGCGCCCTTTGATTTACAATATGAAAGCGCTTTGTAAAAAATCCTTATACAAGGAGGAAAAAACATCAGCAATTTGCAGAAAAATTGACGAAAAGAGAAAAATGATAAATCTATCATTTATCGGAAAAAGTCACCCACCCCCGCATGGTTAAAATCTCAAACTATTACTTTCATGTTAACAAAGTTTGATATTTTTTCATTAGAGTTGTAGGTAGGTACCTATTTATTAATTATGAACGTTATTTTTCTATTTTCACCAATGAGGAAAACTAATTAGATCAGAAGAAACACCCAATGGGCAACATCAGGACTAGGGAATCCAATCCCGCAAAAGCGGGATCCCGTAAATGCGGGATCCCGCACCTTTTTTGCGGGATCAGAAATGCGGGATTACTCATGCGGGATCCCGCACGCTTGCGGGACTGAAAAAAATATTTAAGAATGGGCTCAGACGACATTCTGATTATTTATTAAACCCAGCACAGCCTCAATGATAAGTTAGTTAACTACTTTGCCTTGGATCTCGTGACTTTTCTATGGAATTTGTATGGAAAATAATTAGAGTTTCCTAAATCTAGATGTGATCGCAGCAACAACCGATGGTGCAGCAATCATGAAGAAAGTTGGGAGATTATTATCAGCGCACCACCAGTTATTCTTTGCACATGGGTTGCAACTCGCTGTTCTTGAAGTTCTATGCAATCAGAGACAAGAAGAAGAAATAAAGTCAAGTTGAAGTACTCGAAAATAGACCGAATGGTGGGAGTGATAATGAAAATGATGACGAGCATGTGACTTTTCGGTAGAGGAAGACATTCAAGAAGGAGATTTGCTACCACAATATAGGTAGATAAGTATTGTCAGATCAATAGATTTTTCAATGAAAATCATTATAACTTATTCCATTTTTTGTTTTTACTGTTTCAAAAAGTCAGGAAAATTGTCAAGCTTTTTAGTTTGAAATCTCCAGTAACAAATGATCTTCTGCAAATATATATTAAAGCAGAATTCTGCAAAGAATTACAGCTGATCCTAGATTGCCGAACGTGCTGGAACAGTCTCGCATCAATGTTATCGAGGTTCAACCAAGTCAAACAGTACATATTTAAAGCACTTATTGATCTTAAACTGACATCATCTTCATTTTCATTCACTGATGAAGAATTTATAACATTGAGTAATATTGAACGAACTTTAGAGCCAGTGAAGCCTGCTGTAAATATCTTATGCCGCGAGGACGCAACATTAGTTTCTGCAGAAACCACATTGCATTTCATGATAAGCAAACTGGATCGACAAAATACCAGGTTAAGCCAGGAACTTGAAGTGTCGCAATCTCGCCGGATAAAATAACGCCACACATCAATGACTGTCGTGTTGCTGTGCTTAGAAAATCCTAACAAATATCTAGAAAAAGATTTAGGATCTACAAATGTGGTGGACGTTCCATTCTTTCATCCAAGCAAAGTTACATTTCGAACTGAAATGAAGTGTTCAATCGAGAGATTGTTGTCAGACACGCAGGTACAACCTGAAACTCAAAACCAACAAGTTGATGACAATGGCGATGAAGAAGACACGCCTTTATCGAATCTATCAAATGATAAGCCTTCGTCTATACTAGAAGATGAATTAGAGCACAGTCTCCGTACAGAATGGATAGTCAAGTAATATGAAGTCAACTCCACCTAATAGCATGGAAGCTGAACGTGCTTTTTCCGCCGCTGGCTATTTATGCAACAAAATTTATGAAACTTAGGTACTTATCATTTCTTCGAAAGTATTATCAGAAAAAAGCTATTTTTTATGCCTCTAAAAGTCGAAATTAATAAATCTGTTCAATTGTTCATACAAATTACAAATCTATAAGGTGAAATGTTGTATTATATCGTTCCTTATAAGAAGCTGATTATTTATACCTCTAAAACATCATTATTTCCACTTGTTAATTAGTAATATGAGTAATAAATCTGCATAATAATGAAAAATATTAAAATTTACTCGTCTTTATTTAATATATTTTTTTAAATAACTAAGTATCTACATGAAACAGTTTTTTTTATTAAAAAATCTCAATCCCGCAAATCCCGCGGGATCCGCGGGACTGATGACCTCAATCCCGCAGGCTTGCGGGATCGCGATTTTGATGCGGGATTGGATTCCCTAATCAGGACAAACGAGTATATTGACAAGTCGTAACATAATATTTATGACGTTACTAAATAAATTGGAATACAGTCGATTTATTAGATAAATATCCTGTTTACAATACGATTCAAATAGAAATAATTTGGTATCAATAGAAAAATTGGCCTACTCGTTATCATCGCAGGAGGCATAATCGAGGGTAGGATTTGCAGAGAGTCGGTAGGTACCAGGAAACATTTATACACAATGAAGGATACTCACTATAGCAAGTATGAAGACTTGAAAATACTGAGACGGGAAGAAGTGGAGAATAAAGCCGAGCTCTCTGCATAGGACCAATCCAATAGATAATTATAATGCAAAAGAAGACGTGAATTAGATACACTAATAAATCAACCCTGTTTTGCGTGTATTCCGCTGGATTATGAGAAATAATAGTTTTACGAATTGAGATAATAGACCCGTCACTTTTGCGATGGGTCACAGACGGCATATTTGGAACCTCTGGGGACGGTGAAAAACAGAATAGAACACAATCATTATATACATCATGTATGTATTATTAGTTTAGGCGTATTCATAAAACGGCACGTAGGCAAAACGCAATCTCATAAAAAAATGAATTAGGCAAGCACCAGATGCGGTACCTAATACCTGAATAATAGGACGGAACAACTATGAAGTTTGTCATAATAATATTATTGTAACGCCTAAATATGGATTGAATATATCCACGTTTCTTGATCGCTGTGGGTGGATATTACGATTTACGACATAACTATCTCAGAAATGATCGCTATATTGGAATAATTAGGAAGCTAAAATTTGTTAAATATTTTCCTCGTTGTTATTTTGAAGCGGTACAGTGAACGGGCTTATAAATAAAGTAGGTAAGAATATCAACAAAAAATAAAAAGTACATTTTCCTTCACATGCCTCTAAAATAAAATAATTGATATTGAAAGTTGCGATACTATTTAGCTACCAGCGATATTATATGTCCGCGTCTTTCAAAACTTATTGGGTATTCGTATATTTAACTAAATAATAGGTACATAAGTTCATCTCGGCTATAATCTATAAATGAATTAAATAGACATAATTGGGAATACTATTTTTAACAGTAGGTAATAAATTATTCCATATAATGAAATAAATAAAACATACACATAAAAATAAGGTTTATTTGCTTATAACGTCCTTGATCATAAAATTGGATTACCTATCCTATATGTATATTTTACGTGAATTTTAATCGATTTTTCATAGCGGATTGGAACTTGTAGTGTGATAATTTGACAATGAATAGTAGGTGGAATCGAACCCAGAATTTCTTGATTGAAAGCCCGAGACTAAACCATCAAGCTACCGACCATCTCAAAACCCTGTTAGGTACCTACTTGTGTTTCTTTATTTCTGACAGAGAAATCTTCCGTCTTATAAGGATTTTAAATATTGATATTATGTATTTTTAAAGATGAATGTGGATATTGATCCTAGATGTTGTAAAGCGCCCTTGAAATGATGTTATTACAATACGGCGCTATTATTATTACAATGGATGGAATAGCGACCTCCGTACTTGTAATGTAAAATACTATAATATAATATATACTACTAATAATATAGGACAAAAGCGTTCAACTGAACAAAATGGTCAACGTTTACCTGACAGAATGATGGATACGGGCCAAGGAAAAATAAATGTCGGAATAGTATTACAAAACTAAACGTGACGAAAATTGTGGGGGAAAAGCTCGAGACGAAATCTGGATATAAGCGGAAAACTTATAATAAATAAAGATCGGGATCTAAATTGTCACACGCCATGTGTCACACACAGCATACAAGAAAATACCTACTAAAACAACGATGAATGCCGACAAACAAAGAACACTAACATAGAAATAATAATATGTAAGACATTATTTGTACATGCGTGGTGTTATTTTTATATGAATATATATAGGTATTCTTTTCAATACTAATAATATATCCACACTCCACAGCCTACGTGAGTGATTTAAGGTACGACAGAGTGCAGTACTAAATTAAATAGTAGGCGGTACTACAATGTGAACAATAATAATGCTGCATTGCTGTGTGGATGTTGTACAAAAGCATAAGTCGATTTTTTGATATAATGACATTTAAGTTTAATATCATTTTGAAGGTTTTACTTGTTCTATTACTAATAAAAAATTTCAACGTAATTTAACAAGAGCGTGACGTATTGGTATGTACCTATCGTCCGTGTATGTGTATTAATGTTAGTTGAAGAAAACGTAAGTTTTAAGAATTGTTTTTTTTTTTAAAATGGTTTATTTCATTTTTTACAGAAAACCGACAATATGGTGACTATATTGCATATTTATGAACATAGGTACAGGAGTAAAAGTAGTGGCGTCAAATTTCTATCACCATCAAGAGTTCTAACAAAAACCTGAATCTGGTACATCCACACTAATTGTTGGAGTGTCCGTTGTGTCCTGTCGCATGCACAATGGAGGATATTTTCCATGCATCTCCACGTGCTGTGCGTTTCACACAGTACTGGAGATCAGTTTGATTTTGATAGTTTATCTGGGTTTCGACACGAAAAAGAAATAAATAACAAAATATTATACTTTTGCCCACTAGTAGAGATGATCATGTTTTAACGATTTTCTCCACGAACTGCCATGCAACTATCTAACTGTAGAGTATGTACATTGTACATACATACACAGTGCCATGTTGTGAACACTCTCAGTAATACTTCATACATAGGTACTTTGTGCAAGAGGAAACCGGAATTCGAGGTATACTAAACAAATGGCGAATACTTTGCAATAAATTGCGGAGGTTGTAGGGTAGCGTGGTAGTTATTTGTTAAAAAAATTACAAGATTTAAAATAATTATGTATGAGAATTAATTGAAATGATAAAAGCTGAAATACTATAACAAAATATTAAATATTTAATATGAAAAAACATCTGTACAAGTAGCTCGCAAGTAGGAATATCTGCGTGTGTTGTACAGATAACTGTAAAGTGTCATTAATTTATTTTACTCGAAAATACATTGACATCAATTACAAGCAATATACAGAAAGAGATTAGTTGGGATTTTCATTTTTGGGTTATGTAGTGGTCTGTAATTCTGTGGTAGGTGTCTTGAGATGTGTATTTATATCATCGTTATATTTATATTTGACAGATCACGGCCTCACGCGAAAAAGAAGAACTCATCTAATGAACACTCCGGCCGTGAAAGCCTCCGAACTTTTATAATACAGAAAACAGTTTATGGAACACATAGAAATGAACAAAACATACCAAATATCTATCACGTATATTTTAATATCAGTTTAGTAAAGGAATATGGATCGGTCGATAGGTAAAAGAAAATGAATACAAAATAAACAAGATTGTTATTAGTAATACACTACTACCTACATGGGTTGTCCTATCCTGAAGTATTTCGTATACCTAATATTGCGACATACGAATACATCAACTATCAGCCGTCGTGCATACAAACTGCGCAAATATTTCTTTAATTCCAACTGCTTTAATAATAAAGTACATTGTACACAAATTCATAATGATATATCTCTTTATATACACATCTGCAGATACCTAACATTTAAATAACAATAATTGTATTGTGTAAATGTGTATTTGGTAAATATACATACATTCAGGTGTAGGGGTATCTAAAAATAGTATAATGTGTACTTAACATCAGTGCTACATTACATTACGATCTAACTGTGCGACATGAAGTATGTAGTTATTATTTGCAAGCGATAAGTTATGTTATTAGGTACCTACCTACTAAACTTATTGGATATTTATATCGGCGCACGTCGCGGAGTCGTTAAACTTGGATACCGTTTCAGTCATGGAATTATGTATCTAAGTGCACATAATATGCAGTGCATTTTTAATTTAACCTACATTATAATATGTACTTAATTATTTATTTAACTATACCTACTAACTTTGAACGCTCGAATCCCAAATCGGAAGACTATTCGAACAAGATTGCACCCACGAATAGCAAAAAAAGCCTCCCTAAAAATATTCGTTATAAAAACGGAACAATTTAAAGTAAATTCTAAGAAAAATCGGTAAGTCATTTCAAAGAACAACACTTTTTTTTAACGTAAATGGATATTTCTGGCGCTAAAAATGTTTTCTTATTTACAAATATTTAAAATTTGCATGTATGAATTAATTTGATGTTATTTCATAAAAAAAATACTTTTATGCATGTTCACAAATAAAATACCAAGTGAGAGTAGACGAGATTTGGAATATTGGAAGATAAGTCATGCAGATAAAAAAAAAACATTTCAAGAGTTGAATTCGATTCCTAACATTAAAATATAAGTACATCCACGTATTATTACAATGATGTAGATATGTGGAAAAGTTGCATTGACTTCATAAATTGATATGATCTCAACATGAGTCAATATAAATTCTAAGAAAATACACAACTCAACAATATAATATCTTCAACATTAATAATTTTCTTCATCATTACAAAAGTGATCAACTGAACAATGGACAGCTAATTCACCATAACACATAACAACATCTTCAAGGAAAATGTTTGTGTGAAAATATGTGTATACAAACTAAGAACGGAAACAAGTTGAATCATATTGTGTAGGTGTACCCATTGAGGTTTTATTTGAAATGTTAAGAAGATTAAGGCATTTTATGGAAGAAACTTCCGAATAAATAAATAATACCACAAAGTATTTCATAACAAATTGTGTAGGAGAAGAAAAATACTTTTAAGAAGATTACCAAACAAATGTTTTCTGTCATTTTTATTTTCTTTACAAATTAAGAGAAAAGTGAAAAAAACAATGACAGAAATATTAGTTAGACTAAATAAATAGAGGATATTATTTGGATTACTTTTAAACACTTGGATCATTTACATAACCATTAAACAATAAAAAAGCAATCAATATTTTATAATAAATAAAGTCGTCTAACTAACCTAAAAGGTCAACAACACTCACTTAGAATGAGATTTCATTCTGGGCAAAAGGATAATAATAATTGGACAACTCATTAAATGTCACTTAGGCAATAAGATTAATAATAATATAATAGAATAAAATATTAACCAATTATCAGATCCTTAAAAGGGATCACACAATCATAAAAAAAAAATATTGAAAGAGGATTTTTTTACAAGTTTAAAATAAATATTAAGTTTCATAAAAAGATAGTTTGTAAGGCAGAGAAATAAATTACCCACATAAGTAAATAATTAAATACTCCATCATTACATTCATTATGGTATACAGTATAATGCCACAAATTCATGGATGGATGACAGAAATCAAATAAACTTATTGCTGGCAATAAGGTAAATGGTGCAATCCGACCAATAATTGCAAATAGAAACATCTACCACAGCTAAAAGGTTGGTGCACTCTGCTATCTTAGTGCCAACACTTATGTATGCAAGTGAGACGTGGACATGGTTAAAGAAGGATGAAAGTGGCATAAATGCAGTTGAAATGAGATCGTTGAGAAGGATGTGTGGTAAAAGTCTGAGAGATTGTGTGCGTAACAGTGGTATACGAAAGGAATGTGGAATTAAAGTTGGTGTAATAACAAGGATGAATGTAAATAAGTTAAGCTGGTTTGGGCACGTGGAAAGAATGAATGAGGACAGAATGACTAAGAAGATATATTTGGCTGAGAGGAATGGTGCTCGGAGACGTGGACGTCCTAGGATTAAATGGCAAGATCATTTAAATCAAATCCTACAGGACGGTCACGTGTTGAGCACATTGAACAGGAGAGCATGCATGAGGAATTGTATGACAGTGACGGAAGCGAAAGATGTATTCAAGGATAGAAGGAAGTGGCGCTCGATCCTTTCTGCCTACCCCGCGAGGGAAGCGGCGTGATGGTATGTATGCATGTATGTATGACAGAAATCAAAATAATATAGAAAGATATATATTTAAAACATTATATTTTAATTGTGATAAGAAACACAATGGTTCTAATTTAACAGATTTTAAAAAAAGGATCTGAATTTCAACATGCAAAGTCATTCAAAACTAATTAAGTCTATGTTTCTTTTCACAAACCTTTATTTATTAATATAACAAATTGAAGTAAAGTGAACACTCTGTGGAAAGTGGATTAAACATAATAATAATAATGATGTAAAGATTCTGACCTTAGTTCTTCCATTGATGTTGTATTCCCCAAGTTTTCCATTACAGCTCATTTTATTGGCTCGCATCACTATGTTGTCTATCTGAGGAAAATGTACAAAAACACTTCAGTCACTACTAGTATCTATTTATGTATAACATGTATTCAAACCACAACTCCATTGTACAACCTGCAAAAGGAAAATCTTAATTTAAATTAGAAATCATCGTTAAGTAAATGATGGCCTAAGGCGGCGGCGTAGTTTTCTGTTTGCGTTATTATTAATAAAAACAGGATGGGTGAGATGTCATTTGGCACGTAAGACATTACAATATTGTATGTTCTGCGACAAATCTCAGGAAATAATAAAAATGGAACTAAATACTTTCATTAATAGGAATTTCATTACATTGTAATAGTCTACACAATGATTCCAACAGCTTGATGGAAGATTCTTGAACTTCCAGTTAGGAGATCCTGGTTTTCAATCACGCTACTAACCTACTGCATCTTTATGATACAAGCATAATAGTATGCCCCAACCTCAGGTGTATGGAATGTATTTGTGATAAAAAAAATGTATATAAAGTAAACAAATAAATATTTATACATTATGTAACACTACACTGACAGCATTTAATTTACTTCAAATGTTTATTTATTTAAAAATACTTTACATTTTTTATTCATTCATATGTTAATAAATACAATATTTTACAATGACTAAATATAATATAATAACTAAGAAAGACAAAACGTCAACCATTTGAATTTTTCTTGTGGAATTAACAGTTCTTAGTTAATCCAGTTTGCAATAAAACTCACCCTTAACAATAAGCAATACCTTTAATTATATACTTTCCTATGCCATTTTAATCTAAAACACAGTTATGGGATAAATAATTAACTTAACAAAGTTTTATCCCTTAATAAAATTTAAGGACAACAATATTTATGAAATTGGCTATACAAGATTGTAATTGTCCTGATATACTCACTTGGCTAAGAAGTTGACCGATGTGTGGGCAAGTGGGTTCCTTGCCATCCACCCACAGGATCTTGTCTCCGCGAATTGTTTTTACATTTTGTCTCTCTGTGTTGGTAACTAGTTGGCCATCCTGCACAACATAAAACAAAACATTCAATACAATTTAAATTAAAATTATTACATACTATATCAATAGATATAAACTTGTCTGAAAGGAGGAAGCGTGGGCGTCCGAGAACTACATGGCTTGAAAATGTAGACCAAATTCTCAAGGACGGCTGTGTTTTGAATAAGAAAAATCGACGTGCGTGCATGAAAAATTGTATGACTGTGGAGGAGGCGAAAAAGTATGTAAGGACAGATCTTATTGGCGTTCCGTTCTCTCTGCCTACCCCACTTGGGGTACGGTGTGAGGGAATAGATAGATAGATAAATAATATTTATGGAGCGGTTTAATTTTAATTTGAATTTAAAAAATAAATTTAATTATAAAATTAATGTCAACAAGTTCCTAAAAAGTAATTTCTGTATAATGAATATGTTTGATTTCGATTAGATAGAATTGTTTGTCTTTAAGTTGCTTGCCTTAAATAAATGAATAAAAATTTTAGAGTAAATAAGTAAATTATAACAAAATCTCAGGAAATATTCTCCATCAACTCAGTGAAACATATTTTATTACAAGGGAAACTATTAAACAGTTAGCAGATGCATGTATCTAATTGTTTTTCTTAGAATAATATTATTTGAACTATTGAGTCAGCTCATAAAACTAGAGGTTTATATGAAAATATAATATATAAATAGATAAATAATAAAAATACAGCTATTCTTATCGACGCACAATAAAGTATACCTACTGAATTATTCTCAGAAAAATCCATTACAAAACATTTTCTGTTGCATTATTTGTCCTCTGTATAATGCACTCTGTTGTAAGTCTACTTAATACTTTAAAGGAAGGGTAAATATGCTATCATAATACGGGAATAATTAAAATATAAAACAATTATAATATTTGAATGATGTTTGACACCAAATATCATTTTATTACAATGCTGTTGCGCAGTTAAGTACACGAAAAACAAAACATCATATGGCATCTTGCACAAGTGGGGTAGCCAGAGGACTTAATGGAAATAATAAATAAACAGATTAATTGAATTCTCTGATTGTGCATGCTGTAGACGCTCTTAATTGGGGAACTGGCCAGATTTTATTGTATGTTTGTAATTTATGTATTGTGTTGTCAGTTTTCTGTGAGTGTCTCTATGAAATAAAAAAAAATAAAAAAATAAAAAGATTTCTACCTCGTAAACATGAAAAATATAAAGCATTCAGAATAAGTGACACACAGAAAAAAAAGTTATCTAAAATTGAACTACCTACTTATAGATTTTCAAACTTCAATTGAAAAAAACTTTTAGAAACTGAATTATCAACAAAAAGTACAGGGCAGCGTTCATACAGTCGCCGAGTGATCACTCGACGACGCTCCGATCGTTCACGAAGCCGGAGCGAGTCACCCGACGACTCGCACTGTCGTGTTCAGGCCATAGACTTTTATACTATAATACCTAGACGTCGTACTAACCCTCAAAAGTGTGTCGAATTGCACGGCACTTTTCGTTAGCTGGTTGGCAAAACATTGGTTTCTGCGGTACGTTTGCTTGACGGTTCCTCGTGTTTCGTTATAAAATCCTCGTTTATACCATATTTTATACTTTTGAATGAATGTTTTTATAATACTAAGGAGTTGTTTAGTGTTTGGTATTAATTATAATCCGATTTTTCTTTTTATTTTAAGTTTGGTGTGGTTTTAAAATTGTATTGACTGTATACAGTAGTTAATAGTTTTAATATTAAGTTAGTAATAGTTGTTTTATTGATATACTTTTTTTTGCTAATCAATGAAATCTTTATCGGACTCTAAATTTATTTTAGTATATTTTAACAGATATAATATAAGGATTCACTTTATACATCTGGCCGAAGGTAGATTTAGAATTGAACAATCGGCTTCAATCAAAACTCCATTTTTGGTCGAACACTAACAATGATTGCATAGTGCTGATAAAATTGTTTTCGTTTTGTGATTTTGTATACTATTTCTGTTCACATGTATTTTCAAATGTTTTGTTATCTGAATGAATGAATAAATAAAAAAATCTTTAATTTGGTATGTACTAGGTATATGAAAACTATTTGTACATTTAAAATAATTTCAATAAAGTATATTTATTACAATTATTTCTTTCTTTAATTATTTCAAAAACCACATTTACTCCACAAACATCTTTAATATTGTTTTCTATATTTTTGAAAGCAAGAGGTGACCCAGGAGCCAGGGTTGGATCTAAATTTCATCTCCGTTGAATGACTAAAAATGTTAATCAAACCAATTCTAGTTCACCTGTGGTAAAGATCGAGAATTTATTCTCTGTATATATTTTCATCTATTTATCTCCTATGAAAAAGATAGCCAGTGGATCTACTGTGTAATGAATTCAGAGATCATCCTCTATGTGACATACCTAAAAGTTAATATGTACATATATTTGAGATATTGCATGGTTCAAATAGAAGCTACTACTATTACTATACCATCACGGCATATCCCACAAGTGGGGTAACCAGCGGACCAGCTGCATGTAAGAAACATGCAAGCTGCCCTCTTCGTGCCAATATAAAATCAAGACAATCAGGTTGGGTGGCAAACCTCATCGCTGAATTTAAGATGTACAATGTCTTAATTTTTTCGAACACCTGCCTTTTCACACAGGACACTCGAAAATAGAAGCTCCAAACTCTTATTGTCCTGTAAAGACGTATTATTGTGTTATTAAATAAAGTAAAATAACATTCTACTCTGGGGGTTTTAGTTTGGTAGTTTGAGTACATGAGCCAAACATATCAACAATGTAAGAATCACCTCATATACATTGGAAAAATAAACAAAAACAAAAACCATGTTGGTATTTTTTATATTACTAGACATCTCAATTGCTTTCTTAATCGATTCGTTTTAATTTTTCAACTGTTACGTTTATTTTAGTTAAATAAATGCGAAAATTTTACAGCATACTCCACATTTCCCATACAAATTGCCATAGTTCTTGCCAACCAACTGTGCGAAAGAGACAATCTTTGTTTGCCTCACTTCGCCGCTATGAAAAGTTACCGAGGTACTCTGTCTAGGTATATAGTATTAAAGTCTATGGTTCAGGCATGTCGTCGAGTGACAACCGAACAACCGAAATCATAGCAGGGTGATTATCGCTCTGACAGTTACCTTGACGTTTGAGTGATGGTAGTTGTCAAAACAATTGCGAAGTTAATCGTAATTATGGTGTATTCTTGTCGTATACAATTTTTCAAAATAGAAAATCATATTTTTTTAGTTCAAGAAGTGAAATGGAAGAGAAATTAAAATAGTTAGTGCAGATTTTTCAGATCGCGAATGAATCTTACGAAAATGGCGCCATTACAATGACATTTGGATCATAAAAACGCTCAAAGTTGTTCTCGATATCCGGGGTGACATTCGCCACTCACTGCAACTTCATGGTCGCTCAGGTCACTCGACGTCGAGCGATATTTATGCTATCGTGAACCCAGCCCAGGAGGTCACAAGAATTTATAAATTTTAAATTTTGTTTTCTAAAATTTATTTCAATTTTATATTTACCTCACACCTGAATATGTTATAATAAAAAGTAGATACACATGTGATTAAAAGAAAAATTCTGCTTGGTATTTCAACTCAGAATAATATATAAACTATAAAACCAAATATTTTCAATGTATTCCGTTACTTTTTGTGTATCCATATTGAATGAATTAAAAAACCTTAACTTTTTTATACACACTTTTTAGTTTTATTTATGTAGACAATATTGTTTCGTCTCGTAATGAAACATTATCAATTAAATAATGTTTTATTGCATGTCTACTTCAATGAGTAAAAAAATTATTCATTAAAACAAAGGTTTGAAAATCACATGACAAATATTATCAACAGTTATTGTTAAAAATAATTATTAACTGAAATTATTTGTGAAAATTCAAATTAGATTTAATCACTATAAAACTGTTTGATGGAAATTAAAATACCTTTGGATGAAATTAATATTCTTACCTAATTATTGACACTACTTAATGTAAAGAAATAATTTAAAAACAAAAGAAAACATTACTAGGAATGATTAAAAACAAATCAAATGCTCTCGATGGAACAGGAGCTGCATACCTACATAATAAAATAGCAGATACCTAACATAACTGGTGTGCCCCACATAGCTCACTGTTAGTAAATATGTAGGTATGTATGTATATGTGTATGTAAACAATAAAGCAGAAACACTCACACAGCACTACATAACAATAAATACATTTGTGTATTTGGATAAGAAGTGGAAATATTTTCTATAAGATATGTGGAAACATTCAATATGCATATATTTATTTATTTATTATGCATATATAAAAATTATAATATGCCGAACAAAATTAACAGGAATTGTGAATCTCTGAAGCAACAAGAGGAACCATAACAAAACTTATGCATTCCAGCGCTGTACATGTTAAGCAACAAGAAGAACTATGACTAACCTTAAAAATTCCAGCACCGTACATATTAAGAACCTCCTGGAGCACTAAACAGCCTCTTTCGGTTCCTAGGAAATTGTCTAAAACGCATAAACCGTATGTATCCATATCACTGATGACATTCCTGCAGATCTCTTCTATGGCCCCTGGGGTGGTCTCCCTGCAGAGATTGTTTCTGTTGTGCAGGAAGGGTACAGGCTTGGAGCCATCATACATCTCCTCGAGGGTCACCTCGGGGAACTGCTTGAAGAGTCTATGTCTAGAAGGCACAACACTTTCACCTGAAATAGGCATCTCGCTCTCTTTATTGTCTATTTTGCTAGCACCTTCCTCAGCAGAGGATGACTTTGCTTCTTCCTCGCTGCTCTTATAACTGAAGGAAGAATTTAGTGACACCACATCTGATGTGAGAATCTCTGCTTCCGACGATCCTTGCGAAGTTACAGTATGATTCGAATGATTTAGAACTTGATTAGTATTATCACTTGTTGCATTTTTACAAATATCTGCATTGTCAGATTGTGCACTTTGAGGTTTTTGAAGGTCTTTATTACACACTCTTTTATGATGTTTCCAATCTAACACTTGATGTTCCTTAGTACAATAATACGTTAATTTACACTTTGCACAACGGAGAAGTTTGTCACCGATACCGCACACATTACACGCAGCTCCGACGGACAAATTCATTATGATACAAAAGGCAGCCACTAAACAACATTTGATAAGACACACATTGAAAATTGAAACTGTCAGCGGTACTTCCTGTCCTAAGGTCTACTAATTTCTACTACTGGTTGTCAAGATATAGACTTTATTACGTTTTCAATCATTTTAGGATAAAAATAAAATATTTCATTAACTTAAATCAAAATAAAAAACGGTACAAATAAAATTTTAATGTTTGTGAAAATAATATCAGAAATTTTCAGTTTTATTATTTTTTTATAAAAAAAGTATCTTATAATGGAGATACACTATGTTGAGATAACTTAAATAGCGGCAATTTAAAACTAAGTGACAAAATCTTTTTGCGCAGTTTCCAATATTAAATTTATCATACCTAAATTTGATCAAATTTCTTTCATGGTGATTATAAATTGTCTAACATATATTCATTTATTGAAATTATTTTATTCCAGCTTAATGCATTTGTTTACCAAACTAAGGACTTTATGTAAAAAATAAATTATATTCTTATGACCCTATTGGTATTTGACAAAAATTAGTGCTATCGCCATCTATGGGTACAAATAATAATCAAACCTAGATTCAAACCATTTTAAGTAGATGTCTGATTTACCTTCCAAACTTTTTTTATTGTTGAAAGGTATTCTGTAAATTTAAATAATTTTCATGATTAAGAGCTATTTTTATTTGTGAGGGCACAAAAATTTAACAGAAATATTATTAAGACTTGGAGTAAAACAATATTGCGAAAGCATAATTTACGAAAAAAATACTTTCACAAGTAGTAATCACAGAATAGCAAGTAAATTTTCCTTGGATTGATTTTGATCAGGGTACCAATTTTTATTTTAGATGGATATTTTTACAACTTAACCAAAACTTGGCTACTTCATCATGGGTGGCTTATTGGTTATTGCTTGAGTCTTACACCCGAATTCATAGTCGTTTACTTGAGTAATACTTGGCCGAGGAGTACTCAAGTAAAAAACAATACTCAAGATGCGGATGCATTCTATAGACGAACACCGCTCCTTTACTTTGCTAAGTTAACGCTCAAGTCGTGGGGAAAATATTATTGTGGCGAAAAGTATTGCCACTACACAAAAAGTATTTTTAATTATGTTTGATAACATAAAAAACACGGTTTTACTCCATTATTTTTGTGTTATTCTTCGATTAATACTTTTTAATATTGTTTTGTAACATTTTGTAGTATATTTAAAAATAAAACGATCGTTAAATGTACAATTTAGCACCATTGTCATATTATAATAAAATAAGTATACATCACTACGACTGTCAATTTATCATAACCTCAAAAATCATAAACAACAAATACAATTCTTCATTCGCGCACCTAGTTCGTTGTCTGTCGCGTTGTTTTGGTTTTCTTTCGCGTGTCAATTCAATTTAAATAAAATTAATATGGCAAGCAGGAAACAGGCCTTCACCAATTTGGAGAAGAATTTATTGACGAATTTAGTTGCGATGTATCCTGTTATATCAGATAAAAAAACCGACGGCAACATTATACAAAAAAAGCGTCGTGCATGGGAGGAATTGACAGTGAAATACAATCAATCCAGCCTCGTACTGCAACAAGTAAGTTAATATTTTAATTTCGAATGTTATTGCATAAAAATATACGTAATGCATTCAAGTATACAATATAAAAATTAATTACAAATGTGTGTTTTTATTTCAATGACCTAACCTTAAATGAATACGGGGTGTTTTTCCCGAATTAATATTTTAGGGGTATATTTATATAAATATATCCTACTAATGTAATTATTGGTGTGTTTTTAGGTCGATACTAAACAGCTAATTAGGCTATGGGGGAACATGAAGACGAAGGCCAGAAACGCCAAGACCTTGGAGAACCAAAGGCACTACACAGGTGGTGGCCAAACTGTGCCAGATATGGACCCGTTGGATGCCAGGGTGTTGAGCATCGACTCGACAATACTTACACCAATTACTATCCAGGTGGATAGTGATAGTATAACAGGTATTTTCAATACAGTATGATTATTGTTGGAAAGAGTTTCTAAAATAATATTAAATTCTTTCTTCTATGCATTTGAGCTTGTATGAAGATGTCTTTCCAGTTTGAAAGCACAGAAATTGTATGAAATCGTATTAAACTTGATTTGTTGACTTGACAGTCCTTATTTTTGCATTTTTCAGACCTCCCCATCGAGTATACTGGAGAGAATAATTTTTCAATGCCAGGTAAAATTATTAGTTTAATACTGAGTGATGAAGTATTTTTTTATTGTTATTAAATGAATACACAAAAAAGATAAGAATGTTAAATATTTTTTCATTCTCAATGCATCAATGGGCCACTTGCAGATTTTTTTTTTATTGCATAAAATTGTAAATTAGTATGAAAGAAACACAACCACAATTTATTTTATTTTTTCTTGCACTATTTTCTTAGATATTAGCTTTTAAAAATTGGATTTTCTCGTAATGATCAAAAACGATATGGCGGCGCTGTGACGTCACGGAGTCCCATGTCTGTATGAGATTATAATCTGTGGTTGCGAAAGTTACTATGATTCACGGGACTCCGTGACGTCATCAGCTGTTTGGAGTGTTTTGCCAAACGTCAAAAATTTTGGGTTTTATTTTTGGAAATTCTCCATAATTTAGATATTTAAAAAATTTTAACTGCCATATGTGTGTTTTCCGACCTCAAATTTACTGAATTCGATCATTTTTATTAAAATCCCCCACGACTGCAAGTGGCCCATTATAAATAAAACACTTATTTATAGTATATCCACAGTGACTTTTTATTGGACGCAAGCCGGCTTTCAAGAGCATCCGGTCTGATCATCAGGCTGGCGAAAAGAATCAGGAAGCTCTTGAAAGCCGGCTCGTGTCCAATAAAAAGTTGCTGTGGATATGCTATAAACAAGTGTTTTATTTATAATTAATTCAACATGAATTTCCACCAAATACCATCGGTGGAAAATATCAACTGCATCAATTGTACTCTGCAGTTCTTAAAAACTAATTATTATTGCATTTTTCAGAACCCACTATCGAGTTTTCGGAGTCTACCGGTTCATCAACACCAGGTAAAACTATTTATTTAAATCTGAGAAATGAAATATTTTTATCGTTGTTTAATGAATATATAAAAAGGATATTTTTAATTTTTTTTTTCATTCCCAATACATCAATTGTACTCTACAGTTCCTAAAAACTAATCATTTTTGCATTTTTCAGAACTCACAGTCGAGAGATTGTGGGTCGCCTTCTGCTGCTAACTTGCTTTTCCTTTATGGCACAGGCATACTTTTTTTACTGTGGGGGTGTATTGAATTTATGTTAAATTCAAAGCAATCCTTCAAAATACTTAGTACCAAGAATCTTATGTACCTTACATCACTTGGTAAGTTTGAGATTCCTGTTTCTTTGGTTGATTTCATAATATAAAAATTTCATTCCACATAAACAGATTCACCTAAATTCAAAGAAAAGGATATTCAATAAAACAACTCACAAATGCTTCAGAAGTTTAATTTAAACTGACCTCAATAATATATTTCGAGAGGTCTATTCATATTTTTTTCAAATACATTAACAACAGGAAAAAATGCAATGACAACTGGCCATGAAAATATGAACACAATTAGAGGAAACAGATGAACATTTTTAACATAAAATAAATGTCTTTGTGTAGTTAAGATATATAATTAAAGTTTTTTTTCATCTAATCTATGATTTTTCCCCCAATTGCAACAAATACTAATATCTGCCATAAAAATAAATTTCTTTAAAAAAAAATTAGTAATTTGTGTAATTGTTCTCACAACTGAATAAAATCATAAATGCATTATTTCATTCAGCCAGGAACATGTTTTTTATTTATCTCAATTTCATTACTCCAATTAATATTAAAATACAACTCATTATTTATTATACAGACAATTATGATAGATATTTTAAAATTATATATATATAAGCAATTAACTCATTTAAGATCAATATATTAACCAAATAAATATAATTATGTCTTAAATGAAATACATGGTCAGTCACAAGCGAAGATAGAAAAGTTAAAGAAGAGTAAAATTGTTTTTAATTCCGCATGTCCACATTCAAATACGTCTTTGTTATTTTTTCATCTTCTTGTGATTCCATTTATTCCTTCACAGGAACATAGGTCAAAACTATCACCGATTTTGGTGATACAGGAACATGATCCGAATCCAACTTGGATCTGAAAAGATGATAAAGTACTTATTTATCATGTTTATAAAAAAAACTTTCTATATTTTGTTGTATTTGGTAGCCCAATACATCCTCATTGCATATTCAAAAAGAGACATGTGCGCACATTTTTATTTGGGCATACTCTTTCAAAACTGTTCATTAAGGCATTTAAATTGTTGTTTGGACTTTTTATTGGCATGTGATATTATTCTTTAAGTACTGAATTTTAATATTTGATACTAAGAATCACTTTATAAAATAGTTATGATGTCATTATGAGCAGTTTATTCTGGAAACGTCAAAACATTTATGAATTCACATGTCCCTTTTTGAATATGCAATGATGACACACTACTCAAGGATACAGACAGAGCAGATAAATAGTCGGCCAATAAATATTGTTTTTCTATCCACAATTTTTTTTTTCAGATCTCAACAAATCTTTATTACAGTATACAATTTCTATGACAACAATATCAGAGCTAAAGTAATGTTGCGGGAAATGGTGAATCAATGAGAAAGTTAGTTTCTACCCTGTGCACCCAAGAGGTGTGTCACAGGGTGAAAGAATAAGAATAATATATATAGTTTATGTCTTACTTGATATTAATCCCATCCTCCTTATAGTTGTTACTGAGTAGGGAGACTGTAATCTTATCTGGAACCGCATGGATGCTAGTTGTGTTGGCATTCACTACATTGTCACCAGGATTGTACAGAACCATCAAACCGGGGTTGCCAGATTTTAGCCTAAAGAAAAATATAAAATATTAGAGTAAAAAATATAAATGTGAAAAACAACAGTATAGGGCGTGTTCCACTTAATAATTTTGTTGTCGAACACTCTTATTTTTATTATTATATTCTTTAAACTGTATCGGTTATAACATAAATCAATACAAGGTATCACAAAACTATTAATTCAGTGCACAGAGGGTAAGTCTATCGCTAGATTGCAATATCTTCCAACAAACCCAGATAACTCTACAACTCATCGACTCATAAAATAATTATGTTACTTACCATTCTCTATATAATCCAGAAGATACAGAAGCAAGAGTAAAATAACAAAATAGAATATATATTTTCATATGAAAAGATGAATGATGTTTGACAGTATTATCTTAAATCTAGGGAATATAAAAGTAGTTGAATTCTCGACACAATTTGGTGCCGGAAACTGGATTTTACTTGGAGTATAGATGTTTATCATCTTTGGATTTATTCCATTCATCAAATTAAATCCAAATATGAAAGTATCTACCTACGCCACTATGCCATAGGTATTATACAATTGCAGTAATATTTAATGAATTTTAGATAGTGGTGTTATTATGTTCTGATGTAATTTTTACACAGATGATACATAAATTATCTACATACACCTTCATGGTGTTCTGCATAAGTAGAGGTAGTCATATAAGTATTCAGTTTACCTGGTGAAAGCAAAGATGGTGTCATTGGCCAAAAGAGTACTGCTGTACTCTCCGTATTTGAGACTTGGGAGGGCTCGCATGCTATAGAGCGTTGTATACTCTTCAGTTGCCTCCGTTACATTGGATGACTTCTCCAATGCCTGATCCAGTGTGATGATTGGAACTCCAGGAAGTAATGTGCTCATTATTCCAAACTCTGAATTTAATGAACCATCACTTGAAGAAAACTGGAAAAACATAAATAAAAAGAATTATGTATTAAAGAGAAAATTATTCCACTGCATTGTGTATTTGGGTTAGTTGTGAGAGACAGCTTTTTTGCAATAAATCCCCTATACATTGATAGTAATTAATATAAATGTACTTATTTATAAAACTGTTTGTAATTAATGTAAGAAATGAATAGATACAAATAATTAATATAACAGAGATTATAAGTGATGCCAATGGTGAGCGTGTTGAATAAAAAACGAATACTGATTACATTAAAAAAAGTGTTGTAGAGTAAAACATGTGCAAGTAGCTATTATTACCTTCCACGATGGCCAAGCTTCTCCCAATCTGTTGAACGTACTGCGTAGAGAACCATCAAACTGTTTGGCTGTATGGCTCTTTGGTGATGGTGACTTTTGTGATGCTTGATCCATGATTTTAGAAGCACGTGGCAGATCAACAACTATGGTGCCATTTTTCTTGAGAGCTTCTGTAGTCTCCAAGTAGCCATCTAACATTAAAACTCCTGCAACAAAACACATTTAACTTATACAATGATGCATATATCCAAATATTACAATTTGGAAAGTTATTTACAATGTACAAAAGTTTACTACAAAAATAAAGAATAATGTTTGGTATTCAAGGAGGTACTGTCACAAAAAACCTTTCAAAAAATGAATAACGTCTTTAAAAATTACATTCTTACTGAATTCTAAGAGAATTAATATGAAAAATGAATGTATGTAATATGTTGAACGATTTATTCAGCACGCCATTAATCAAATAACGAATGTTTAACCTGGTGCATGACCTACTATCGTTTTATAAAACCGGAAAATTGGTCAGTAAACCAAACATTGGTTAAAATTGGTATCAAGCGTTACGAACGGATGTTTATAAAATCGGCCCTTAATGGAGCATCCATCTGAAGGGCGCGTAAATTATTAAAAATGGAAAATATTGTTGTTTTGTTTGTTTATTACCTTCATCATCAGTTTGTTTCCTGACAAAGTTTCTATATCTGAGAAGTAAGTCTGCAAGTCCCTCTTGGTAGCTGGTCTTGTGGTGAGTATAGAAATCATAGTTATTCATGTCATCTGCACTAGGATTAAGGGAGAGATCCTCATTGGCAAACGATGGATCAACAAGCAGGTGTTTGGCGTGCAACAACCTGAAATACAAAAATAAATTTTATGCATGTAGTTTCAGATTTAACTTCTAGCTAATTTATTGAGTTTATCACTGAAAATTTCTTGAATCTTTCAAAGTCATTGTGGAAAAAACCATTGACTTATAAATATATTTTTTTTGCAAAGATTTCAAAGTTTATTAAAACAAAAACAAAAAATATTGAAAACACTAAATGCACACCTAATTCCGCTAACTCCATTCTTGATCCAGAATTGTAAAACTTTTTCAAATTCAGACACAACTTCGGGATTTCGGAAGTTCAGATCAGGCTTGTTGCTATCCAGCTGGTGAAGATAGAACTGCTTGCGAATATCGGAGTAGCTCCAAGCTTGCTGGTCATTGATGGAGAGCTTAAGATATAAAAAGATGAAAAATTATTATTTATTTATGTAATAATAAAAAAATAATAAATTAAGAGGATATTGGGTTAGTTGGAAGGGATCCCGCCTTTGAGATAAACTCGTCCTCTGTATATTGATTGTATTTAATTTGAATGTATTTCTTTATGAAATTGTTTGTGATCAATGTACAGAATGAATAAATAAATAAATCCTAGTTGATTCTAGGACCAAAATATTTTTACACAGAATGAAGTAAATAAATGGACTCAATAATTACCCAGTTATTTGGAGGTTGTTGTCCATCCTCATTGGTATTCTTACTGGTGCTCCAAATGAAGTAATCCTTGTAAGGATGCTCCCCGCGCTCACTCTTGCTAAACCATTCGCTACTCTTTGAGGCTCCATTGGCAATTAGATCCACTACCAGCCTAGAAAAGAAATGCAGTCAATATTAAAAATCATTAATGTCGGTGTTGGTACTCAAAATAAAGCAACAGAATGTCATCACAAGTGAAGTTTAATTTATATAAAACACAAATTATGTATGATGGGTTCAACACTATTTTGTATAATTACTTGCGTAATTTAACTGGGATTCCTGGACAGAACACAAAAACGACAATATCAATGTTTCCATCACCTAAACATACGCATGAACTTTCTCACATAAAAGTGACATCTTTCACAATTTTTTTTCAAACATAAAATCCTCTCACTAGAGGTATTGATTTTTTTTTAAATCAATGTAAACATACTTAATATTCTTTTCCTTTGATTTCTCAGCTAACTGTTTGAACTTTGTCATATCCAAAGCATCGGGGTTGAGAGCAGAATAAGAATCATCTCCGGGTAGCATAGCTTCTGGTACAATAAGACCTTTCACATTAAGTTCCGACAGTGTGGGTAGCTTATTTAAGAGAGTCATGAGGTCCCATTCAGCATCTGTATTATCCTTGGACTGGACACCTTCTATCAGAGGACCTTCTTGCCACCTGAAATGTTACATTTAGCGAAATTGTAAAAGAAGAAAATCTATCAACACCCGCATGATTTTAAAAGAATATAATATGTATGTTAATTTCATGGTTTCATTTTGGGTTTGAAAATTAGTCTATCTATACCAATAGGGAAACTCTCACACAAGTGGAGTAGTTAGCAAATTATTTCATGTAAAAAACATGTGTGTTGTCTTTTCTGTGTCAATATGAAATTGAAATTCAATAGACACAATATATATTGAACAAACACCATGTGTTGAACAGGAATTCTGTGTAGGACAGTTGGTTTTCAAATGTTTTTATAGCATGAAGATTTATAGAAATAAAGTACATATATAGAAAAAATAGTGACAAATCATACATGGGAATTAGACTGATGTTGACATTTTACAGGTCAGCTTCATCTATATTTCAATGCCAAATTAGTCATGTTCAGATATATGTTGGTACACTATATAATAAACTATGTACAAAAATGTAGGTATTAGTTGAACATTATAAAACCAACCATGTCTTAGGTGGTGGAGGAGTGCACTTGGGTGCTGCGACAATGATGATAATGGCTCCAGCCAACATTCCTATCCACAGCAGCCAGAAGCCAATGAACATCACCCAGCGCAGACGTACCCAGAATGGATCATTGCTGTACTTCAGAAGCTCTTCCTTGGTTAGACCTGTGAAGGCCTGAGGAATAAAAATAATAATTTAGTTCAGCTGTACCATCTGTCTATACAATAATTGTACTACAATTGAATCGAATATGTTCATAATGTAGGAATAATAAAACTAACAAATGTGTAGCTATGCAAATTTTGCATGGGAAAACATGAATCTATAGTTGCACCACCTAAATGGATGAGAATTGCTAGTGAAGAAAAGAACAAGAACACTCAGTTCACATATTGTTAACTACAAATAAAACAGACATATCACATAATTGATATCAAAATTCTTTCAAGAACTCTCTTGGAAAACAATGGACTACTAATGAAGTCATTATGAGCAGAGTAGCAAGATGGGAAAAGGAAGAGATCATTGTGATCCATTGTGAATGTTTTTTATCACTCTGGTGTAAATCAATAGAAAAGCGGGGCCAATTTGAATAATGTATTTAATAAAATGAGCAACAGATATTAGAAAGATATGTGAGAAAAACGTTGGGACATCATTCATGCTTTTTCAAGGGTTTACATAATCTCAGTGCTAGGTTGTGCAAATGAAATTTTGAAGTAATTTTCCTGTAAATTTTCACTTATGTAGGCATAAAATATAGTCAAACATGAAGGATCGTATTTCAGATAAAAACGAACAGAAGAGCAGATTTAACAAAACTTCTGTATAATGAGAATAAATGTTATTCTTTAGTGCATTTAAAATTAAGTACATAATGAGCTACATAATTTGAAATATTAACAATCAATTAACTTTAATGATTAATATATTTTTAGAAATAGTTGACACGGTGCTTTTACTAAATACAACAAAACATACCTCCGGTTTTGCTTCCTCTATATCCATACTTCAAATACACAACCAACATAAACAATTTCCTGACTAACACTAATCCTAGAATCAAGTTGATTCCCACAGACAGAAAGAATAAGCTGCATCAGTATATTTTCTATGAATCATTGAGGAATGCTTCTCACTACTACACTACATCACACACACACTTAATAATACTAATTAAATGCATAATGTCACGTAACTGACAATCGTAACACTGCACCATATAAATAGATCTTCTACACTTTATAAATACACGACACAGTGCAAGCGTTTATTTCAAAATGTAATTTGAGGTGTTTAATTATTATACCACACATCTTAACTAAAATAATAATATTGTAATTTTTTTTTTATTATTATTCAGGCATTCCACCCAACATTGAGTGATTTTGCAATATTGTAATACTTGACTAAAATATTGTACAATGTGTGTATGTGTATGTAATACTGTATTGTACACTGATAAAAAAAAATTAAATCTCTTAATCTATTTTGAATTTTGAGATAGAACTATTAAATATTCAGTAGCACTATTGATTTCTTCCCATAAATGGACTTAGCAATATTTTCCAGCGTACATTAAAATAAACACATGTGGATATTTAGCATAAAAACACAATAGGTGTTTATATTTCGTATCTAATATGCATCACAATAGCAATGATATTGCCACTGCAATCCACATGGTAACACATTCATATTATCATGTCACACACAAATTGTATGTCGATGCAAAATTACATCATTTCAAATTTTGACTAAATCAATATGTCTTATAGCCCTTGTCATGTACTATTTGATGGCACTTTATATTTTATGATGTTCATAGATAAAATTTTAAAGTCAAATTTTTATTGAAACAAAAAAGCTATTTTGACTTGAAATTATCTATCTATCTATTCCCTCACGCCGTATCCTAAGTGGGGTAGGCAGAGAGAACGGAACGCCATATAAATCTGTCCTTACATACTTCTTTCGCTTCTTCTACAATCATACAATTTCTCATGCACGCACGTCGATTTCTCTTACTCATAACACGGCCGTCCTTGAGAATTTGATCTACATGATCAAGCCATGTAGTTCTCGGACACCCGCGCTTCCTCACACCCCTCCTTTCAGACAAGTATATCCTCTTTGTCGTTCTTTCCTCTTCCATTTGTTCCACATGACCAAACCACGTCAATTTGAAAATATAAATGTATAAAAAAATGAGACTAACAAACAATAATTATGATTCACGATCATTTTTGACACTAATTTTATGTTAACAAAGACGTAATTTTATTGAAAAAACCTTGAACAAGCATATTGAAAAATGACGTCTCGTGACATAGTGTAGTTTAGCTCCGACACATTCAAGTGACTATTAGAATGGAAGTATTGAAGGACCATAATTTCAAAAGCTTGTAAACAAATATGATTTGTACATAAATTGATAGAGAATATTCTTTACAGTGCCACCAACTCAATCATAAAATGTTTACAAAGAGTTTTAAGTAGATGTCACATTTGCCACATTCATAATAATTCTGAATACATCACAACAGGAAAGGCTCTGTAGTTATTAATTGTAATTTGAAACAAGTGTTTCTTTCTACTATGTATAAGTTATCAGATTCATAATGACCTGATGAGTGGAAAGACATCTCTCTCGTAATCAATAACTTATAGTAGAAAGAAAAGGTTTCAAATTACCTAATAGTTCTGTAGCTAGTTTGTGATTAGTGAGTAATATATATATGGTTTTAGTGTATTATTCCTTGAATGCATTAACATTGTCTTTACATATTATAATTTGTTAGATCTAATTCCTATATAAAACATATTGGAATAAAAATAACATTAAGGGGGAACCCTAATAAAAATGGTTTTCCAATTGTCTGATTTTAAACTGCTCCAAAATAAATAAGAGTTTATTGGTTTATCAAATGTATAAAATACTGGATACAAATATTGGTTACAATCCTCAGCACTGAGGGAACTGAGAGGAAGAAAATGTAGAAAGTGATAATGTTTTGATTCCACAAATATTTATTACAATCAGGTATTTTTTTTTTTAGATATGGTTGACCGTAAAAGTGTTTCAAAATTTCTTGGGATTTCAGAATATATAATATTATGGAATACAGAACTGGGTATTGATGTACTCTTTCAATTTCTACAAACCTGTTTAATTTCCAGAATGTCTATCTTGGCATCTCCATTCTGCTGATCTCCAGAGATGAACTTGACATCGGCCAATTCTCCTTTGGGCGTAAGCATCTTCTCATCAGCCCCATCTTTGCAATTGTCTCCGCTCTCCTTCACCATGTTGGAGTTTGGAACAGGTTTGTATTCTGGTAAACATTATAAGTACACATTTGATGACATTACAAATAGGGGTTCTTATAAATTGCATTTGCAAAGAATACCAGTCAATAATCTGAAGTCTGTCATGCACTTGTATTGTGATACTAACTTTATTGCATTGATTTGTATTTGTATGATTCTAAGTTTCTGTAAAAGTTTCATTTGAATCAACCGTTTCCTTTCTTTTTTTATTTGTAAATTTTAATTGTATTTTATTTTTTGGATCACTAGACTCTTTACCGTTTAATAATACAAATTAGTTATTTTATTACTTAAAAAATAACAAAGTTTTGTTAAAATTTTGGTTATCCCACAGATGATTGTTATTTAGTTGGATAATTCAATCCATATGCTTCTATTTCACTTCATAGTTACACATTCCTTCGATTCATATTCTGATTGAATTTGGTAGTATCAATCTGACCATTTTCCTCAAATATTTTACGATGAGATTGAGGATGAGCAAATAAATTATGAGTCCAGCCACAGCAGACATACTCTACCTTCACAACACAAGCAAATTGCTGTGAGTGTTGGGGGTATATTTGAGTTTACTCCACATCCAGATTCATTTTTATAAAAAAAGTTAATGTAAATAATATTAAAATTAACAAATTTTACATACACGCATATAAGATAAAACCAGTTTATCTTCTTTCCTGTAGACGCAAAATTTAAATGAGAAAATTAAGCAAATTTCTGTCATGGTACACAGAAAGACGTAAATAAGTACATATGTTCAAGGCATTTATAGATGATTTTGCCATAATATGGAAATTTGTGATTTTTTCTGGTTGCAATTGAATAGAATATAAAATTTTATAACTTTACTCAGCTTTTAAAATATTCCCATACTAACTCAAGACTCAAAAATAAAGAAAAACATTTAGCATACATCATTGAAAACTTGGAATGTAGGAAATCACAATCAAATTTGAGTTCTGACTCAAAAATTAATGCTTTGAAAAAGTTGGAACGAAATAAAACACAAGCAAATTATTTTGCAAAAATTTGAATTTAGAATAAATATGAAAACAAAAATTTGACAAATCAAAAAGTGAAATGAATTTTGCACAAAATTTTGAATTTGGTAAAACATGAGATAATTGTTCCATAAATATTCCAAACACAATTTTTCAATTCAAATCCTCAGAAAATAATACAACTAAAAAATAAAGCAATTTTAGGGAACATAAATATTGAAAAAAGACTTATGACACAATGACAACTATATAGTGGTAGCGAGATTTTCATAAGTTTCAAACTCTTGTTATTCCAAATAAACAATATACTTAGTTTTCATAATTGATTTTAATAATTATATTTGGGTAAATTACTACAGCTTTGAGAAATAAGGATAGAAATAAATACTAATAATTTTGTAATAAATGTGAGTAAAGTAATGGAAAAGTAGAGACAAAAATGCTAGTTATTATTCATAGCTATAGACTATTTTTTAATGGAAATATACTACTACTATATCATGGCATATCCTACAAGTGGGGTAGCCAGTATACCAGCTGCATGTAATTAACATACAAACCGTCCTCTCTGTGCCAAAAAAATAAGACATTCAGGTTGGGTGGCAAACCTCATCGCTGAAAATATACTTGCGAAAATAATAGATGTAATGACAAAATTACATTCTAATGGATATACAATGGCATCATGATTAACTTTGCATTTGTGCTGTCAGTACATTATGATTACTAAATTAAATTCAATTGAAAGCAATCAAAATGGCTACAACTCAATCTCTGATCTCTAGAATGAGTCTAGACGATTTATACTTGTATTTTGAGCAAATTAGGTAAGAGTTATTAGGTTCTGCCATGTCCACTAAATTTACAAGAATAATGAAACTATTTGTTTTATTTGAACTCATTACAATATAATCACGTGCATTAAGTACAGCCCTGACTAATACATTATATCAAAATATAATGGATTTTGCTGATTTTCAATATTTGAAAGTAAAATTAATAATCAAGCAAAAAACTTACACCAATCAGCAGAAAATCACAATACTCAAAAACAGGTAAAATGTATGATGCAAGTTATTCAATTTATTGATCTAGGCACGGCGAAGTAACGAAGTCAATAGCACACTACTCACCAGTATCAGTTTCAGTTATGGCTTTGTACGTAGGCAACTTGTTATCTAATTCCGTAGGCGAAACAACTCCCCCTTCTACTTCTATGTTTAGTTTCTTTACTTCGGTACTTTCCGTCATTGTAATTCAATATTACAACTAGTTTATCAGTATTAGAACTGGGCAACCATGTAACCGACGACCTTGATTGAGCGCCTGATTATTCAGCAATTTGCACGACACAAGACGCGGTTACAAAGTTCAATCAAGTAGATCATGAAAGAGATAGGACCATGTATGAATAAATATTGGCAGCTTACTATACCGTTTCATTGGTATTCTCTCCCGTGTGACAATGTGTTCGTATTTTGTATTAATACAATAATATATTGAATATATTATTTATTAATATATTCAATAGGGGGGAGGGGGGGGGGGTGATGAGTATGTCCTTGTACAAGTGTTTCTTTTTGCCACTAGCCACATTGGTGTTAAATGTTCTTATGTTCTTCCTAATCTAATAACTTTTGTCAAAAAGGCAACACTAGAGATATTACTGTCATGATGACAGCTGTCATTTTATTTATAATATTGTTCTGATAACCTGAAAAATTCCTACAAGCGCATAATTTATTTTGTAGGTATTACTACTTTAGTATTTAAATGTCGCGACTATTTATTATAATGTCGAAAGACAATCCTCCTCCTCCGCCCTTTTCTAACTTCAATTCTAGGAATCGGTCCCCAAGGAAAAGTGATTCCATTTCAAAGATTAATATATCTGATTCAGTTTGTGAATGGGCTCTAGTATATCCTGAACTTCGCATAGCCTGTGTCCGTTTTCGTATCTGTCTAACACAATCCCCATATAAATTTACATATAAGCATGTAAAGTCATTATTGCAAGTAGGTCCCACTTGTGGTTTGGTATCGATATCAATGTTATTAAACCATTCAATTTCACCGACTGATTTACTCTCATTGGCCAAGTATGAAGAGTTCTCAAATAATGGAGAACTCTTTGATGTAAGTTGGACAGCTTCCCTACTTGAACAAGCTGTTCGTAAAATAAATATACCATGTCTAAAATTTGAAGTGAAAAAGATGAAGTTGTATTCAACGGAAGTTGTGGATTCGCTTTTGAATGGATGTGTTCTTTTAGTACCGTATCCTTTTCATTTCATAAATAAAAAACACGCATACACGCATTTTCTTTCTCATTGTTCTGGTTGAGTCAGGGGCCATTGCAACTATTTACTTCCTCAAGAGTTTCAAACAATATGCACAAAATAGAATCATTTTGGATTCCTCTTTTATATAGACAACTATGAAAATATACTAAGTATTGCTAGTTATCTTGCACAAGCTTCATCATTCATGATATATTGCACAGCAAGTTTCCTTAACATTTGACAGGTATGATTGTGATAAAAATCACACGCCATGTTTGAAAAAAGGACACAAAGCACATTGGGCAGTCATTAATGGTGTTATATTAACAGAACCTGTTGAAAGTGTTGACAGCTCATCACGAGATAGTGTATATGTTACATCTAAACATGGCAAGTCTTTGCATGTAGGACTGTGGAAATTATACGACTTGAGTGAAAGCAATAACAACCTGGAAGAATTTTCTCCAGAGAGGGAATATGATAATTTGGAATATGTTTTACCCCTAGGTGGACTGACAGCTGGATTGAAAGGACAATTTATATTGGTGTATCCTTTTTGATTTGAAATTTTACTTTTTGAGAAATATAAAAGGTATTCATATTATTTTCATTTTCAGCAATTACAACTGCACAGTCCATTTTGCTACTGATTTTTAAATGTTTTTGTTACTGAATAGTCACTAGCATTTTGATAATAACATATTATAGTATACATTTAGTAGACTGCCTTTTGTGAAGTGCCTTATTTATGTAAGTAATAAAAAGTTGTTCTGTGTTTTATTATTATAATTACTGAGGTGGCTGGTAGCCTTATGGTAGAGCCACGTATTTTTAATTGAGAGAATTGATTTATCCGGTTGCGAACTTACTCCATTTTCTTAACATAAGCATATTGCTTGCTGTGAGAGTGTTTGGATGTATATTTGGGTTTGTTTGTTAAATTAAAAAATATATGAGTTAACTATGCAGTGTTAATCTAGTCAGTACGTAAATTTAATTATTTTATTACATAATGTTATTTAATATTTTTATAATACCTATTGCACATGATGTATAAGTTTGTTAAAAACAAATTATAAATAAATTGTATTAAAAATTACAAACATTGATTAATTATTTGAACCATTGCAGCACTACATGGTGAATCTATTGCATAATTTCTTCCAGTAAACTGGGCTTTCACCATTAACATGAAATACTTTCTAATTTGTATGGATTATTTGGCAGCAACTGGAAACTTATTTGTTAGAGTCAAATATCAGCAGCATAATAATTGAAAATCCTTTTGAGAGGCAATTTTTAAAACTTAAACTACAGTTTAAAACTTAAACTAGAGGAGTTTTAAGATTCCATTTTATTTATCTATCTACACCTAGGTGAGGAAGGCATAGTGGACAGAACGCCATGTTGATCCATCTTTACATACATCTTTCGCTTCTTACAAATTCATCCTGTTTATCATACATGCATGGTGATTTCTCTTACTCAAGAAGCGGCCATCCTTAACAATTTAATCAACGTGGTCAAGCCGCCTAGTTCTTGACCATCCGCGATTCCATTTATCTAGATGATATATTGTGCAAGTCAGACTTAAGAGGCTAAAGAGCTAAAGTTTGCCAATCTTTAAAAGAGGAATAAATACACATTTTTCAAATAAAATACCAAATAATAATACTTTGTATCTTTCTTTATTTTAACTCGGTAAGATATATATGTATGTACACATAACTAACACATATATCTTATGCATATAATTATTACATAACACAATATGTAACACTATGTACGTACATTTGTAATAATAGTAATAGTAGTAGATAGGTATATATAATATGTTTTTTATTCATGGTTCCATAGCACAACCATTCAACGATATATTGTAAGTATAATTATTATTTTAATATTGATAATTTAATGCTGCAACCATTAATGATAAAAAAGATTCTCAATATGCTAGATACTATTGATTGGGAAAAAAGCTTGATGATAACAATTACATAATGAGAAAGAGAATGATACAAGCAAATAATTTTAAAAAGTGAAAAATAAATTTTAGATGGCAATTATTCTGTGATAAAGATCACATTTTATTAAGAGAATTATGTAACTCTGGCAACATTTACACAAATAAGAAATGAATTAGATAATAACATTACAAACCGCTATCGATCAGATGGAAATTATATACTATCAATGATTGGATGAAATCTCCTGTGCTAATTTATCAAAACGGGATCATTATGAAATTGAATTAGTTATCTATGGTACGAATATCACTGGAAAATAGCACTGAGAAAAAAGTTTAATATACATTTCTTAGGTCTCCTGAAACACAAACACTTATCATCTTTATAAATGCTCGTCGATAATCTCATCTACCCGAAATAACAATGTTACGTTTTCAACATATGACACTATAAAGGAACTTTTGTCATCAGAAGTATCAATTTTAAAGACAGAAACGGTATAAAAAATCTTAGTTTAACCACAGAACAATTGCCATCTATCAAATTTTAAATGAATTTGGAAAATGAAAAAATTATACACAATTTGCCAAATGAATTGTGAAAAAATATTTCAACAATTCTTTACAAGGCTGTTTTAGGAAAATATTTGTTAATCTCTCCTTTCAAATAAATGCCATCCCTCACTGGGACGGTATGGTGACGTCACCAGCTAGGTAGCCAAATAATTCATATTGACACGTATTGGGACTCATGTAACTCACGTGGCTACGGATTGGCCGTGTCGCCAATTGTAGAATAATTTGGCTACATAGCTGGCGACGTCGCCATGACGTCCCAGTGAGGAATGGGACTTAGGTAACAGAACTCACTTTAAGGAAAAATATTTTTTTTTGAAATGCAATGATGTGAGTGGTCATCTTTATGTTGTAATAAAAAAATGATATGATATTACACAAAGGGTTTTTAAAGATACTTTTTGATATATTCAAAACATTAATTACATCACTGCTATTGGAACTTATTGTCGATTTACCAATTTATTATTCAAGACTAAGTGATGTCATATTATTATACATTAAAAGCAGTATAAAAATTTCATCAAGAGCCAGTATTTGGCACAAAAGGGTTAAGTTATAAAATTATTATTTTTACTAAATTAAAGAGAATCAATTGAATCAAGTATGATATTAAAATTACAATATTTTTTTATTATTATTAAAAAGTTAAAAAATCATTACAAAGGAGTACGACACATTACATATTTTATATTAATAAAAGATATAATAATTTAATATATTATGTATTTATATAATACTATACACAATTATATTGCTGTTTGCACATTCAATAGAATACATTGTAGTTACAATTTTATTATTCAAACATTATTGTTTTTATTATACACTTAAATTACCTATATACTATCAATTACAAAAAAATACAAAATAATAGTAATGATAAAGGAACTCATTATTTATATTGCTATTTTTAAAGAAACAGCACAACTATGAACTTACGAAAATATATTTTTAAGAAGTAGAATAATAAACTAGGTACTTTATTACATTAACATAGAACGTTCATAATAGAAAAATACAGCGATATAATATGTTGTATTTTTTTATAAGTTGACTCATTACATTTATCAAGACTATGTTTTAATTGATAGATTGGAGAATTGCAGCGATAGACATGAGGAGTTGGAGGTGAGAATTGATTGATTTGTACAGTCACAGTAGAAGAAACATGCTTTAATTGAATTAAACTCAATTCTTCAGAAATATATACATATATATATATATATATTTTTTTTTTGTTTTTTAGTACAGGATGAAAATGAGACTCCTGTAGTCAGAATGATTCATATATTTTCTGTAAATTCATAGCTCTGCCAAAAATAATATTGAGAGTTAAATAGTCAAATAATTAAATGAATATTTAATAGCAGAGTGCCAGAATAAGATAGCACTCACAAAAGAGAATTGTGTTTGTAGTGTTGGTTAATTTGGCCATACTTTTTCTGAATTCATATTATTGTTCGTTAATCCTAATTTCACAAGTTATTTTCTTTTTTCTTTGGTGTCTTCAGTTCGAATTCTCGTTTTATAAAAAGCGAAATTCTATCTTCAAATAAAAAGGAGAATGAGATTACCCATTGAGCGCCATTACTCTACTTTTCTTTAAACAGATATTTCAGGGTCTACGATTACAAAACTAATATTTATACTGAGTATTTGAAAAGGTTTATTTCATTAAATAATACAAAAACACAAGACTTCTATAAAAAGAAACATCCACAAAATATAAGACAGTATATGCTAGTCATTATTTCACAAGATATTATATGTTTATGTAGGAATAAATCTAGGATAAGTTAAGATAAAAAGGAAGACTTAAATTCAGCATTTTCTAGGAAGAATACAAAACCCAAGCTATAAAGACATGGCATGCTATCAATTTATCTTCTGATTTGCTTTGATATCAGCATGATTATTTTAGTAAAAAAATTTTTACTAAAAACATTGAATTTGGAAATTATATAAAATTAAAAATAAACAAGACAAACTAATTAGTTAAAATAAATATATAGAATTTATAATTTATGGAACAATATTAATATTTTTTAAAGAATGATAGGTACATTAATAACAAGAAGAATGCGAATAGTACAATCAGATTAATTATTTTTGATATTTAATACGAATGATAACAAATCATCAAATACATATTATTAATAATAATTATATTATACGTAAAGTCTAAACATTAATATCACGGCTATCTTTTGCTTATAAGCATACACAAGTACATAACACAGAAGCTTGTTTGCATCATAATTCCATATCATAAAGAATACACAAATTGTCACAATGATTCTACACCAACTTAGGGAATTTTGAAACAGGTAATAATATAATGAGATAAATATCATTGAAATGTTGTATTTGATGAATACTTGTTGGTATATTATATACTCTGACACCGTGTCCCAAGTAGGATAGACAGAAAGAATGGAACACCATATAGATCTATCCTTCCATACTTATTTCACTTCTTCTACATTCATACAATTTCTCATACAGGCACGTTGATTTCTCTTATTCAACTTATGTGTATGACACATTCTTAATTTACTTAAAGTCAATGGAAACATTATATATTCTAGTTTTAGATCTGGATCAGCTCAGAGAGAGAGAGAGAGAGAGTAATAGCTATTGCCACTTATTGAAAAAACTTTGGGATGATATGCTGGCGAATATTAACTACATTTTATATGATCTGTGATATTTATGTAAATAAATAAATGTAAAAAATTTAAATACCTAGGAATATGCTTTATGAAGGTGAATTTGTGTAAAGAATATTAGTTTCCACATTATTTGTAATTTGGTGTCAATATCTGTTAATTAATCAAACATATATGAATGGAATAAAATATTTATAACAAATTGAATGTTTTCAAACACATAAAAAAATAGAACATGATGCAAACAAGACATCTCGCACATCGCAACAAATTCAAACATTCCTATACTTACAAACATTCTTACAGACTAAACTAGAGAACATACAAATATATAAACATATTTTTAATAATATTATTAAAGAATTATAGTACACAAAAAAGGTTAATTACAATAATAATGATAATAATTTAATATAATTTATTACATTCAATTTTAAAAACTACAAAATGATAAGTTATTGTCTCTCTCACAGAAAATAAAAAATAAAATAATATTATTTAGTTACATAATGAGTCTTCAATAATTTTGACATTACACATTTGAGAGATCATTGTTACATCACTTTGGTAAATAATCAAAAAGTTTACAAAAAACAAGAAATAAAAAAAAACCAATTGAGATAAATATTTAAAATTTTCATTGAAATTTTCTTTTCACAAAATATAAATTTATGTTTGGCGCATGCAACACTGCGCACAAAATAATCATTATCTATGAATTATTTTTTCTATGTAATACCATCTTTGATCTATTATTTTCATACACTTTTTTCTAAAATGGCTTCCTGTTTAATTTGATAAAAAACCATAAACACATTTACAAGAAATAAAAAAAAATGCAATAATTTTGATATTAGATTCTTAAGTTTGAGATACTTCCTTCACTGGCATTCCTGCAGGAAAGATTAATTGTCTTGTTTAATGAAAAAATTATAATGTACTTATTTAAAAAAGGTTCTAAATTATGAATTGGTTCAAAGACAAAGAATTATTCAGAAGACTCTAATGAAAATATATAAAAATGAAGAAAATTAATGTGCACTTCGTAACAATAAATATTACATACTGAAAAATAAAAATAAAACAATGAAAAAAACTGTGTTCATTTAAAATATGGAAAATTTTGACAAGCATGAAAAAAAAATGAAAATTTAAGGGAACATTTCTGATCCATGTCATTCAATAAACAAAAATTAATAATTTTAACAAATATTAATTTAAATAGGGTGGACTGTAGTTGTGAAACAAAATTTCACATGATGTGCAAACTCTGGAGAGTGGGAAAATATTCCAAACAAGGTTCAAGCCCCTATTGTTCACGAGATGTTATGATTCTTAAATGGGCTACAAGAAAGCGCATTTTAAAACAAAATGTCTATGTTTTTACTATTATTATTTGATATGAAAATTACTTTGAATCTTCAATACTACAGTAAGAAGTTGAGCATGTCAAATTCTGTCAAAATTGTATGGTGTCACTTTGATCATACAACAATGAAAAATTATGCCACGATTCAAAATACTGAACATTTCATGTATACAATATGAAGGACTACGTTTCCATCATAGAGAGTAACATTAATATTACACAATAATATCGAATACAATTTCTACATCTATGATACAATAACGTTCAAAATGCCACAATGCTGACTATATAAACAAAGTTACCATGTCAGTCTTTCACTAACATAATATTTATGCAAAATTTGTTTCAATATTCAACAAACAATGCCGAGAACAAATTACTTCAAAGTCCAAGACTGAACAAATACATCACGATTTTTAAAGAGGATGATAAATTTACAATTCTACTATTTATATTACATTATAGACTCGTGTCAAAGTTTCGTTAACACAAATAATATGACAACATTATATAGGTAATAATTATCAATAATAGTATAGTAATTGCACAATATCGCAGTTACGTTAAAAAATGTTTTACATTCATGTACAGAACGAGTTTGACTATGGCATTCTTTTTAACACAAATATATTGTTGTTTAGTATTTTAATTAAATATTTTATTGATATCATCACTACAAACTAAAAGTATTGATAATAATTACATAAATAATAGATATAAATCTGAAGCCAGACACTCTTCCAAGGGTATATTATTATAATATTAATTAAGATACAACATTATGAAAACCCTGTGTTATATATATATTATATTCTATATACTTAGGAACATCATCTATATTTGTTCATCACTCTCAATTACCTTAAGATGTTAAATTTTAAAGAAGTGTTGATTACACATTGACTGAAATATGTGTGAGAAAGTAAAATCAGTTGATGATTTTGAAGACATTTCTATATTCCACTCTATATTAGACTCAGCAGGTATTTGTACAACAATTGAAGGTTTAACATCTTCGGTTCAGCGTTGATTTATGCCACACATCCTGAATTTCTTACCTTTTATAGGCACGGAGAGGACAACTTTGCCCAATAATGGGAAATGCCATGATGGTATGAATGAATGAATATAAAAGATTCTACTAACTACACATAGATAATTAGGTATATGAAGAATAATGAAAAGTGTTTTATAATTACATCATTCCATTTCAGATTCCATTCCTGTTTTATAAATTATTGAGAAATAAATCAAACAGATGTCCGAGCACTAAATCTACTTTAAATCACATTCATGAATTTTGTTTGAAATTAAGAGACAAGTTTTACATTAGTATGAGAATTTTCTGAATTTCAGTACACAACCATTCAGTAGACATTTTATTACATACAGTTAGTCCATTGGTTACTCCACAAGTGGAAGATGCCGTGTGTGTATGAATAAATAAATAGAAAATGTGCAAACAATATGAATCAAAAAGGAATCAGATACTTGATCTACAGTTGTATTTCACGAACAATGACTAGTAACATCTAGTTCCTTATATAGTAACAAATGCGATGCATAGAGTGGACAACAAATTCACTGGTGGCGACTAGGTTATTGTTTATCAATAACAATACAATGTCTGGCGACAGCCTCAGCAGCGATAGCACACAAACAACATGTCATTTAGTAATCACAAACTTATTAAATTGATCACCGTACATAATAAAAGTAATAATAAACACAGTCATGAATCTGAAGAGGGCATCCAAACAAATATAACTTTCTATATAATAACTAGTTAATAATGCAAACACTTTTCCCTACATATCAGTAATAATGTCTTCCAACACATGGAAAACTATAGTTTTAAATTATCACAATTCTTATATTCTCAACAATACAATTTCCGCGCCATTTAATAATTTATTCAAAATACATTTGACGATAGACAATATGCAACATGTGAGTCAAATTTTAACAAAGTTATTTATTTATTTTAATATTTCATCCAATTTATATGCTTTTGCTTGAAAAACATTGTTGGAATACTATAATAATAGTAGGAGAGATAAATCTACGACTGTTAGTCAGGACTTCAGAATAGTAACATGCATATTATTATCTTACAAAAGATATTTGATTGAGTATTGTTTTCTGCAAAATCGTTCACAAGTGAATCAGTTTATTTAATGTACAACACAGACACGACTAACATTAATTAATTAGAATACAAATAATGTACGATGTACCTAACTATCTCGCATATCAAACATTATCAATAGGAGACATTATTATTTTATCATTATATGTATTACGATATGACTGGAATTATTATTTATTTAACATTATAATACAACATTATAAAAACAAAACTCACAGCACTTTAAAATGACAACAGTGCTACATACACTCATTGAGTAGGTACTACTAATAAATATCAGTTGCCAACATCATTGTCCTCAACACCCCCACCTTTACTGTATTGTCAACACTTTTACATAATAACATAGTAATAATTATTAGGAAAAAACATTTTCGGATCGCATCGTGAGACAGAAGCTTCAAAATCATAAAATATACATATTGGAATAAAGACAATATAACAAGACTTTTGTCATCTGTATGTTACATCTAAGTCCAATGCAACAAAAAAATTGTTTATATTATAAATAGGAATAATGTTTAACGATTGCGACCCATAAAAATATTAAGAATGAAGAGACAAAAAGCAGATGATAATAGTTAGGAAATTAATTTGATGTTTGTAAAAAATCTAAGTATATATGTTGATACAACATTACTGATTAACAATAATATAATATAATAATAATGAACTAATATCACAAGATACTTATTGAACATTAAACCCCGACAATTAGTGCAAAATATGTGGGTACAGCAACACATAAAAGTTGGCAGCGCTGATAATACGACTGATGATGATACAATACCGTGTATTCTAACAATATACAACTTGTATTGATTGATATACACAGTATGCAGTATAGCAATAATTATAACAACAACACAATTAAGCCTCAGATCGCATATAGGATTGATCTCCTTATGTCAACTCCTGCGGAGCTAAAGGTGCTCCCAACAGAGCAATGGGGAAGTTCTTTACGTGTGTCTGCCACTGCATTGATAGTTGGAAGAACTTCACACTGCTCCATTCGGCACCGTCAATGTAAACTGTAACATAATTGACAATATTGCATTAAAAATTTGTGGTATCTCACTATTTCTTGTAAATGATCAGATGTCCTGTATTAAGTTAATATTTATAAAACATCACAAAGAAGGTCAACTATCCAGAATGTTATTTATTATAGTATGGAGAAAGCGACATGTATGTTCATCACATACAGATAATTCACATACTACCTTATTCGCGGGAGATACCATGAAAGTTGAGATAGATTTATATTGAACGATGATTTGGATTTACCTTTTAATGGCACATGGGACGACTTAGCAGAGCAGATGAGTCGGGAGACATAGTCTAATGTTTGACTCCTGCCAGTATCTGATTCCTTGTCTTTCTCCTTCTTCTTACCCAGTCTCATTACTGAAATTATAATTATTTACAGTTTATTATAAATATTTTTGATAGTGAGTATGTGTTTAAGATATCCCAAATAATTTTAGATTACAAACGTGCCAGCAAAGTTGAAATAAATTACACTTTCTAATCAGCAGGGTTACTCTTGACAAAATCTTAACACGACCTTAATCTAGTCTTGATCTTGATCATACGATGCACGAAGTGACTATTTGCCAAAAATACGCGCATACCAGATCACGTGGTAGCAATAGCGCGGTGTTTTTGACAATAGTCCCTAAGTGCGTCGTATGATCAAGATCAAGACTAGATTACCTGTACATTGAATTGTATAAATGATATTTTCTATGTTAATTTGTATTATTGTGAACAATGTACAGTGAAGAATAAAATAAATAAATAAATTAAGAACATATTTAGATTGTGTCAAGAGTAGCCCTGCTGTTTTTTTTCAAATGTATTCATGTCTATATATTAGCAAGGTCAGTAAATAGCCTAAAAGGAAATAAGATGCATGTAAACTAATGATGATAATATGAAGTGGCAAGATTATCATAGATAATTAATTATCAAGATCATCAAAGATAATTTTTGCAGTACTGGAAAAATAAATCTCACTAATTTACAAACTGAATATATAAACACCAGTGCAGATGGATTTATTTTACAAAGTAAGTGATCGCCAACATCAGAGGATAACAATAATATCATCAACATACGGCAATCGTAGAAGAAGATAATACATCTTACTTTTCTGTTTCTTCTCCTTGGTGGCATATGTGATATGGAAACCAGGTGCCGCATGCGGATCTACACCAGGAGTGAGTTTAGCTGCCTGCAGGCATTTGAATGTGGATTTGAGAGATGCCTTATTGGTTGAAGGTCCCAGTGCTGCTCCACCTTGTTGTGGGGTGAAGTTGCTCACTAATGAACCCCCTCCTACGGCTCCTTTGAGATGGCCTTCTAGTCGCCGTCTTGCTGATATCTCTTCAGGCTTTGATTGACTGTCAGGTTTCACAATCTGAGGAATTGAAAACAATTGATTTGAGGAATGTGAATAAAAAATAATAGAAGGATTTGCCACTAAAAATATGGATGTAGAATCAAGAAAATACAATCCAGCAAGTAAAGTTTTTTTTCTAAGATTAATCTGGGTGTATAATTTAGATTAATACACCTTCTCAGAAAGTAATATGCTTGTGTCAAGAATATCGAGTAAATCGGCAGTGGGAGTATTTGATTCTGGGATTACTCTTTAATTACTATTAAAAGTTCAGGGTTTATTATGTGCTTTATAAATTTAAGCTCTAAAAGAAAAATTATATTCTCTAAATTAACCAAACATTGATTGCTACATTGCATGGGCTCACAAAGTCTTTACTTTCAGTTTGAATATCTTCATACTTGTCTACAGAATGAAAAAAAATAACAAAACCAACCTGCCAATAGTCGAGCTGTAGCTCTAATGGTTCCCAGTTGTGTTGGTTGTGCGAATTGACAGACGGGGTTAGGGGGGCGGAGTCTATGAGTTGGTGGGGGGTATTGGAAGCAGCGGCCATTAGCAGCGGGACTGTGGGGGCCGCAGCGGGCGTGGCAGGGGGTGAGGGTCTCGGGGGCTGCCCTGTATTATTGGGAGGCACTGCAGGGGGTGATCCTCCACTCAGCATCTCCTCCATATCCATGGAATGTTGGTTGTTTTCTGAGGAACCTATTCTTACTTCCTGCAATTGTTACAATATAATAAAATTAGGTCATACAGTAAACTTGAGATCGTCCTGCAAAAGGAATGTGTTTGTAAAATATCCATTAAAGATATTTAATAAGTAAAGATGAAGTGTGCCATCCACTCATCTTATTTACATTATTAATAATATATAATTATTATTACTGACAATAAGACGATTCTTAAAAGGATCATTACAGCTGAAGGCCAATGCGATCCCAGAAGAAAACAGTAATTTAGATAATAGTTAATCCGCTGGCGATATAACATGTGGGAGATGCAGTGATATAACAGATAGATAACTTACATTAACAAATGGCACAAATATTTGAGTAGAGTCTTCATCACAGGATTTCTCTCTGTAGGCTACCATAGCTTCAGCTACAGGGAGTTGTATTGTAGGGCCGGATCCATTGATATATCTGGAAAAGAATGAGAAGAGAAATTAACAATTAATTGCAAAGCTATTCTACAACTCGTGAACAAATTTTTTTGTGCGATCTTACACCTTTCCGTCCCGTGGAGTCGCTGATAAAGAATAGGCCTTCCACTCTTTTCTATAAGTTTTAAGTGCCCTGTAAAAGGCAGGTATTCGTAACACACCACATTTTAAGACATTTAATATCTTCAGTTCAGCAATGAGGTATGCCACCCATTCTGAATGTGATAACTATTATTGACACAGAGAGGACAATATGTATGTATATCACAAACATGTTTATCACATGGCATGTGATGGCATGTTTATCACAAACAGTTGTTCCACTGGCCATCTCATATGTGAGAGATGCTGTGATGGGATGCATGGACTTACACTTTCCTGTGATAATGCCATCAGTGTGTTATAGAAAGAGATGATTCGATTGGTTCAGAATCTTTCTGAATGAAGGAGGCTTTATTCTACCTTGGAGTGTTGAGTAAAAATACAAATATGAAAAGAAAAATCCTCATCCTTATTAAATTATTATTGTTTTGTGTTACCTGTTTATCCTATTAGACAGCTCACTGGCATCGCTGAGGGATCCATCTGAAGCCCTCTCGCACATAGCTTGGAAGGCATCTCCACCAAACAGTACAGAGTAACCAGCGTCCAGTGAAGACAGGTACCTCGATATGTTGTTTACTCCTAATAAATTATCCAACACCATCATAAGTTTTTCAATTCATCATCATTAGATATGCAAAACGTGATCAAGATAAAGTAAAGAATATTTTATTTCCTTACACAGAGATATCCATATCAGTACAGCTAGTGGATATATCACTTATTGTGATAATCAGTCCAATCCACGACTTTGATGGTGCAAGTCAACACAATAGCAGTTACTCATGTGGTTGAGTATTGCAGTGTGAATAAAATAAAAATAAGCTATTATAGTAGTGGAGCTACAAAGCTATTGACAAAAAAATAAAAATTATACTTGTATAAATATTACATATGCTTACCCAGTGGTATGATATAGAAGCGAATGTGTCCTCCCCAATCAGGTGGCCTTAATGACCACAGTTCTACATACGCTCGAAGAGCACCACTTACAAGAGCGTCAGGTCCCACTAGTACTAACCGCACTGTCTGCATTGGTTTGGATGATGTGTTGCAACTAAAAATATAAAGAGAATATAATAAAAACATGAAGCAAAATATACTGTCACATTAAAATAATCCAAGATCACATAAATATCAGTTATAGTAGTAAGGGCAAGAGACGTATATGAAAACCTAAAAAAGGGATTGATGACATTATTCAAGTCATGGAAAAAATTGATTTGTATTTATCAAAACTAAAAATAATGGAAAAACTTTGGAAGGCCTGTTCAACAGTCGAATGACGAAGGTTTCTTTTTTTGCCTTTTAAATCTTAGTGGAAATACAAGGAGGAAACCTGCTACTTTCTGATCATTCTGATTCATAGCATTTAAAGAAGTAATTGATATTTTGTGATTCCGATGGAATTTTGCTGGACTAGGAAGGGTGTTCTGCGCTTTAATTTATGCAGCGAATCTTCTCAAAACCTTATTAGCAGGAGATGTTGTATTGAAATTAATGAGAAAACTCACTATTTGCATATTCGGTTAAGCAGTGCTTGTAATACAGCCCTCACTTCGTGATAATTGTTTGTGTGCAATGTAGGACTGTGCTGAGGGGGTAACCTCCATACAACTCCCTCTCTGGGGGGGTACACCAGCCACATGAGCTCCGGAGGGGGCCCCTCTTCACTGCCCAGTACACGGCTCAACATTTCCAGTAGACTACGACGAGGCTGAGTGCTCTAAGAACATAAAAATCAATCATTTTATTATTTGAAAAACATTTAAGTCAGAGGCATATAATTCCATAGATTTAACACTGAATACATAGATTTAATAATAATAATAAACTTTATTCTACAAAATATTTGGATAAAAAATAATAAGACTACAACAAGGTATAAACAAATAATTTTGTACAATGGGCGAGTTTATTGCATGGACACGATGTCTTCCAACTAACCCAATTTCAATTTAACAATTCATTGAGTTTCAGACAATAAAAAGTATGTTATACGTTACAAGTAAATAAATTATTGATGCTTGATTCCCAGTCAGGACACAATTTAGAATGACCTATTTCAAAATGTCCTGGGTCTGGGTGTTACATTTATATGTGTGAAGTGCATTACATATATGTGTATTGTTGCATTAGTCCCCATAATACAAGGATCATAACTTAGTTTGGGACTAGCTGGATTTCTGTGAATAGTCTATGTATATTATGTACATAAATAAAATTAAAAAATCAGGAAAACCTGTGATATAGGACAGACAATGATTCTAGCTGGGTCGTCTTTTGAGAAGGTCCAATGATAATCGGGCATAAAGAGCAATGCTCTTTCAAGAGATGTTTCTAATGGTCCGGACAACTCTCTCCTACAATATATTGTGTACCGATCTACTAATAGTGTTTTGGGGTTAAACTGGATGGAACAAAAACTATTACAGTATCAACTATTCAGAAAAACAGAAGAGTAAAAATAAGAATCTCAGTTGTAGTTGGGAATTGCGTACCTCTGCATTGGTGGGACTCTGTGCGGAATGTTCTGACTGTGAGGGTCTTAGCCCCTGTTCCATGGGTATGGTGAGAGAGTGCTGTTGGTGTTGTTGTTTCTTCCTAACTCCTGAGCTACTTCCTCCTGAGCTAACAGCTGAGCGGAATAACTTGGACCGTTTCTCATCCTACAAACATTAAAAAATATTAAACTTACACTAGGCAATTTAATCTTATCTACCTTGCATGCTATTGTGAAAATAATTAGTTGGCAGTATGGTCTTGTAATTTATTCTATGCTATAATCAAATACGTGTAAATAAATCACAATAGGCACAAAGAATGAATGAAATTTTCACATGGATCAAATTTTTAATGATGGGGTGAAACAGCATGTCAAACATGTCTAAATAGTGCTTTATCTTTTCTTTCTGCCACTGTGAGGAATGCAGTGTGAAAAAATAGACAGAAACATAAATATGAGTTCCTCACCTTCTCCTTTGGAGGTGATCCTGAGAGTTGGTCATTATTGATCTGCTCCCTGTTATCTGATAACTCATCCTGATCCAAATATGGCAACAGTGATCCGTCAGGACCTCCCAGACTTCTGTCACCTGGCCGCCTCCACTGATCATTCTCTGAATTACAAAATAATCATGAAAAATTATTGAAAAAAGAAGAAAAATGTATAGGTACAAGTATTAAGTACACTTATGCAGAAAACAGCCCTTCTACTAAAAGTATTATATAGAAATGTAGTCCCAAATGTGTTGAGCATGTGTGACTATATTTTTAATATTTTTTTTGTAGATTGTCCACTTTTTACATAATTAATTACACTTAATTAGTAATTAGTATTATAATTAAATAAATATACACGCCAAATACAGAGGCTACATAACAAAGTACAATAAATCAAAATTAGAAATACAAAATGCAAAGAAGCAAACTCAAAAACAATAAGCCAAAGTATAAGTATATTAGCAAAGATAAGTAATAATAATGCAAATTAGTATGTATAATAAATAGAAACAGTAAAGAAGCAATTAAATAATAAAAGAAGCGTTAAGCAGTAGCTGAAATTGTAGAAACCCTGAAACAGTCAAAGGTTAGACGAGGAGGAGGAAAGAAAATGATTAGAATATAAAAATATACTGAGTGATTTATATCCATATTGGTAAAAACATGCAAAATTTCATTCATTTTGAGTTTGTCATTCATTTTGAAGTACTCATAATGTCTTATAAGAAGACGAAAAATTGTGTACTAAATTAAAATAAGAAGTGTATATTTTACAAAAAGTCAACTCTTCCAATATAAAAATTATTTAAAAAGTTCTCATCGAATTTATTGATTCATTTAAAATACACAAAGTATTTTGTAATCTATTTTTTTCACACACCATTATTAAGCAAAGTTGAAAAATTATATAAATTATTTGCCAAGTTATGTGGAGACTATCACTATGCAGTGATTGCTTTATAACTGTATCATATTGACACAAAACAGTCAAATCTAGTGAAATTTATGTGAAAATTATTATAGAAAATCAATGTTGACATTATAATTATTCAAATTAATTTGGATACCAAACCACTCATATCACAAAATAAACAAGTTAATCCCATAGAATACAGATGCAACAAGAATGCAGTGTGCTGAAAGAATGTCAATTTAGTAAAAAGTGTGCACCCTCCATGATAATAATTTATTAGATAATAATTAATCTATTACCATAATGAAAAAGTCCACATTTATATAAAAGTATATGTCTTAATAATTGTTGGCCTACATAATCTATAATCTTAATACTTGAATAATCAATTTGTTTATTTGGATTACTCAATACTAGTGAATGTAAAATACTGATTTTAAAAAAAAAAAAATTTTTATACCACCACGGCACATCCCACAAGTGGGGTAGCCAGCAGATCAGCTGCATGTAAGAAACATGAAAACTGTCCTCTCCGTGCCAATATAAAATCAAGACATTCAGGATGGGTGGCAAACCTCATTGCTGAATTTAAGATGTAAAATGTCTCAATTTTTTCGAACACCTGCCTTTTACAGGACACTTGAAAACTTACGCAGAAGAGTGGGAGACCAATTCTTTACCGGGTGCTCCACGGGATAAAAAAAAAAGATAAATCCAAAAATTAATCTGGGTTTGTAATAAATTTAAAAACACTCCAAACACCATTACAACAACAATAAGTTAGTATCGTGAAGGTGGAGTATTCTTCTTTGGAGAATCCGTTTATTTTACAAGTATTTTTGGTGTTTTAATTCTATAGAAATAAATTATTTTTACAAGATTCATTACACTTTGATACAAAAAGTACTGGAACAATTTCTAGGAAATATTGCAAACTATTGCATTATTCGAAATGAGGTATTACGTGCATAATAAACCATTTTAATGTAATAAACCACAGTATTTTTAATTTTTAGATTCCTTCTTGTTTCTTGTCCGAAGATGACTGAACATATCAAACGAAATAATGAGAATGAAGTAAATGTATAATGACATTACAAATAAACTTTGCAATAGTAAAAAAACATCTACAGCATAGAAGAGAAAGTATAACAGAGAAAAATGAGGTACTGTCAAAATTAAGGATAAAAAACGTGGTTCACATCAAAATAGGAGAAACAACGAAACAAGAAAAGCCGAGATACTGTGCTAGACAAGTTGAGTAAGGAGAAACTGTGCCGTAATCAAATCAATCAAGCAGAGAGTAGGTGTCTCTATCAAGATCATATCCTAATACAATATTCTTGTAACTATATACTGATGTTCCACACAGCTATTGATTTTATTGCATTAATATTATAAACAATATGGATCCACATCCTTCTGACACGAGGTAGACACTATAAATATTGATTTATTCTACTCATTCTTCATTTTGTAACATCAATGATTGATGAAATAAATAATTTTCATTAATCGTATCAACATTAACTTTATAATGCTTAATCTTTCTAAGTTAACAAAATGAAGTAGCACTTTATTTGTGTTGTGTTACATGAGTATTTGTGAATTCAGAGTCCGCTGTTGTGTATAAATTAATATGCTCACGTAACAAAACACAAATAATACATTAATACATTTTATTAACTAATTAAAATAATTATTCACTGATTCAATAATGCTTGCATTAGTTCTTGCAGATTGAGAATCACTTGCTGACGTATGCTATGTTAGTACATAGTCTTACATAGGATTACAATTTGTAGTAGTATCACATGTCTAAAATATTTCAAAACTAATTGCCCCCTCACCAACAAAATGCCTGGGAAACAATATACTCACCTGAGGAATTATTTGTTGCAACGAGTCGTTTGTCCTTTACGGTCTGTGTGGAGGAGTCTTGGGCGAGTGGAGACATGATGATGGTCTTGTCTTGGAGGTTGGAATGATGTTGTTGATGCTGTACCACAGAGGGCATCATACCTCCAGTCACAGACATCCGGGGAACTGACATATGCGAGCGAAAATAAGCTCAGCACAAATAACAAAGCAAATACAATCACACACATACATACATACACAGAAATACATACATTCACTCTTATACACATAATACATTTAGTATATGTACGTTGATGTAAATCATTCAAACACATGAAATATATATCTCATACGCACTAAAGCAAAATAAAAACAAATAACTAACAGCCATCATTATATGTTGCTTTGCACAATACTTAACACAACTGAAATATTTTCATAACAGAACAGATAACGTAAACTTCACAGAAGGAGAATGTAGTGTTGAATAACTTGTAAAAGCTAAAAACATAATATGTATTGAATGTTCAACATTTTGTTGGCACTATGCAAATCATCCATGCAGATATGAACAAACTTAACAAAACACTATGCAATATAACTTAAACAGTATATATTCCAACATTCTTTGCTCAGATGCAAAAACATTATGACAGGACTGTCATCTGCTACATAACAATGGTGTATTCAATTTACACGTAACTGTTTTGCAAATACGTGGAATGCACCCGAAAAAGGAAACTGTACATTATGTCTATGTATGTATTGTAAAATAATAATAATATAATAATAATAAACTTTATTGTACAAAATATTTAAACAAAAAGAATGAGATTACAACATGGTATATACAAATATTTTGCACAATGGGCGAGTTTATCGCAGGGACGCGATATCTTCCAACTAACCCAAATACGATATCTTCCAACTAAAACAGATTGCCAACATAAGTTCTCCAATTTAAAACAATTGTGTTAAAAGAGTCCATCAGTGTTAGAATATATGAACTCAAACTACAATGACATTTCCCACGAGTCGAGTGGTCAGTTATTCTCTCTGCTATAAAAAATGGATGAGATGGTCTGGCTGGGTGGCATGCCTAACTAAAATGGAGACAATAAATGTCTTCAAAGTCATGTTAAATGAATACACAAAAAAAAAATTATGTCATAACAAGAGTTAATTTCGAATATCTCCAAATTCTTGAGAGCATTACACAGCTCATATTTTACATGCAATGCCGATATGTACATATAATAAATGTGGTGTATGTATGTGTATAATGTGTAGATATAGAAATTTGTATGTATGTATATAGACACATTCAGATGTGTTAAGTATTTATCTTATGCATATTACTGTTGCATTAGTAACTTTAAACACATAGTAATGGCTCATCACTCGACATGCACACACAACTTATAATAATTTAAATAACAATAAAACATTAGCTGTATTATTATTATTTATTATAACAAACATTATTATTCCTATTGTCACAATAAATCAAATGTATAACGAAATTCTAAGAAACTTTACTGAGGAAAAAATAAAAAAATATAACACTATTAAATTCAATGAATCCCTGAAAATAGAAATTCAGTGAATAAACTTATTTGAGAACATCTAAATGTTCTAATTTTAAAAGTTTGATGAAACATTATCTCAAAAAGGTTATTAATTTTTTTTATATGTATTTAATCAAAATTTATTTGAAAATATTATCCATATAATAATATACAACATATAACATTGTAAAAAATATCTTCATTAAGAAAGTAAAATTCAATCAATGACAAAATTTAATGCTAAAATCTGTAATAACAGACTTATATCAACAACACTGAAAAATGTTGCCATTTTCTATTTTGATTTATAAGTACCTGATATTTTTAATGACTTAAAAAAAATGAAAGATGATGCATTTAGACCCTAAATAACTATAAAAATATATACATTCTTTATTATGTTATCCCTCATGTTAAATTCACATCAAACTGCATGCAAATATAGTACCTAGTCTGTAGACAATATTATAAAGATATAAATATTTTTATTTGACGCTGAGAAATTATTCACTAGGAACATAGTGACGTAAATGAATTACAACAGTATCCACTATTCTCATAAATAAAAATACTTGTACCTTATGTAAACATTCCTGATTTTCATTTTCAAATTCTAAATAATAAAATACTTAAATGAAACTGTTTTTCTTCATAAAATTCCTTAAAATATCTGCTAAATTTTACTTCCTTTTAGAAGGATTAGCTGTGTAACGGTTGCGGCATATTTTTTTATCATATTAAGTATTAATACAATTTATTATCTATTACTTGACTTTTGATTTAAACAGTAATATACAAAATATAAATACACTGTGGGAGAAATAATATAGACATCAAAAACATCAATAACAATCGTTCCAGGAAAATACTTTTAATAATATGGTTAACTTTTAAGATAATCCATTCATTACTGGATACCATTCCTTCAGCACATTATATTTATAATAAATTATCCAATTTACTAAATAAGAAGGACCGTACATAAATAACCCTTACAAAAAATGGAGTCTACATACTAAAATAAAAATAATTGTGATGACTGTGATGCTACATATGTAGACATGGTAACGAGGAACTTGCTTAACACATCACACTAGTATTGATTTACCCGAAGATGGCAAAGGTTTGCCGAAATTAATAGCGATTAATGAGTCAAGTAACAGATAATACAAAGTATAAATACTTTAAATTAAAAAAAAAAAATATTTCACACTAGATAAATTATTAAAATAATACAATTAAATGTAAAAAAAACTATCACTGTTTTTGAAAAGCAAAATAAAAACATCAATGACTATTCTAAAATTATGTAGTTCATCAAAAATTAGAACCCATCCTCAGCGTCAAAGAGGACAAAGTTGATTACATATATAAAATATGCCTATATGAAATAAGATTCTAAGTTTCTGAGATATTACATACTGACATTACTAAGATTTTTTTAACAAAAGTTTACTGACAAATAATTTACTGACTTATTAAATACTGACAAAAGATTTAAAAATGTTTGCCACTAACTACAATTAATGAAGTTCTTTATATATTCATTTCTTAATACATATTATATAGTAAAGTGTGAACAATTATACAGTGTTCAGTTGGCTTACCTGCTGGTTGGTGTGGGTTGTCATGGTGTGCTAGGCTCCTGGAGCTGGCAAAGAAAGGTCTTAGCGAAGGTTTTGGTGTTGAACTAATACTGATTGTGTCAAGTTCCTGGCCAGAGTCTTCCCCGCAAGATAGTGAGTCCAACTCCTAAAAATATATCGTAATGAGAAAAAATATGTACATCATATTATATAAGCAAACTAAAGACATCACTTTTCCAACGGCGCTACCCCACCCTTGAGGTAGATACTCCATTAAAAGGCACCAAAGATATTATCCATCATAACGGGTACAAGAGAAATGATATCTAGCTGTAATGCCAGTATGAGTCTTACACTAGCTGTAAAAAGTTAAATATTTTTTTCAAAAGAGATTTTATTTAATTACTTAAATATACCAATTTGGGTTTCTGAAAAAATAGATTGTGTTATGAAGGCAGAGTAGCTTAGCAGCAAGATTCAAATTATATACCAGGCTAACAACAATCTCTTTTTCCACTGCTACAGGTTATTGCATAGTAAAATTGTTATTAAAATGTACAAATATTTTCCATTGAATTACCTGAAACAGCTCGTCAATTTCCCTGGAACCTTCCAGAGTGTTGCTATTTCTGTTGCCTCCTGGTTCCATCTCCTCGGGCACCCTGAACCTCCTCAGCAACGCCACAAATTTTTGCTTCAAATTACGTTGCTGTTCACATCAAAACGAATACAACAATTAATTACATAAAAATGCAACAGTATGTTGAAGGATACTAAAGTTGGTGTTAAAGAAATTACAATAGACAAAAGAAGCTGGTTGAAATTGTTGATAAATTATGTAATATTTTTATTACCTAAATTTAATATATTATATTGATGATGTATGAGGGTACCTATACAAATTGTGATATAGAACAATACCATGCCATCAGATCAGATCAAAATGTAAAACAATAATTAATGAATGAGTGATGGTATTACATTATGTAAAAATGTTCCACACTTGAAGACAGAATAATCATGTAATGGTATGATAGAATAATAATGCATGTAATAATATATTTATTTTTTATGTATGAAAAAGCTTATTAAATGGCTGTTAATGACTGAATAAATAAATAATGATTAATGCCATGTACGTAGAAAGCCCATTGCATGTGATATGCTGAAATAGTTGCGGAATTGAGGTAAAAGTAATAATAACAGAAACACAAGATGGGAATTTGTGGAGATGAAAAAGTAAAAAAAAGACAGTAGTGCTGTGGAAGGATCGGGGGGATAGAAAAACAAAGAAATAAATAAACAAAAACTACTACATACAGCCATCTTCCCCCGGTTTCCACCTTTCCTTTTGCTTAGTCTGTGTTCTACATCACTATCGCTGTCTCTCTCAGCCCCCTTGTTTCCCATATAACTGTCTCTGTCCATATTCGAATAGCCCATATCCCTGTCATGGTCCAGCTGGAAAGACATTCTTTGATATACACCAAAATTCTTCACCAAGCAAATTCCATTTCAAATATCATACAAGCGACGATGCCTAATTTTGAAATATCCATGAAATAGGCATCACACCTCTAAATGAATTAATCAAAATGATTTTGCTATTTGTGATGATTTGTCGGAGAATTCAAAATCAGTCAGATAAAAACAAATTTCTCTACATAAAAGCCACTCAAACATTCTTCTTACGCTTAAAACAAATTGACAATTCGTGTGTATATCCTTAGTACATTGCCAATCAGAATTCTTACAAAAGATCAAATCCATTTTTATAACATTCTTTTGCCAATTAAATAAAAGAAGGATTTTTTTTCAGGATAGGATCGAATACAAAATTTTTACAAAAATAAATGATAAAATGTAAATTTTTTCTCTTTGAGATTAATTTAAGCAATTTGATGGCAGAAATCAATTCAAAAATTGCAAGGTTATTCTGTTAAAAAATATATTTAAAGCTATCAATAACTAAACATAAGATTGAAACAAGGTTTTTTCATTCAGAGCAAATTTTATGTTACTGAATCAGCTCTTACTGTGACATTCCTAATTTTGCTGACAGCGTATTGTATTAATTTGTATAAAGAAGAATAAACTAGCAAAACTGAGAAATCTCATATATGCGGTATTATGATCACATTATACATTTGCTGTTTCTCAAGGCTGTAGAAATAGTAAGTTCCACCCCTCACCAGCGCCATGGTGACGTCGTCGGTAACATAACCAAAAATTCGTGTCGAAATGTATTGGAACTCATGTGTAACTCAAGTGGCAACGGATTGATCATGACGTCATTGTAGAAATATTTGGCCATGTCACCATGGCTTCCCAGTGAGGGATGGCATTTAGTGTTGCAAAACACTCAACATATATACATACAATGACAATGCAAAAAAGCTATGTACAAATCACAAGCTGATTGAAATATTCAACTATTGAAGACTCTTAAGTCTAAAATGAGATGCATATTTGAAATTATTTATCTTTTTATTTAAAAAAGTTATACTTGGTTTTTATTATAAACCCAAATACAACCTTACACACAACTTTTACAGTAAGCTAAAAGCTTGTGTTGTGAAAGCGGTGTTAACCGGCATCTGGGATTGAACCGCTCTTGTGCGTAAAGGCGAGACTCTATTGATATTTTGTAAAAGGTGAATAACTTCAATCAAGCCTGTAACTTATATTATTTTAAAGAAATTGACAAACAACACAAGTACTACCGATAACATCTGAAAAGCACACCAGCAATACTATAAATTTTTGCTGAATTTAAACAAAAGCGGCGATGAGCATTTTATTAACATTTTATACACTCAAAAAATATATTCACCACTTGAATAAAATAAAATTGATATTTAAGTTTCTTATAGGTACATTCCCAATAATTAATTGAATAATAATAAATTTGAAATCAATCATCAAAAAAATATTTATTAATTTTTTATGTATGGGCTGTAAAAATCAATAATATTGATGAACTTTAGTAATAAATATTTTGTTTACTTTTAGAAATCTCTCTCAGATTCTTAACAAAAAATAAGACACATGTGTAAAATAAAAAAAAAATTGCCAATAAATATAACAATTATCAGCAGATCTTCAAAAACTCTTTTGCGCATTAAAAATATTGACTGAACTCTATTTAAACAAAATTTTCAATGTAATTTTATACAGACAATTCAGATGGAAGGTGATGAAACGTGACTATTTGGATAAAACTAACAGAAGAGTTATCATAAAACAACAGATAATTAATTACATTACACTTCAGTTAGATTTGGATACTACTACAACACTGAACATTATGCACTTGCAGTTGACCAGATACATAAATGGTTTGAAACATAAATGTTACGAGATGAGGACCACTAACCTTGGTATATGAGAGATCACTTTTGTTATACGCCATGGCTCTATGGGGCCTGTTAGGGTTGTAGGATGTCATGATTCCCTCGTCATTATCCTCCACAGAACTGAATTCAGCCTCTTCTTCTTCATCAGAGTATCCACGATCTAAAAAAATAAATATAACAAACTTTTTTAACACTGCTAAATACACCGAAAAACAAGTGTTGGTATATTTAAGTTTAATGATTAATTTTAGTGTTGCCTGTGGAATACAAAAAATATGACAAGTCTACCACTCTTTTTAATATTATTGGTGGATTGTAAAAGACATTGAAACTTTAAAATCAGTGATGAAGTATGTCACTGAGCCTTAAGGCAAATAGAGGAATACTACATCAACACGGCATATTTCACAATTGGGGTAACTAGTAGACCAGCTGCATGTAATGAACATGCAAGCCATTTTCTCAGTGCTAACATAAAATTAAAACATTCAGAATGGATGGCAAACCTCATCACTGAATTTAAGATTCTGGATGATTTTGTTTTGACGCCGTTTAACAGTCCCTAGACCGTATCAAGGGCGCCGGTAAGCCTAAGATGTAAGTTGTCTTTATTTTTTCAAACACCTGTCTTTTACAGAACATTCGGAAAATTACAGAAAAAAGTGGGAGACCAATTCTTCGCCGGGTAAGCCCGGTGGGTGAAATAGAGGAAAATAATTAAAATCCTCGTTTTGACTTACCAGCGATTAGAAGCGTATTGTTATTTTTATTGTCGTGATCCACAGGTGTGGAGCTGAGCTGGTGTACTGCTATCCTGGCTATGGGCACACTGCCTCCTCCTCCTCCCCCACCAGTAACTCCTCCTCTCTCTCCGCCCTTTTCACCTTTACCCCCACCACTCTCACTGCACAACTCTAATTCCATGTCCATTGATCTTTGCAGTACCTGCAGAAAATAAGGTTATTACTATATTGGACAAGATTGAAGTGTCATTTATCTGCCAATGCAACTCAAGGACATTAAATTTTAACAATTCTAGGGCACTGATATACTATTAAAAATGATAAAGGCAAAGATAAACACAATTTTTCTGTCAATTTTTTACCTGATCCATGCGAATGATTCCTTCTGCAATAGTTTTGTATCCAAGGATGGTTCTGTTCTTATATTTCTTCCGTCTCTGAAGCAAGATTTGCAGTCTGGAAATAAGGAATAACAAAATTGTGAGTTGACTATGTTCTGCAAAATTATAACAATAATAAAAAACTTTAATTAATAAGAAATGTGGTAGTAAGATTGCAATAAAAAGACTTGTCAAGGAATGGCTGCTGAAATGTGCATTTGTATATAATTGAAATTTTGTAAATACTTTAGTTGTTAAGTTTATGTTCGATGCTTTGGATTAGGTTGAAATAAATTATGTATATATTGTTATTTTGTAAGGAACGCGCCGACAAATCTATTTTAATGGATTTGGCGCGACTGTATATTTGTATTTAATGGTTATATTATATGAAATAAATAAATAAAAAAAAAAAAAAATTGCACAAAAAAATTCAACATTATTAAATAAACATTGCAGATGACAAAACCAATCAGAAACCTCGATTGGAGAACCACGTCTACACAATGCAACATTGTGTAGAATCTAATCGGAAGAAGTGAGAAAGGTGTCCCAACGCTTACGAATTGGCTCTAGGCTGGCTTAAGTGATCACTTTCGGTGTCCATGGACAACGTTCACAAATTCCACCATTCTCACTATCACGATGTAAACCTTAGAAGCAACCATCTTTTTGGGATCTCATTATGTCATCTGCACCCAAATCCGGTTAAACAATAAAAAAAAATAGTAAATATTCTAAACAAACATTGCAGAATTTAAACCAGACAAATAAATTTGTGCAATGGGCGAGTTTATCGCAGAAGCGCGACATCTTCCAACTAACACATTAAAGAAAAACTAAAATAAAATAATAAATAATTATATTCAATAATGAGTAGTTATTTTATGTACCTGTTTCCATCCCTCTTAACGAAGTGTGGGTACTGAAGGCTGAAGTTGAGATCGAGGTCAGTGTCCAGATTGAGTGGGTTGGGCGGTAGAGTAATCTCATTACTGCGGAGAGTTCTCTTGGAGGAGTGCATGCGGGCTGCCAAAGACACTGAAGACAGCCCCGCGGGTAGAGGCGCCATCAGTGTCAGATGGGTGATGGTGAGCGTGCATAGCCTGAAACAAGAAATATATTTTTGAATAAAAATAACTAAACGGCGTTTAATACAAGACATACATAAATTAATCAAAAATAAATCTCATAAAGCACTCAAAATCGTAAAATAAATATGAATCATAAATGCACAAAAGATATTCATATATTATTGACGCAGTAATTTGAGTTTGAATAAATTAAAAAAATCTAACAATTTGTTTGTATAGACCTGAAGAAAACACGTAAAGGTCGGTATATTACATACACACAGGGATTATCCCAAGGATTTAGTGCCGTGTTCACGTTTCCCTTGTTTTTGATGCGTCATTATCGCAATTAAATTATGCAGGGAATATAAAAACAAGCAAAAACGAATATCACGAACACGAATAGCCGCCTGCTGTGGATCTGCCTTGATTTACCTAAATCATAAACAAAACACACAGGTCAGTGTTGCATAATAAATTTGTTACACATTATACCACATTAGAACTACGAATACTAATGAATTATTATAATTTTGATATTTGTTTTTTTTTATCCTGAATTATAAATCTTTTTCGATTTTTTTCTTTCTATCGTGAATTTTGGCAATGATCGTAATAATACATTTATTCGCTCATAAATCTTCATTTAACACGAGTCAAATGGAATAAATACAAAATTAAGATAGAGTATAGAGAAATCGATATCATTCAATACAAGGAAGTCGAAATGAATATACATTATCACGGGGTTAACTTAATAGAAAGATAAATTGACTTTGAATGTCTATATAGGAAACAATAGAATCCTCGTCATTATTTTCCGCTGTCTCGGAAAGGAGACAGGTGTATAGGATAAAATCGTGATACTAATACATAATATTCAAACGAGATATACCTACGCTAGTGCCCGATAATGCAAGAAGCATAGTTGCTTGCAGCGAATCAGTAGAGTGAATTATTCAACAACGTTTCCAGGAAATATATTAGTAATACAAGAATATCGTACATCTCAAGCCGACGTTGGGGATTTGAATATTGATGAAAAGGAACGCGATGCAGAGGCTTTAAAGTAGTGCATATAATATCAGGAATGCAAGACCTGAGATACGATAGACAGAAAGCTTCAGAACTTTGAGAACGTTCAGAATGTAATAATAATAGCCAGCGGAATCGACATCCTTTGAACAATACCGAAATAGTAGTATGCACGTTGTATTGTAATATAATATTGCTTTGACTACTATATAGGTGAAATTTTCAGTGAAGTAGAAAAGATTCCGAAATAATGCAAACATTTTGTATTGACTTAACCCTATCCTTCCACTAAATAGGTACTCAAAGACAGTATTATGTAGTTCAAAATTAGGAAATTCCATAAGAAAGTAATTTATCAACTTCCGCGTAATGTTAAAATATATACAATAGTTTAAAATTTTAGGGTTTCATAAAAGTGAAAAAAAAAATGGAAAATGAATCACTTTTTAATTTACTCCAGTGAAGGGAAACTTTGAAATTCTGGTTCAGTCTTTTATAAACGATATATAGAAGTATCAAGGATATATTTGAGATTTGAAATAACTCAAACAATTTGTAATACCTACCAACTCAATTAACAAAAGAAACTGTTGTATAATTATTAGGATCAGAAATATTTGGATTTCCGACAGTGGAATCTATGACTCGGCTTAGGAAATAATAGAATGAGACTCGTGTGGTGGATTACTGGCTATCGGCTCGTACGTGACGTGAAAAACAAACACTCAGCCAGGACTCCGGTAATGTACGTGGACACGGTGAGTTCATTCATTCACAGATGAAAGCGAAAGTTTGTACGAGATAAGCAAAATAATCCAACAGCGCTCGCGTGGTGAACCAACCACCAGCAAACTTTGAGAGTGTGAGGAATAATCAGTACGGAAATACCTACATTAGGGTGTCTCTTATTTGGTCGAAAATATTTTTTTTTCAGTTATTGAAACGCATACCCTCTAATTGTGTTTATTAGCCTACTACTTACCCAAATACAGAATTTAAGCTTTCTACGTTGATTGGAACCCGTGCCGACAGAGCCTCAAAGTTTTGGAAAAAAGCTGCTTGAAGCGTCTTTTAAATTTAGCTGTAGATCATCACTTAATACCACTATGTTAGCTAAATATTGATAAAAACACAAATTGATATGGAGCGTTTCTTATAATTATCAAAAAAAGTTACGAAATTTATATTAATTAATGTGGATATATCCTCTAAAAAGTCTCTTTTTCAGTCTAGGTACATTTTTCTATGTTCATGCACACAACGTCATAAGAACTGATTGTATTTTTCGTCTGCGGTTATCAAACCATGTAAGCCTTGGATTAATTTAACAGCTCTTTCAGGTGTGTCATTCACTGCTTTTAAGTTAGATATCTTTTTTTTAAGCTTCCACAAATGCCACGATTTCTTTATACGAAGATACACCTTCTTGAAGGAAACTGCTGTCAAGTTTTAGTTGTGAAAATAAATCTTTGCTCTAATCTTGACGGATACAAAATAACTCATTTTTTTTCCTACAAAAACATTATGTAAGGCTACTTGTAGAATATTTAAAAATAACATGGTTTAACATATTAAATTGAACACTACTACCTTACATATGGAGAGCCAGACATCTGTTCCTTCGATTGTTTATATCTCTTACAGAAATCACGAAAGTTTTCTTTTTTGCAAATTTTCTACAGTGTTTCCTCATCTGTTCATCAATTTCATCATAAAAATTAAAAGGATGGCTATTTCTCTTGACAAGTACTGCAAAATCTTGACTGAACTTGGTCGCTTTGGAAATCAACTTGTCAATTTTTTCTTTACCTTTTAATGTTTTCAAAAAACACAAGCTTGATTCGGCGCTTTCACCACCAAACAGCATTCAAGCAAGGGCATTACATGAATTACCACAATAAACAAACAAGCATCTAATAAAGCGTCTTTGTCCATAGCGCCTATTTTAAACTGAGACTTCAAGAAACATATTTTTGATGAGTAAATAGCTCTTTCCATCCATCGTGCTTGATGCATTGCGCCAGTAGGACTGATTTTCAATTTACGTGGATGCCAGAGGCTCTCTCAGGGGTATCAAAGCTGTGTAAAGCAGCAGTTGCCAACGAGCTCTCTGAAAGTATACGCTTTAATCTCTTTTTTTCTTCTGCTAGTGTTTTCAGCCTTGCACTTTTTCAATTTCAGCCATTTTTTTGTCAACACCCGCTAAGTATCCTGGTACGTCTTGGTTCTCTTTGCTTTTACAATAATCTATTATCTTCTTTAATTTTAAGTATTTTGAGAGCATCGGCGTATACGATATTGCATAAATTATCCAATTCAAATTGAATGTTCTCCTCATGGTGCCTATGAAAATCCTGAATCTTCTTGCTATTTTTTGGCAGCTCTTGCCAGACCTGATAAAGATCGCCTGAACTCTTAACACGATTAGTAACATCTCTTTTATGTATTCTAGCCTTTTTCCAGTATGTAATGCACACGCGTATTACTAAATTTTCGCTTTCACTAACATATTTTGTCTGCTAAAGGCTTGTTTTGGCAAAGGATAGTCCTTGACCAGTTTTTGAAGGATGAATATAAAACAAGACCGCGACACGCTCATCATACTAGATTCAGATCGAATGAGGGATATTTGGTACCAAAATATAATAATAAATACGGTAAGAGAACTTTAGAATATAATGTGCCTAAATTGCTTAATATGATGCCGACATCTATTAAGAAATGTGGTAGCAAGATTGCAACAAAAAGACTTGTCAAGGAATGGCTGCTGAAATGTGGATTTGTATATAATTGAAATTGTACTATAGTTATTAAGTATATGTTTTGCTGCTTTTGGTTAGGTTTAAATTATTTATGTATATATTGTTATTATGAAAATGAACGCGCCGACAAATCCTGTAATGGATTTGGCGCGACTTTATAATTGTATTTAATGTGTATTATATGATATTAAAAATAAAAAAAAAATAAAAAATAAAAAAAATTTAATTTAATATCGTGTATGTCGAGAGTTAGAACTGCGAGAACTTTACGATTTGACGGTAATTTTGACCCTATCATCTATTGATTTACTTCACCAACCAAGAAAATACTTTTTATATTGCTTCTTAAAAATAAGACATTTTACATCTTAAATTCGGCGATGAGGTTTGCCACCCATCCTGAATGTCTTAATTTTATATTGGCACGGAGAAGACAGCTTGCATGTTTATTATATGCAGCTGGTCTGCTGGCTACCCCACTTGTGGGATATGCCGTGATGGTATAGTAGTAGTAGTAGTAGTATATTGCTTCTTAGTACCACTGACATCTTTGAAATATAAAAAAAACCGTGATAATTACAAGAAAAGCCGAGACTGAGTGACAGTAACAACGGGCACTCACCGCCCCTTTGAGTTTTTGTATGAAACTTGTATGAAGATGTTTCCGTGCAAGTCGGCACGGGTTGCACTGTTCCGAATAAGATAAAAATTGGTTTTTGAGTGTTTTAGGACCAAATGAACAAAATAATAGCCTATGCGTTGTAAAATTAAAACTTTGAAAAATAAGGGACACCCTAACCTACATACATAAGAACTGTGCCTAACAATATTTGTATAATATGACGTCATAATAAAAATGGATTTGTTGTTAGTTTGTAAACGTATCAACAAGTTTTATTGGAAACACGCACACCACATTAATATAATGCATACAATGGCTATACTCGATTTTCGATTAAGCGAAGATTAAAGCTATTTTGAGCCATTTAATTAGGAACCTTGTGGATGAAAAAACAACGCTCATTTTTACCGATTACCGATGGATATTCTCATTCATCATCATCATCATCGCCCTCAACGCTCCTCTCGAGAGCACAGGGCAGAAACCAGCCTCCTCCATTCAGAGCGTCTCTGCGCCAATTGCGTCACCTCTTTCCACGACATTCCCTGCGCTCTGATATCGTTGTCATAGGAACGGTGTATTGTGAAAGAGGGACGCCCGGGCCGACGGAACCCCTGCGGACGGAAGAACAGTGCTCTTTTTGGCCAACTATCATTAGGCATTCTCAAAACATGTCTATATTCAAAACATATTCTCATTAGCAAGCATTATCCAACTATCATTAGGCATTCTCAAAACATGTCCATGTCCAAAACATATTCTCATTAGCAAGCATTATCCAACTATCATTAGGCATTCTCAAAACATGTCCATGTCCAAAACATATTCTCATTAGCAAGCATTATCCAGTAAGGATTGTGGTTTCATCCGCATCGATTTACTATTTGTTGATGTTATTGCTAATATATGATTAGGTACTTTAAAATATTATTACCGAAACAAAAGATTTTATTATGGAATTATTAGTTCATGCATATCGAACTATACTTACCTACGGGTATATTCGCCAGTAAAATTGTAATTCTCTGGGAAGCATTGCATTGCATGTGTACGGGCGTGCCAGTTCGCGAGCTTCGCAGATTCTCAGAGGAAGTCGTAAATAAATTAATAGGTACAACGTAGGATGTTTTAATTAAAATGAGACACGAATAAACTCGATGCAGTCAAAATCCGGCCGATAATATAAGGTATGAATTATATCTATAGAATTCATGAAAATATAAAACGATCAAATTGTTTGAAGTATGCCCGAGGATCAAAGGAACAGATTCAATACAAGATGAAAAAAAAGTCATTAGACCATTCGAGATCTTAGACTGAAGTCTGACGTCTTTCAAGCGAGTAGTTAAAGAGAAAATGATTTTCTCAAATACAGCCTCTGAAACCTTCCCCAATCGCTTCTGTCTCCATCTCTCCCCTTTTTATACATTATGTTCAACTAGGTTAGTTTGAAGAGATCCAAACCTTTGCGATAAACTTGTTATCGAAGCTGAGATACAAAAGAATTAATTTTTCAATTATCATAACAAAATGTTTTGAAGGCGAAGCAGCATTGGTTTGTATGGTAGCTGCACTCATGGGTAAAACACATTTTAGCTGTAGATTCGTATGTACCGAAACATTTTTATTGCTTATTGGGTTAAGGAGTTTCCTCTGCAAATCGCATTTTTTTCACATTATTATGTATGCGGTACGACGAACTTCAAGATTTTATACAAATTAGTTTAATATGTGGACTTCATCAGATAGATTACCTTGGCCGTAGATGGTATAAAATTATTGCAATAAGTACCCATTATGAAAACACGGTATATTTTATTACTCAGCAACTACCTAGATAAGCAATTTTCAAAGTCTCACCGTAAACTTCAAGTTGAAGTTATGGTTTATGAAATTCTAAAAGCTTCAACTAATACAACCTATTAGAGTGAATTATTTGGAAGGAATAATTTGAAAGCTGGCGTGTTGTCAGGTGCCGTGGATTTGCTGCTTATAATATAAAACATAATAATATTCATACAAATAATAACTGTAACGACAATAAAAGCTCATAAAGAACTTCAAATGTTTGAAATACTGATGGAAGATTATCGATATCTCGATTTTCTCCTACAATCACTTGTAAAAAAATAAATAAATTTCAATTATTTTACCAAGGGAATGTTCAGAATGTAATAAAAAAACGATCAGTCTATAAATGAAAGGAGAATTTATTTAGGATCACATTTGTACAGATGTCTAGGAAATAAAAGGCCATGCCAATCTGGAAATTGATTCCAAATCGAATTATCCACAAGAGTGACGAACAAAGAATTTATCGGAAGAGAAGTGATAATAAATAAATTATCTTCGATACATTTTTACAATGTGAGACGTTTTACGCAATGAACTGACTTTCATTTGTCATTAAAAATAGATCCTAACGTTTTTTATTCTAAAAAGTGTTATTTTCAATGCGAGGCTTTGTACTTCAATACATTGTAAGAAAGCAATACAATACTTCAGTTTAAGAGTAGTAAACACCACACATAGTGTAGTATATATAATGAGTTACAATCCACTGGATTGGTCTGCAACGAGTTTGGTTTTTCTTCTCCATTCGTCTCTATTCTCAGCCAGTCTTTTTAGCCCTACGTATGAGCCACAGTTCATGTCTCTCTTCAGTTGGTCCATATATGCGTCTCTTGGACGGCCTCTGCCATTTGTCCCCTCGGTCTTGTTTATGACATATTGTATAAGTGAGTAGATAAAAGAGAGTTAAGTAGATACCTGCAGACGGGAGTAGTTGATTGATCTAGTATCGCAGAGCAAGAGGATGAGAGGGATTAGCAGCCGGCTTAATGTATCGTACAGTGTTAGTTAACATTGGTGAGACTTGTAAGAAGGATTACAAAGAAAATAAAAACAATTAGGACACATACAAATCAACAAATCAGAACGAAAAAGCGTACCGATGCTGCAACTTCCATTGTTTTTTTCTCGAGAATACCTAAACAAGTTGTCATTAGATTTACTTTTTAGCATGATGCATGTGAGAGAATTTTCTTTTTTGTCAACGACGCTTTACATTATTCATAGAAAATTCCGAGTTTTCACATATTTCATAGCGAAATGAGACTACCGCTAAAAAAATCATAATAATACTTCTGAGAAAGTGAATACTAGTTTGAAGAGAAGATACAAGATTATAATTGTTTAACTTCCCCTAGCGGCGAGTTATCCACAAAACGGCAAATTTATAAACAATTTGTCAAGGTTATTGTAAAATGTCTCGCATGAGGGTTTTATTAATATTCTACCTTCCATTTAAAGGAAACTCAAAACACATAGAAAAAGTGGGAGTCCTGTTTTTTGCCAGAAATTTCACGAAAATTTATTTATTTATTTCACAATCCACGGCGTGAGCCTTTTACATGTTCAAGAATAAACAATACACAAATAAAATATCTCATTCACAACACAGTTGGAAAACAAGAATTAACAAAACACAAAAGGGAATCATTTCATAACAATAATAATTTAAGTCAAATCATAAAATATTGGAGTGTCAGTACAGAATGTCAATTAAATGTTTAGTACTTAATATGTCAAGAATTAAAATTGCAATAAATGTATAGGAGATGTCATGTATATATAATAAGTTACAATCCATTGGATTGGTCTGCAACGAGTTTGGTTTTTCTTCTCCATTCGTCTCTATTCTCAGCCAGTCTTTTCAGCTCTACGTATGAGCCACAGTTCATGTCCCTCTTCAGTTGGTCCATATACGCGTCTCTTGGTCGGCCTCTGCCATTTGTCCCCTCGGTCTTACCCTCCGCGATGGCGATGAGTATTCCTGGGTGCCTGATGTTGTGGCCAATGCATCAATGTTTTGCTAACAAGACGTTTATTATTAAAGCGATTATAAAATTAGACATCGTTTACAACAATCAGAATTGCTCACCTTGATCCACATAAATAGTCGCTTAATTTTGAAACAATAAAGTTTACTGAAAACTGAACATTATTATTTACGTGAGTTGATTGATAGGATATTTGGAGATGCGCCTACGCGTAAAATTTGTATAATACTCGTAGTATCGGCTAAAACAATATTATTCAAATCTTTAGGTATTATGAGTTATTATTAATATAAGAATAACATTCGTGTGCGGGCATAAATAATAATAACTGTAAAATTATAATAGATTCCGGTATAAATTTTCAGGTTTACGATGTTTGTTCTCCGTGCAGAGCTGTAAAACCCAGAGAACTTGCTAATTTAAAATAATAATTTAACCACCGTATTTAATCGTATACGAGGTATGGTATTGGGATATTATGTATTTTAATGTTCCGTACAGATGTTTCGTTGGGCATTGCGAAACATAAATTTTCATCGTTGTATTTCGTTTTTATGTAGTAGAAAATCTGGATAAGCTAGAATCTGCTAGAACATCGAATGGGAATTCAAAGTGTTCTTAATCTCTGCTTTAAAAACGAAATAATTCAAGTTTTACTGTTACATTTTTGAATTTTAATGAATCGCCACTAGAATTATTTGTATTCTATGGAGACGAAGGTAGTAAACTTTTTATTTTTCAGCTGTCGTAGCAGGTTTTTTCTGACTTTGACTATATTGCTATGGAGAAGGTTTCTCCCTTCTCCATTTAACGCTTCTGGGAATAACTGCCCCAGTCGACATATTCCTATCCAAACTAACATATTGTGTAGCCACAACATCTGTCTTCAAACTCCTTTTGGACTTTCCAATTCAATCCAATCGATGTGATGTTCTTAGTAGAAAGAAAATAACAATAAAAAGTATTAACTTATTCGCACGGGCTGAATGGGAATCATTGTGTTCTATGAAACGAACGTAAAACTGTAAGTTGCTCGAACCATACAATTAAATTGAATTAGCCTTCTGGAAGTTATAATCAAGCTTTCATTTATATCTATTACCTAACTAGGAAGTGATTTTAATTAATTGTCAAGAGGAAAGGACAAATTTGGTGAAAACCTTGTGTCCAACATAATAACACAGTTGGCATTGTTTACCAAATACAAACATAGATGGGAATCTTTGTTAATTAAAATTACGTTACATAATAATGCCCTTTATGATGCTGCCGCTGACCTAAATTACAAATTTTCGTTACTTCAATTACTTGTACAATTATTTACTACTGAAAACAGTGGAGTGTTTAACGCACATGTAAAAAATATCAATGGATATCTTAATTATTACGTGTAAAAATTTCTTGGACCTTATTTATACCTACTGGATAAGTAGAAAATTTAAAAGTTTGACAGAACATTTTTTTTGAAAATGTTTACCAAAAATAATGAGATCATGAAATAAATCGATTTCCTATACCAAATTTAAAATTCGAAAAGACGGGTATTTTAGCACAATTTCTATACTTGATGTTTAGTATATTAAATATGATAATACGATGTATCGCAATACGATACTCCAGAGTACTCAGGTTGTGTTAGAATACACATAATTTAACTTTATTACATTTTTTCAGTTTTATAAATATTCTTTAGCGAATTCAACGAACTCACGTCAGTTATCCCACGTCACCTTAACGTGTAAACTATTTTCTTTGTGTCAACAAACAAATAAAACAGCCAGGATGGATGGCACACTACATCGCTGAATTTAAGATGTTAAATGTCTTTTTTTCTAAAACCGGCCTATCACAGGAGACTCGAAACTTACAGAAAAGAGAAGGGGACCTATTTTTACCGGGTACTACACGTGGAGGACTTTATAAAATAAAATACACTTAATCTAAATTGATAAATCTTTTGATACCAACCGTATAATATGATTACTATTAATATCAATAAGCAATAACAAATAATAAGATATTATATTTTGAAGGTAAAACAGATATTTTAAATGATATTGTAGATTTTTCTTTTTATTATTTATGTCATACACCAAAGTAGAACATAAAAGTTAATTTTATTACGTTATAATGCAAATAAATCATTTGAAAAAAATAAGATAAAAACAAGATTAAACATTTAGAAGGGACAAAGAAAGAACTGTATGAAACCGTGTACAATGATGATGTATTCACTACAAGGTGTTATCTAGACGGGACAATAAAATCTCATTAAGTTTCGATATCTTTGAGACAGATCTTTAATGATAAAGCCACGGTGAGAAATGCTAACAATAATAATGCACAACAATTAGTTTAGTAAGAAAGCTAAAAGATATAATAATATCTAAGATATTACGACATCCGACTCTAGACAGGAATGTCTCTGTGTGATAACAGGATCTCTATTCCAGGAAAGCTACTATTAATTTCTGTACTCAGTAATGACAATGCATTTGCAATGCCTTTGCGATTAAACTTCGACGTGCGTCATATTATAATATATCAGAGAACTCATTTTCAAATTATTATAAGGAAAAATTTGAAATACAATATTACACGTATTCAAACTAAATTGATTTTCGAAACCAAATTGAAAAACATGTTTCTTATTACTTATTCAGTAGGTAATTCACACCAGTCAATCTTATTCTAAAGTAAATGGAAATTGAAATTCATGAAATTCACTAAAGATGATACGTACAGTACAGTGGCAAATAATACGACAAACATATATGAATACTGATGTTTGATATCTTTTGCAGTATTCTGTTCATATTATGTTGGATGATATCGTAACAATCGAAGTCAAGAAAAAAGGTCACTCTATTGATAGAAAAACACTCTAAAGGCTTATTTCCTGTATTTTTTCTAAAAAAAATAATTAAATAAATATTAATGTAGAATAGAAGATTAAAAGATATATTGTGGTTAATATACCCACCCAAAACACTATCAGACAAAACAATAATTTGTAAGACAGGTCGACAGCGAGGTACGAACCATCAGTTCGGTATTTTGAGACTGCCGTCATGTTATCATATAAAAAAATCAAAATAGGATTGCATCGATGAAATTATTGTCAAGATGAATGAATTCAACAGTGCATCGAGTATGTTGTATGTGTACATATACATAGTATGTAGATGCATGTAATTAATGCGTAAGTACTCAATGAACAAATATGTATATACTGAATTCCTTTAGATAATTCGTTGTGTGTATTCGTAGATAATAATAAATACGAGTTATTTCTCCGTTCGGAATAATTGAAATGTCAATCTGTTTCATCTTGCTATGTACGTACTGATTTCACATTGGCGGATACGATAGACCGGCGAATTGTTAAGTGATGCAATCTAACTGAATAACTATTTATTCAGAATAGTTTCATCGAATAATAAAATAAATGCATAAATATAGTCGAAAAAATACGTTCTGAATATTTTATTAAAGGAAATTCAATCATCTTATTTAAATAATGAAATTTCATCCAACAATTTGTTCGAAGACAAAAGGTTTTCTTCTTCTCTTAATTGGTATTTTATTTTATTTTTATGATTTTCGCAAATGTACAGTTATTACAATATATAGTACAAATAGATAAAAAAGTCGGCACATAAACCAGCAAAGTTTGCTAACACATTACAAAATAAAAGTACCTACATACTACAGTGAAAGAAAAAAGAACATGAGAATTTGTTGGATACACTGCCGAGTCTGAAAACCCGCCAATCATGCGGATACATCATAATGATCAGTAATGTAAGGATACAGTAAGGGAAGGATAAGGGACAAAAACAGTTAGGAGAAAGGAAGACACCAATGGAGCAGAGAATCTGCCAGAGATCCAGCAATTATCCTATTGAACGTAATATTGATAATGTAATACTATTCACCCAATCAAAATCTTATTTTTAAACGTAATATATTTCTATTATAAGAGCATCAAATAAGAACGGTATAATATAAGCAGGAACCTACATATTAGGTAATAGGTAGATTTGTGAAACAAATATCATCATCAACATTGCCAAATGCGTATTGCCAACCCAAATTTTGTAAGATTATACTGAATATTTCCTCAAACATTTGACGGTGAAAATGGGAAAATTTTTGAAAACTTATGTATCTGTTATTTTGCATTTATAAATTAATCGTTACTCAGTTGAGTCACAGGAAATTTAGCAAAAGTTCAATGAACTGTGTCTATCGCTTGAGAAAACCACAACACATTTAGTTTGAAACTCAGCGCCACAATGGCAAGTTTAAGAGAAAAGACATTTTATTATATATGAAAAATTCGTTGGAATAATTCATTACAGTACAGCTCATCTTTGTAATATCAAAACGAAATATTGACACATTCGCCCTAACGACCACATCTTTACAACTATAGAGAAATAAGAGTTCGATGATGGGACAATACAGGATTCGTATCGCATTGTTATAATAATATTATAATATTATATTGCCGTCATTATGTACAGTTACTACCCAGTATGTGACGGAGTTCAGTGATGACATTATTGTGACAATAGGAAAATGAGAAAACGACAGCTGATGCCGCCAAAGTAGATTGATGTGATGGAGGGAAGTATCAACAATACCACTTAAACCATAATATTAGCGTTCCTATATGAGTAGATGTCTAACCATAATAATAACCACAATAAAACAATAATGCTTGCTCATATCAAGTATTTTGTAGTATACACATAGGTATATAAAAGCAATACAAATGACCGACAAGTAAAACATTTATTATATTTTAAGTTTTCAATTAATTATCTTTAAATTTAATATTTCTTCTTAACCAAACATTCCAATACGAAGTATGAAAGATACAAGTTATTTATTTAGATTTACGAAAGAATCGTCGGTAGCCTGGAGGTAAAGTCTCGGCCTTGTGAACAAGGGGTCCGGGGTTCGATCCCAGGTGCTGGCAAACTCCCCTTTCACGACACAAGTTTTTAGCTTACTGTGAAAGGTGTATAAGGTTGTATTTGAGTTTATAACAAAACCCAGATATATCTTTTTAAAAAAAAAACATTCTCAAAAGTAAGTATTTGAGCGAGGTGATGAGATTTGTTGTGAAAAAAAAGGAAAATAATCTGGACTTGCATTTGATGTTATCGTAAAAATAATGAAGTAAGTTGAAATAGTTTTTCTTTTTTAATTCAACTCACAATTTACTAAAATTATTTTCATATGTATGTAGGTACTTTCGTTAATATATTATTTTCCTGTCAATGAAACGTAAAGGATAAATGTCGAATAATATAATTTTATATTCATTCTCAAATCGTAACAAAGTTCAACTTATTATTTTTACGTGAAGTTAAATTTCTAGTTTATTTGTTCTTTGTTGATTAAAATAAGCCGTAGGTTTTTTATATTGTTTTCCTTTGTACTAATGATAATTCTCTCGTGCATGGCATTAACAGTATAAGTCAAAAAAAATCGATTTTTACTTTTTGATGGAACCTTGTAGTATATCTCAAACTACACATGTGTAATCGATAACAAAAGTCAAATTGTAATTATAAGACCTTAAAAATAATATTTGTATTTAATAGTATATCTTATTTATTTTCAAACTCGTATAGCATTAAAAGTATATGTCGACCTATACTCTTAGTGACCAATCATTATGGTTAGTTTTCAACATTGTGACTGGCATCAACAGTATAAGTCAACATGTACTATGAGCCGCGTGAATGTTTTTTTTTCTTACTAATTCACTTATACTGTTGATATCACGTGCTGTCTCTCTTATTCTTTTGTTGGCTTTCTTCCTAGCCAGAAACTGCCAAGAAAAATGGCAATGTTCAGGACAAAAAACACAACATTCAAAGCTTTATCAAATGGGGCTTAAGGAATAGGACAAGGAGTTTGAAAATACTTTTGTTTCTTGAACCCAGGAGCAAGGAAGTATTTGTAGGTAACGGAACCCTATAATGTACCAGGTTGTTAATCAAAGTTGGGTAGAAGTTATTGATCGGGCATTCGAAATAAAAATGATCAAGGTCCTCCTCCTTCAGGCGGTCGCATAGAGGAGAACCAATAACGTGGATTCGGTAGAGATGCAATCTGGCAAAGCAATGAGCTAACTTCATTATACAGATCGTGGAGGTGTCAACCTTACTCATTGAAATTTCCGAAAAATAAAAGTTTCGTGGACACATTGGGTTGGATTGAGGTATACTTTCTTCCTCTGAGTTGGCTGGTCTCTGACCACTCTGCCTGCCAGCACTGGATGAGATTTCGGCCGAATATCAAAGTGTAATCGGAGGCTGAGACAGTTTCCGATGGGTTAGGGAGGTTCGTTCCCAATTTGGCCAATAGATATACCGCCTCATTGCCCGGGATCCCACAGTTCACATGGGATCCAACCCAGTACCACCTCTCCACCCAAAATCTGAAGTTTGTATAGGAGGTATCTAATATCTAAAGATAAAAGATCATCTGGTCGGGATAATGCTGGAGAGAGAACGGCCTGGAGGGAGAACGGACTGGAGAGCGTTTTGAGAGTCGCTGAGGAGAGTTTTAACCCTGTAATGGCGTATGGTCAGAGCCCTTATAGCCTCTCTAATAACAAGACATTCCGCTGAGAAGACTGACGACTCGTCTCTGTGCCTGAACATTTTATTAGTGTTATATTAAAAAAAGAAGCCAGCCCCTGTACGCTCTTTGTCACTTTTCGAACTGTCTGTATAGATAGGTGCCAGTAGTGCCAATCGGAATCAAAAATCGATTTGAAAATATGAGGTGCGAATATGCCATTACTGACACCCAGGTTGAGAGCAACTTTCGGTTTAAAACTTAGTGTGGGAAATGACAAAGAGTATGCAGTAAGAACTGTGTAGCTCTCCAACAAGGGAGTTTTAATTTTTCTATAGCTGGTAACAAGAGGTGGTGGATCTTTACCCCTCCATACCGGTAAATGAGTTACCAAGTATGAGAGGAGATGAAGTTTGAGAGACAGAGGGTAATCAATAAAGGGTAATCAATAAAACGCAGGATTTTGACTAAAAACCTGTTACACATAAGATGTCTGCACAGTCCAAGTGAGGGATCTGCAGCCTCCACCTGTAATGCGTTGATAGGGGAGGATTACCCGTAATTAACGGAAGAGACTGAGACCGGATCCGGTCTCAACAAGTTTTCTTGGAGGTTGGGGTTATTAAAAAGGATCCAAAGTCCAAATGGCTGTAGATAAATGCTGTATAAAAGATTTTCTGAGTCGCGGGGTGGCAACCTCATCAGACCCTGGAGATGGCTCTCATGATTTTGAGGCCGGTCTGACATTTGTGGTGTATGAGTTCAATAAATGAGGTCCATCAAAGACCAGTGACCAATGTGACCTCTAGGAATCTTATTCCGTTAAAAGAATTAATCAACCGTTGGTCAAATCAAAATTTCAGGTAGACTAGACGGAGTTTTCTGGAGAATACTATGCTTTTGCACTTCTGGAAGGAAGCATTAAGGCCATGTTCCGACAACAACTCTGATTGCAAGGACACCTGGAAGTTGTCCATGGATTTATCGGAGCAATATACGAACAAATCATCCGCAGATTTCAAAATTTGGAAATCCGTAGATACTGACTGATAGACATCATGCGTGTACAAGTTGAATATAATGGGTGAGAACACTGAGCCTTGCGGCAATCACCTGTGAATGGTCTTTCTAATAGGAGGGTTATTGCGGGTTCGGTTCACGTCCGGATAGGGTAGAAGGAATGTCCAATTGATCAAGCTTTGCACATAGTATAAAAATAATAACATTATCGAAAGCACTATTGATGTCCAAGCATACACCTCCCAAGAGCTTTCTTCTCGATAACGATACGTGAACATCTGTGACCAAAATAGCTACGCTGTCCAGGACTCCCATTCTCTTCTTGAAATTGGATAACCAAGATAGCTGCTTCCTGTTACCTTCTATAAATCAATCTAGTCGATTTTTCACCATGTGTTCTGTATTTTTGGCTATTGCTGAGGAGAATGTAAGTGGTCGATATGATTGGCCCTGGTTTGGGTCAGTCTCTGCTTTCAAGATTGGAATAATGATCTGAGTTTTCCTCGAGCAAGGTATATTGCCTATGATGAAAATATTTTTAATAATGTGAAGTAAATATTCTAGAGAAACTCTTTGTATAAGGCTATACGTTATTCCATCGATTCCTGGGATGTATCTGTAACGCAGTTCAGGACCAGCTTTAGTTCCTTGTCATTAAACTTTTTGTCAATTTCTCCAAGAGCAAAGTGGGAATAGGATTGAGATATTTCATTATGTTTTGGCACTGAAGGGGGGCAAGTATGTCTGCGAATTTAAGGATCCATTTGTCTGAGGATGGATGAAGTTTAGAAGAGCTGCAACCCTAGAAGATGGTACCATCAGTTGGGAGACAAAATATGAAAATAGTTTCCTAAGCACTCACAGTTGATAATGAGAAACCACCATGGAAACTTGCAATCTATACCATTACAAAGCGAAGTACTACTACTACTACCATCACGGCATATCCCACAAGTGGGGTAGCCAGCAGACCAGCTGCATATAAAACATGCAAGCTGTCCTCTCCGTGCCAATATAAAAACAAGACATTCAGGATGGGTGGCAAACCTCATCGCTGAATTTAAGATGTAAAATGTCTTAATTTTTTCACAAAGCGAAGTACCTATGTTTTTTAGTCTTCCAAAGAAGTGTCTGTTTTTATGAAATTGGATGATTTTTAATATTATTTTTAGAGCTAGCCTATGAAAAAGTTGCATTTAGTAGTATAAGTCACAAACAAAATACCAACACAACTGACATCAACAGTATATGTAAGAATCTAACAGTATATGTCACTGAAACCAGATACCAACACAACTGACATCAACAGTATATGTAAGAATCTAATAGTATATGTCATTTTTATATCAGAATCTATGAGTACAAGTCAATTTAATCTTTTATTTAAGTTTTTTTTAAACTTTTGTATACTCAGTAACAAAATAATACACATTTTACATTGAAATTGTAAATTTCACGTCTTTATATCAATATTTGACTTCAGAAGCTTATTTTAAAAACTTTAAAATGCTCTCCTGTAAAATGTTGAAATTTGACTTATACTGTTAATGCCATGCACGAGAGAATTATTGTCTCGATTGTTGTGGCTTATATGTATGTTTCTATCTGTCTATACTATTTTAACATACAAAAGACTCACGCCGTATGTTGATGAATAAATAAAGTGGTTAACAGCTTGAGCCTTTTACATTAACATACAGAGCAAATAACAACTAGAATCTAAACAACAGTATTTGCTAACAGCAAAATTTTACGTTTCAAAATGAATAAAAAGTATTACATTATGCAGAAAACTCTAGAGAGCAATGAGTTTTTTGATCAACATCTACATAAATAATATTATGATATTTGCTCATAAATTTAGTTATTTATTATTCATAATCAATGCTTCATTCGCATACATTCAAATATATATAATTACATACACACACAGGATGTTACCATCGTAATATTGTTGAGAAAATTTCAATGGTTCGCACAATACGGTTATACATAGATATTGGAAGTCAATACCGCAACCCGCAACGTTAATTACGGCTGTATTATTATTGGATCAATTCGAAGACATTATTATATTTAATATTATATTATTATGAGCCTTTAAAACCTGCAGCTTTGTGCAAAGCTGCAGATTTTATATTTGCATAAGTTAGTCTGTACAGAAGTCATTGTTCTTTTTGAACTTGTCTGTTATAAGTGAATATATTGGATTTGTGGAGACCAAATATATACGTGAACTAGCTCTCTTTATTCGTGGATTATATCCTTTTGTATGACATAGGGGAACTAGGGGCAAGACGGGAACGTTAAGCTAAGATGTCAAAAAACACGTTTTTTTTTTATATAAATTAAAAAAAAAAAGTCTATTGACACAAACTTTGATCTTTAAATCTAGCAAATGAATCACATAAACGTTAAAGTAAACGTTAAGAAATAATAAATATTTCAATTTTAAAATAGCTTAAATTTCCCGTCTTGCCCCACGGGTAGGGGCAAGACGGGATAGTTAAGAATATTAATCAATTAATTAATTAATACAGTTATAAACCATATTTTTTCCAGTTAATAATCGAGTATCTTCCCTTAACATTTATTCAATTTAATTTAATTTATTTATTCAATCATAAACAATACCTCAAAACAGCAACTAAGGTTGCTGGTGTCAGAGGCGTGCAGTATTACAAATCTGGTAAAACAATTCATAAATTTAAATTATTTGATATTATAGTAAAATATAAGACACCAGAGCAAAGAAATCACAGAACAGCAACACTATTGAAAACAAAAAACACAAAACACTATCACAAACATTGAGAAGTCATTACTAACTCTTGAATCCTCTTTCCAAACTCCTTAGGATTTTTACATTTCTTCAATTGGTCAGGCAAACTGTTATAAATCATAACAGCAGAGTACAAGAAACCATCTCGAACTTTATTTGTTAACATTCAATATTTAAATCTTATTTATCAAATGTCAAACAATCTGAATCACGATATTCTTTCTTGAATGACACTATCAACAAAATTAAGTAACGTGAAATATGCGAAAAACACTTTTAGTATCACAGCATCACGGAGCGAGCAACCACTGCTGATGTAACCTTGTTACTAGTGGGGGGTCCGAAGAGAGCATCTAATGTCATCCAGCGTTCAGGGCTACTCGGCACGGTTCCACTTTTATCCCAGTACCTCATCTTACCCCACGTCCCCTTCTTGCCCCTAGTTCCCCTACCTATGGTTCCTTGGTACCTACCTGCAGTGCGCCGTGTTTCCGCCTCATATTGATAGCTAAAATAACAATAATAAAGTAGAATACCGGGTTAAAGGCACATTTTTTATACAGGTATACAATAAGCTATATTAAATTCAATTTCATGACACGAGGTGGTACACAGTCGGTGGATGAGTACTGAAACGCAAAACTACCGACAATATACTTCTTAAATAGTAGATAGTATTCAATATTCAATACACTAACAAAAATTAAATAAAACAGCCAAGTTATTGTTTCCCTCACGTTTCAACTATTCGCCTTGTAGTACATTTTTTTAATCGGAGCATTGTATTCTATACATTCAAATCTAATCTCGCATTCAAAAGTGAAAAATTCCTGTCTTTGATATGAATCAAATCGGAAACACGATCTCTATTTTATAGAACAAGCCTAATTATTTTGGCTTCTTAATATTTAAAATACACAATGACATTCTCCACGAGTTTCATTGGTAATACGAGTAAATTAATGAAATGTTGAGTATTTAATTATTTTGACAAATAAACAGCGTTACAAACGTCGGATATATCTCCATAGAATAGTTACAAAATATTATTAGCAAGCACCGGTACGCAAATACTGTATTCCTTTAGCAGTTATCTCACAAGTAAGCAAGTCAGTGAACTAAATTCATACAATAAAACAAGTCATAAAAAAATTGCTCAGTGGCACATCTCATCGCAGAATTGAATACATTTAATAAGCTATATGTGAAATTTGACGAACACCTACCGCCTATAGATAACTTGAAAATTTATAGAAAATAGTGAGAAAGACCGAAACTTAACAGGCACACATTGCTACAACTAAAAAATAATATTACTTGATGCTTCATATTTTTCCAAGAAAGTACTTATAGTTACGAGATAAAACTTCATTATAACAAGTACTTCTTATAGATATTTATTTGAGTGGAAATACCTACCTAGTTTTATCATCCAAATACAATGAAATTCATGCAAGACAACATCTATAGGAGGGTTTTGATGAGCAGTGAACAGTGACTGATTGTTTATTCGTTAATAACAAAGTCACAACATGATAATACACATTGTATGGGATCATAATAATTTTATTATAACACATTAACGCTTCGGCTAATAATACTGATAATACGTACTTACGTTCACATAATGTCTGTGTTCGAGTTTCTATGTACAACGTATAATGAAGGGGATTTGAGCCTTTGTAGTAGTTGTTGTACTGTATCAATATTAAGGGTGATGAAACAAAAGGAAAATACCGACATCATAATTTGAGACAACATCGTATACCTAACGTATACGTAGCATTTATCCATAGTTACTTATTATATTCACGTCGAATAAGAAACGCAAGAGTACCTACGCCTTGAATTAATATTTACTACTGATATTTGTTTCGGACTGCCCAAAATAGAGACATATTCTCACAAGCGAAAGTCAACGTCGGGGGGACCCGACACGACACATAAAGAAGAACCGTTTATTTCACATGAATAATAATTATATTTTTATAAGACAAAATAAAATTATTTAACACACGATGATAAAATCATGTACGTAGTAATTCTGACTAAAGGGCGGATTTGAAGCTAAGCAATACATTCGAATGAATGTACCCGGAATTTATTGAGATAAAAAATACTTACATATTTACTTAAATATATTATCAACATTATCTTATAATAAATGTTAATGTGTGCAGCGATCATAATAAAAATCACGTAGGTACCTACTTATTATTATAATATACCTATATTCACGTACCTATGGGGGTTAGCTTATGACGTAAGAAATACAATATTAATATTTACGTTCCCCCACGTAATAAGATGTCGAGTGGCTGTCATGAGAGTTTGAAACTCACAATTTAACCATTACAAGTGGACGGATAAATATAAATTGCTGTCAATTGTAAATTCGTAATATGGAAAGTACTTACATCATATCATAGTCACGGTATGGCTAATCAAAGTTCCAGATAATTATACATGTCTCGATATTACTTGAACGACAAAACAAAGGAACGACAAAAAACAACAAAAGGTTACGGCATTTGAAAAAAATATCTAATTCTTAAGTTCCCTGACCGCCGTTAGTCACGTAAGCTAAAATATAAAGAAAATCAATTGTTACGAATATTTATCGGATGTGTCATTAAGAAAATTCAACGATCCACGATAACCTTTAGGTTAAAGCATGTAAGTATAGCTATAGGTATGAGTAAGAGGATAAATGGCTTAGTGTTGCCCTGAAACAAAAACCCATTCACAAAAACCTCGACAAACAACAGTAACTGCGTCTCTGTTTTCGTGTAACGAAACTATTATAACATGAAAACAAAAATAAGCTGCACCAGACTTACTCGTCACACTCGTAATCCTTCGTGATACTTCATTATTTTTAATGAATCATATTTTTTCTTCATTGGATCTAGAATTTTATTGTTATAATAAACAGATTACGGTACGTATATTTGATGACATTATTACGAGTATTATGTGATTATATGATAATGCTTTTAAGGTAATATTAAAGCTACAGGTGTATATGTATATGTATACCATTAACACTTTTTTTTATTCGCCTTGACGTTCCTTTTATGGACACGCATCACTAATTTACTTATAGGTTCCGGACTTTAGATCTTGCCACTCCAGTATGCGGCGACGAAAAAAAGTGCACTGATGAAAAGGAAATTATGATCTGAAAATGGTGCAGCTACAATTGCTATTAGGAACAGAAAATTGGATAAAATGCGCGTGACTGATTATAAATATTAACGAACGTATAAAAATATAATACGAATAATATTTGTGTACTGGTAGTACTTTGTGAGTGACACCAATATTTCCAAGTTGAAGGTTCCTACAGAGTTCGCGTGCCTGTTACCGTCAATGTGAACTGCTAAACTGCCTCCATAAATGGAACTGTTCTGTGATAATATATATAATGATACTATCAGATACTTACTGGAGCCAACAGCGGATGTTCCAACTGCCTCAGACTTGAATACGTAGTAAAAATAATAATATAAACATTTCAATGAAACTCAATGTTTGTAGGTACTTGGTGAGTTTACTGTTTACATCAGAGAATGTGGTATACAATTATGATTTAGATAATAAATATTTAAATAAAAAACACTGTTTACTTTCATTTAAAATTGTTATAATATTAAAAGCTTTTCGGACATACGTCCATCTTCAGTAATAATGACTAGTTATAAGTAATTATTACTGAAGATGGACGTATGTCCGAAAAGCTTTTAATATTATAACAATTTTAAATGAAAGTAAACAGTGTTTTTTATTTAAATATTTATTATCTAAATTAAAATGAACTTTCATAGTGTTTCCTCTTCGAAAATCGAAAAGTTATATACAATTATGCATGTCGCCGCCAGATAGTTGAATTAGCCAGTTTACTGAATGTCTAGGCGGATTATTAAACGCCGGCATTCGGTTGAATGGCCATCCAGAGGTCTAGCCGGATTTCACAATCCTAGCGTCACAATGCCAAATAAAGAATATAATTTCCAACAATCGGACTAGTTTCGATCAGGCAGAATGTTGAACTTTTGGCGCGTCATTGTGATTCAACGAAACTGCTAGCTATTCTATCCGGCATTTACTAACTACCCAGCCATTTAGTTAACTGACTAATGTAACTATCTGGGGGCGACATACATATTCTGTTTTGCACAAATAACCTTAGGAATAATTTCGAAGACCGACATTTTTGTATTATCATTTGTACCCAATATAGTTTGAGATGGACGGTATCTTGTTAAGGACGTTCGAAAGAAGATAGTTTGCGTTAAAATTCGACTGTGTTTATTCTAAAATATTGACCAATTAGTCCTATAACGTTTCTCTTGGGAACACCAAAATTAAATTTATTTGTATATACTTTTACATCATGCATTTATTACATGAAATTAGAGATTAAAAAAAATAAAATACGACTTAAAAAAATTATGTCAAGTAGAATATCAAGCGTTAGAATAGTTTTTCATAGGCATATTAATATTGAGAAACACTGGATGCTAAAATTTTAGAATGAACGCAATGCATAAACCATTCATGAAAAATATAGCACAACATTCTGTGACATAACCGCAGTGACCAAAAACCACAGCAGCGATAACCATAAGATAATAATAAATACAATAATAATAAACTGAACTGCCATTCAGCAGTAGTAGTCAAAACTATAGGTAGGTACATTGAATAAGCTACAGATACAGAAGACATTGCGTAACAAATAGACGTTTAATGTAGGTTGTTATATAGGTACCTAAATCTATTTTCTAAAGGTTGAGGACAAAACGAATGCAGTATGTAGAGAGAATTCTTATCTAGATAAAGCTGCTACAAACGGCAAATATATATTTAGAGGGAGTCCCTAAACAGAACACAACAAACAAAATGACATAAATGATAGGCTACATGGAGTCGAAGCTTAACTGTATGTTGACGACCCTGAAATATTTATAGTTTATATATAGTATGGAAATTTGTGCTTTATTGCAACATAATATAGTATTGATATTCTATCAGACTGGTGTGATGAAAATGGTGTAATACTGAAAGGGAAAAGTGTAGTGTTATGGGCTTTACTAGATCAAGGGTTTGGTTTATTTTTAGAAACTTGGAACGGTTGTTCTAAAGGTTTTCTCAGAAATAAGGGATATCTGTATCATTTTAGATGATTTTTATAACCCACATATAGAGGTATACAAGGTATAATGCAAATACACTACTCAGTTTCATATTTAGAATCCCAAAAAATGAAACATTGGAAATAGTTTATAAATACGTTAGGAGCCAACTGAAATGCTGTGTCTCCAAATTACACTGCACATTTACACTATTGAGTCTATTAAACATAGGTTCTTACGAGATATGTTAATTAACAGCTGGTTATTCCAATTAATAGTTCAAACTTGAGATGGATGCGCCCTTGAGATGGATGATCCATTAAACGGCGCCGAATAAATCATCCAACATAATAATAATAATAATAAAAAAAACTATAATGTGGACTTCCACCAAGAACCATCGGTCGATAAATTAAACTTTAATAAATACATCGTTACGATTCAATACATACGTGGTACATAATATAACTTGTTAACACTAACACAATCTATTTCATTAATCAATTGTACGGACGTAACGCCCTCGTGGGAAATGAATGCATTAACATTTAAAAGAGTTTTTATTCTATTCAACGGCAGCGTAGAGATTATATTATAGTTTGTGCGACACATTTACATTAGAAATAATAATGCAAATACGTAAATAGCAATTCGAAGTGTCAATAATGATGTATGTTTACTGTTCGTCGTATCGTCTTTATTTGCTTAACTAATTAAAAGTTGGTCTATTGTACTAAAACGGAAAATCTATAATATATTCAAAACTTTTTCTGAAAAAAAAAAATTCAGTTTGTAAAGAAATTCGCTCTATAACTAAGTTACAAAGGGTAGATTCGATCAATATTACATTACGTATTGAAGAATAAAACAACTTGAAGACTTAATAAATGAAGAATACATACACTAAACGTCTAGAATTAAAAAAAAATAATACATATGAGTTATACAGGTTTACAATTAAGTATAATTATATCGTACTAAAAATGTGGCTAGGATTAAAAAAAAAAATCCAATCACGTAAAATGGAAACGAAAAAATAACACAAAAAACTTTTACGTTATGGAAAATTCATTGGGACATTCCACGATTACTATTAAACTTTGTAATCTTACAATGTGGCAAATTTAATATGTTTTGAAATAAATTTGGATACGTATCTACAAGTAATTTTCACACAGTTACGAGATAATGCGGTATTATTTCAAAATCGTAAAAAAGAAAGGATATTAGATAAAAAAAAAAATTAAATTGCGAATTCGGTTCAGGCAAAACGATAAAATTTGTGAAACTGTCAAATCGGAGAAAGGAAATTTGGCAATAAAATGAAAATATTGACGATAAAAATTAAATAATAAGTTTTAAGTGGAAAAAAAACTCTCTCGCTTTGCCGGTCCGCATAGAAAGATAGTAGAATCACTGCCACTAGTAGTATAATGTATATAAATATGTATTAAGAAAGTTAGGGGTTTTGCGTGGATTTCGGGTTATACTCCTATAATCGTATTTATTGATCTTTGTTTAATATGTTTATGGCAGCTTTCGTTGAGACTTTACCAGTAGATATTAACGTAGATATTTGATTCTATAAATAATCGAGTTAAGTTTATAAATAGACACTGGTGACGTTTGTCGAGAGTTACGGTTTCAGGTCAAAGTTTTCAGGGATATAATGTACCTATGTTGAGAGGGTTAAACACGAATGCTGACATTAGGATAACTGTGAAAATGTTAAGGTATGCCAGATCGAGACCATCAGTGAAAGACGGCTCATGCTTCGCTCAGCACAGGGTGAGGCAAAATGCAGACTGATTGAACCATCTCGATCTCGCAAAACAGGCTTTGGAGATAGAGCGTTTAGTGTTGCGGGTCCCAGATGTAGGAACAAGCTGCCTCTGTGTCTGCGAGAGGAGGTGAATGGAGAGAGTTTTAAAAGAGGGCTGAAGACACACCTTTTTGCTGGGAGTTTCGGGTGATGGATACGATATACAGCGCCCTTAAGGTCATGTTATGAGTAAACGGCGCTTTACAAATTATCCATATATACTTATATATATACATACATAATGTGAAACTTTGCTACGATGTCAAACTTGATTATAAGGTATATTATGACAGTTGCGGTCGAGTAATTAATTTTATATGTTGGTAAAATTTTTGGATGTATAATGTACCTATTAAAAATGTATTCTACGTCATTTCACTCAAATGTTTGAGAAAAATGTTTGGATTAATTTGTTATAGGAATTAATTGAACGAATTAATGTCTTCACGTTTTCAAGTCTGAGGGAATCTTTTTTGGAATGGGAGTGAAATGAAGTAAGGTCATTTATCTGGTATTATCATTTCATTTGTTATGATGAAAATTGAGTTGCAGAGTAAAAAATATTTCAAGCAGTAAAACATTCATTACAAGATATTGAATTCATCGTTTGGATAAAATTTAATTTATTACAGTTTAAAGATGACAAACAACCCCCTTTAGTCTAGACAGAGAGTGCAATATTATCCGAGTCAAATTATAAAGATAAATCGTTTCAGATAAGCTCACTTTAACGATAAAATATATTTAAACTAATTTGTAGTACCTACGTAGTTAAACTACCACGAAAGCGAAGAATATTGGAATGTTCAGTATAATTACACTGAAATATTTCACGTAGTTTTCAGAATTTCAAAGAAAATGTAAAAAAATACCCAACATTTTATACTTGAAACATGAAAGAAAACTAATAATAAATATTAGCAAACAGATGCGAAATACGTATTTATGTCTACACATTCGATACCTACACACTTATCAGACAAATAATAGGAAAATCATTTCCCTCTGCAAAAACTTACATTCATCGATGTGCTCCTGAGTAATAAAATATGTACAACATACAATGTGTTTATTAATAAATGTATTATAGACGAATTAAAAGCATTAAAATATGTAATTTTTTTCGCTAAAGAACCAACATAGGTTAATAATTGAAAAGCTTTAGAAATAAATCATTGTGCGTACGTGTGTTGGATGACTTATCCGGCGCCGTTTGATGGAGCGTCCATCGTAAGTGCGCGGATCGTCTGCTAATCTCTTTGTGAAATCAGGTTTAAGGTTATATTACATAATAAGAGCTGAATCCACGTTCAGCTCATACACTACGAAGCTCCTCAAGAGATGTCGGATATGGCGCCGTTTAATGCATAACAATCTATCTCGAGGGCGCCATTTACAGATAATATCATTGCTAGAATTTGGTCTGTATAATATCTCTACGACACGTTGTAGCAGATCGTTACATTGCCTCGGGTTATACGTTGAATTTGTGAGATAATTATGTAGAACGCACGTTTATGTAAATATCTGTCATATTTCTTACGAATTAAAACGACTATAAAGGCAGTGAACGTAGTAGAGCAAGTAAAATATGATTATTACTGCAGATATTAAACATTTAAACAAAGAGTAAAGGATTATGAGCAGTAAATTAAAAATTATTTACTAAATATTTCAAACGTTATCGAAAATGTAATTGCACATGACATAATTCTTGTGTACGCTATAGAAAAAAATGAGTTATGGTGAAGGAATCTCTTCCTGATAAATGGGAACGTTGCCAGGAATTACTGTGACGCATGCGAAATTTTTGTGATGTTAGAAATTTGTGAAAAAGTTGCGAAATCAGTGGATAAGATAATAGAAAAACAGTTTCTTTAAGAAAAAAAAATGCGATCAACAGTAACACAAAATACCAATTATTGGCGAGGTTAGTTATTAGTGAGAACGTGATAATACAACATTTAAATGAGACTAGATCGATAAAATATTACCTACTATCAATGGAAAACGGTACAAAGAAATGAATAACCTAAAATGCCAATTTATAAGGGTTCATTGCTCAGTGCATTTCTTCCAGTCAACATTAAATATAACATATTTATAAGCGGTAGGTATAAAAATGTTTTCTTCTGTAAACCATACAAAAGAAAGTGTCCATAATGATTTATTTCTTATATTCTTTTTGCACATTACCATTTATATAATAAAATCAACAAAGCAATATTCATTAAAAGATGTGATGATATGCAGTGTCGAGATTGTTACTACAATAGTGATTTCTTCCATCTAACCACGATCAGTTTTTCAATACAATCATCTTAAATCACTACAAGTAGGTATCTACTCTGTTTCTCTTACAACAGTAGAACTTAAAGTGTATTTTTACTAGTATACACGTGTAATAAGAGGGCGAAACTCATTTTTTTAACAAAGAATGGATATTTTGGTCTCGTAAATAATATGGTAAGTATTATTATAAAAGCGTTTTAAAAAACAGGTCGCAGCCATATATATTCATTTTGGTAAGAAACAATGTGGTAAAATATTTACATACGTAAACTATGTACTTGAGTGCATTACTGCATTGGCTACAGTAGACTAAGACATTTACCTACAAGTGAAAGGGGTGAGATTTTCTTAGAAATTTATTACAAATATTCAACTCAAATAATAAGATGTCTGGGATTTGAGCTTAGTAAATTCTGAATAATATATATGAGAGGCATTACAGTTTCAAGTATCTAAATCTGAAGAATACAGAAAACTAATAGTCACCATATATCAGTTAAAACGATATGTAAAAAATAAAATGCTTTGATGAGATACCATTTCAAGATTTCGATGACATGGAACATTTGGTTGTCAGGGGTTTTATGGAAAAATATATCGAAGGTACATCTAATTCTTACAAAAAAGGAATTTGAATGTCGGCAGATATATTGCCATGTCTAGGAAAGGACAGATTTTCATCAAAAGAATGGAAAAGAAATGCGAATAACATTTCATATTCATGCTTGACAAGGCAGAGATATTTGAAGACAAATTTCATTTCAATGGATGGCATGTATTTCAACATCACGTACGTACTCACAAGTAAGAGCACTGGTGCCATTTCAAATAATTTAACATATTTAATATTCACTTGCTTTACAACTATACTGCTGAAAATGCTGCCGCAATAGTATTTACTTCATAGAGACGGAGAGTTTCCAAAACATGCATGAAAATAAAGAAAATAAAAACATTGACCTGAACAGGCCAAACCCCTAATTCAGCGAGTCTACACCATGCATGCAGGTAGAAATATAAATATGTACATTATATAAAAAGGGAACGCAAAGGAAAAAGAAACAGCGCCCGTCCAATGTAAGCCCAGTCTAACTGGACTCACACTAATTAGGAAAAGAGAAAATATATACAGATACTAAAACAAACCCACAAAATCAACCACCAAAAACACTCAAATAAAAATAAGAGTTCTCAGTTAAGAAATATGCAAATTATGTTTATACAAATAAAACACGGATTTTTACAAAAAGGTTTAAGAATGCAAACACAAAATGTTCTGATTTACACACGTTTCATATGGCCGCCAAGAAAAACACTCTGCCAACATTTTTTTCATAGAAATCAAATTATATTCTCACAAACATTTTACACATTTAACAAGTTGTACATTATCCAAACGGTGATTTATTATTGCAATAAAAATAAGAGAAACGATACAAACATTTTGCGAATATTGCAACTTTAATACTTCTCGTCAAGTTTTTGTGTGAATAAACATATTCTATGAACACGATTAATATGAAGTTAATATAAGAACTATAAGATTTTTATTCAGTCATAAATGTTACATTCATTTACCATATGTAATATTATAATCTACCTCTCTATTCATATCATCATTATATATTCCACAAGTGGTGTGGTCAGCAGACTAAGTGTAAGTAATAAACATGCCGAACTTCGTCTCAGTGTCTTATGTATATAAAACATTCTGGATGGGTAGCAAATCTCCTTGCGAAATTTAAGATATTAAATGTCTTATCGTGAGAAAGCGAGGGTGTCCGAGAACTACGTGGCTTGATCACGTGAATCGAATTCATTCTTAAGATCGGCCGCTTTGTGAATAAGAGAAATCGACGTGCGTTTATAAGAAATTGTATAAATGTAGAGGAAACGAATGAAGTATGTAAGGATATCTATATGGCGTTCCATCCTCTCTCCCTACCCTACTTGGAATACGGCGTAAGGGTATAGTAGAATAGTAAATGTCTTATTCGTCATATTCCACCTGTCTTTCACAAGGCACTGAGAACAAATAGAGCGAGAGTGATATTCTTTGCTGGGAACTCCACGACAGTAAAACAGGAGCAGTGAACTTAAAATCGGTTGAAATAAGTGATACGTTTTGTCTATATTGGAAAACACTCTGTTTGTATTGGTTCTAGGTAGAATAACATAATATGTTTAATAGTATTGTTTACTTCAATCATATGAAAATGTACACTATGCCAGGTTATTATACCAGGTATGACAAACACATAAAAGAATATCGAATGTCTTTATTTTTATCATTATTACTAGCCCGATGAGAATCTTCAATGGTTATTCAGTGAGGCGTTGAATTTAACATAAACAACAATAATAATATTAATAAGGTAATACTAAGAAAAGTTCTTCGTCTCCGCCCGTTTATCAAATTACTAAGTAATTTCCTAGATGTGTAATAATAGCGACAATATTAATGAAAATTCTTGAGAAAAATCTTTAACGCATACCACAAACACGCCTAGCGCTTTCACCCTTAGCTGAATGTTTTGGAGGCTTTGGAAATCAATAAAAGCCAACTTCACAAAGTAGATATTACTTAACTCCTTTCACCTGTCCATTGCTTAGTTCTAAAACACCATCACCATCCCTTAATAGGTTTAAGTTTATATAAGTGATAATTTCTATCTAGTTTTAGTTTTACGCTCTGATGATGTCAATTTGTTGGCGAAAGCGCTAGGTCTGTTTGTACTATACCTACGTTGTATACACGTTTGTAAAACAAATACAGAGTCAATTTTATATGTTAAAATGATTTAAAATGTTGTTTCGCAATATTAACAATGAAACATTATAAATATAAACAATTATTTTTTATAAATAAATCCTTTTAGATATTTTTGCTGAGGCTACATGGCTTAAATGACTGCGCAGTGAATGCAACTTCAGACACATTGTGAAGGGATGACTGCAAAACAAGTTGAAAATGTTACCTATATGTAATATAACGTAGTCACTATTCCCTTGTATAACACATGTTTAAATTTCCCACGAAAGTGATATTATTTTCGAATATTCCAAAACATGTTCAAGGGGTGGATGGTATCCATTACATAACACATTACCTAACGTGGTACAGACATGTTGGTGTTATTTCTAAGAACGAGTTTTTCTATCAAAATACATTTTTTACCAATACTGCGACTGCTAAATTAACAAAGGATTAATTTATTTACTGACATTATTTTACGAGCAATTTCTTATTTTGATCACGTTTTGTAATGACATTTGTTTGTACTACGTAGTAGTAGAGCAAAAATGTGTTTTCCAGAATAATATTAAAAAAATCACAAGGACTTCTGTACAGATTTTCAGTGTGTACCTACATTATATTCACATGTTGTGATCTAAGTTATTTTTTCATAAAATCTCTTAGAAGTAACACTCTCCGATTCCCACAATCTGTGTCACTGAAAATTATTTCCTGTACTCTGCAATTAAAGCCTATAATAGTTTACCTAACAATGTAAAATAATCTAGCAATGTAAAAACTTTTAAAAACAAAATTAGTAAGCTAGTGAAAGAAAACGGTGTTAGTGTCCAGAAAGTTTGAAGTGGTGTAGTGTTGTGTCATGTGCATGCTTATATTCATATATATGTGTATATATATATATAATATTTATTTTTAAATGTCAAATGTATTACTTATGTCTATATTTTGTTTTGTTTGCTTGATGTCTGTAAATGGTTTTTACCTCTGATGCCAGCAATCCAGATTGCTGTTTTGAGGTTTATTGTACAATAAATAAAAAAAAAATAAAAAAAAATATATTCTGTATGAGACCATACAGAAATATGAACTTAATGTTTCTGTTATCTTTTACGTTATTGTTTTAGAATACACATGTCGTATATTAGCATTTATACTTTAATCCTATTGAAATATGTTTTTCTGTGACCTTGTTCGGGATCATGGCGATTGTCCGTAACTTGAACTCTATCCTCTGTGAGAGTGATTGATGTTTGTAGACTGGTCAGGGATAAGTGATCAGATTTAAAATATCTACCCAAAAGTCACCCAACCCGTAATCCTTTCAGTAACAGAAACGCTGAGCTATAATCCATCACATATGTATACAATATTTCAAATAGTTTATTTGCCTCGTCAATACAACATTCTTTTCTTTAAATACACAAACATCATCTCCTTGAACACTACTCTTTAAAAGCGTGAAAAAAATGTTTCAGTAAAGAGATAAAACATTAGATCTAAAAAGTAAAATGAATGAGTATTTAATATTTATAAGACAATCAAAACATTGTTATAATTTTCACCACATTTATTCAAACTCTTAACGTTTTCGCCCACTTCAATGGGCATTCTCAAGAGTACGTGCCCATTGAATGCCCATTGAAGTGGGCGAAAACGTTAGAGTTTGAATAAATGTGGTGAAAATTATAACAGTGTTTTGATTGTCTTATAAATATTGAATATGAATTTTCACAGTGTGAACACAAACACCCTTCAACAATTAATGAGTATTTACTTCATACGCATCGTACAGTAAAAAAAGTGAAAAAAACATAAATAATAAGGGTGAAAATTGTAATTTAATGTACTCGATAGTTAGTAAAGCAGACTACCAGGAGTACCAGGTAGGAATTGATTAATGTAATGTGGTATAATGATATATGATTACAGTGGTTGCTTATCACTAAAAGCGAGCAGTACATGGCAATGCGTGCAGAAGGGGAGGGACATCACAACGTCAGCGTGATGATGAAAGAACGTAGATTAGCGGTAGAACGTAGACTATAAGTAATATTGTATCTAAACTACTTGAGAACGACGCCACGATGTCTCTAGTGATAAAGCAGTAAAATAAAGTCATGTCTGTTATATTGTGTCACTTCACCAACCCGACACTGACTCAGTAAAGGGAAAATATAAATCAACGTACGTATGTATTGTCTTGTACTTTTGTTTCATATAGAGAGTTGGTGAGGTTAGGATATGTAGATATTTATATATACCTACAATAACCACAAGAACCGCCTTTAATAATGTGTTTCAATTCAAGCGGTAAAACCGAACTATACTATTATACGTATGTATAATAATGAAAATCCTTCATTAATTATCGTAAATTTACAGAATAAACTCCATAAAACAATTTCAAACGTTGGTTCATGTTGTACCGAAGATACCAACTCTTTACCTTAAATTATGTACTCAGCACTTGTTACGTTGTATTTTAGCAGCTGAGAAATAATCGCATAATTTTTGAATCTGGAAATAAATAGCGCCGAGGTTCACGTCACATTGTTGTAAATATATAAATATCAGAAGTAATACTGAACTAAATAGCTGTGTGGTCGTTAATCAAACATCATTTGATTCAGATTGACATTTCAAATAGACTCATCGGACACTGACAACACGGCATCAACTGTTGTTAAGATTTCGACTTCTGATATTCACCACAAAATAATTATCGGTACTTGTCACATTTTTGGAAATTTGCCATTCAAATCGTTGATACGGTAAAATCAGATCGGTCAATTCATTCTGCAAAAAATCTTTTCAAAATGCATTCAGAGGTTTTATTAATACTACAACAAGAGAGGAACTAGTAGACAACCAACATTGCAAATTTCTAAATATCTCTTATTAAATTTCAATTAGTAATTATGTTTCAGAGTTGGTTCAACGTGATTAAGATACAATATTTTAAATATTTGCATTGTTTTAGTGTTCATTAATAATATTAAGATAAGCTTCGTGAAATTGTTGTTCGTTTGTTGGTAATTATACGTAAAGTGATATAGTGGCAACGCAATCTGTCGAAATGACAGCATCTTGGCTTAAAACAATTATCATTAGACTGAATATTTTCATACAGTAATCTTGTGTAGGCGAATGAGGATACGATAGAATGCAATGAAAATAACAATGCTTGTAAAGTAATATATTTAAAATTCTTCACTGCCTTGGCAATATTTCTGAAAAGATTTTTGCAAATGCATTTTATTCATCAATCAAATTCGAAAAAATTAATGAAAAGTGTAATGAATTTTACAGAGATTTACATAAAATATCCGAAAAGTATCTATATCTATTTGGAAATAACGTAATTGTTGAATGCGCAGTGCATTTTAATTATAACTTTAATTTTTATGAGATTTAACGCGAGTTTGAAGAACTGCTATACAAAATTATTTATGGCACAAAAACAAATTGAGATGCATAAACAAAATATTCACAAATAAAACGTTTACAACAAAACTACTTGAATTTCCAATATCGAATTTTGTTTCTATCCTACAATAAACTATTCAATAAAAAGCGAATCTTTTCAATCTAAGACAGACTTACACATACATAGTTACGTAAGCCAAGGCATTCAATACATAGAAAATGTTATATAATAAGAATATTATTAAGGTGGAGGGAATACTTTGATAAACATAATTTCAGCACGGGTGAACTTATAATACAATAAACGGCTAAATAATAATTGAATTTAAACTTTTGATTGAAAAGTTTTGTTCGAGTTTACGACCTTTCGCACTTCGCCTATTGTTTGTCGCAGTATCAAAAGAGAAGTACCTACCCTCCTTCCATGAAATACTTTAATCAAACGATCTCGAGCTCGAATGCCGCTGTAGTAATTAAAATACTCGGTATTTATTCTGTAAATGATAATATTGTGCGGCTTCGGGTTTTATACAACGTAATTAATACAGAAAGTTTCAACGTTCTACACGTGCAAAGACCCTTTCTACCAGCAATACGTAACAGATGAGTAAGCGGGTACAGTAAAAAAATCTTTGGGCATAGTCCAGGTTGACTGGAATATATCTCTTATATAATGATAAGCCCGCTTTTTGTTCCTTTCTGTAAACATAATATACTTGTAAACTACATATTTCGCTAATAAATTTTCAATTATTTACTTATTATTATTTATTATAAATGCCCTTTGTCTTTGGGTCCTTATTACACCGGGCAACATTTACATATTGTAAAAAAAAGAACACATCAAAAACAAATACTGGATAGTTCACAACTTTTTGCTGCTAGCACATATTATCCATTGCTGGATAAAGATCTCTTTAAAACTTTTATATTCTATTCTAACTCGATTAATAAATTTGATGTTATTATTTACAAAATATTACGACTTGATTGTGAAAATTTACAACAGAAATTTAACGCGCAATATAAATTATTAAATTTCTTCTTAGAAATTTATCGCGCAACTCATAAAGAAAAAGGAAGTTGTAATTTTATCTGAAGGGATCCTTTCCACGACAATGATGTACTCGTATAGTAGGACATTAGATAGTTCATTGGTTATGTTTTCTCACCCTAATCAGTAACTACGTCGAAAGGTAAAGTGTTAAATCAATAAAGGGCACTCGACTCAAGATAGTGAATGGAAAGCAATTATGATTAAATTCTTGAAAATGTGCTACGAAAAATGAGAACACGTCTTTGAATGCAAACAAAATGTTCAATAATAATTTGATGTGTTTTGTTTAACAAAGTTAAACAAAACACATGAATCAAAAGAGTCAAAGTCATTTAGTAAATATGATTTTTATTTTTGAAAGAGCTTGTTTAGACTTTTTATCGAAAATGTTTGTGAAAATATGTACTGAATTGAACGGACGTCATCTTGGACAATTCGTGACAAATGTGACGGAGATGTAACTGCACAGGCAAACGAAATATTTTTAATATGCAAATTTATATGAAAATGGTCATCGAATATCGTGACAGGAATTTTATCACTTCTATTACATTTAGTGCGCTGAACAAAATACAAAGCAAATTCGTTACGTAAATGATTATTAATGCTTTCTAAATGATTATATGGGAAATCAATATTTTAATATTAAGCAATTATGAAAGTTATTTGGACACGTCGTCGTTCGTGGATCAATTTAAAAATTACACAAATGGAGTAAGATACTATTTTTTTTTTTTTTTTTTTTTTTTTTTTTTTTTTTTTTTTTTTTTTTTTTTTTTTTTTTTTTTTAAAAGATATATCTGGGTTTGTTATAAACTAAGCTAAAAGCTTGTGCCGTGAAAGGGGAGTTTGCCGGCACCTGGGATCGAACCACGGACCCCTTGTTCTGAAGGCCGAGACTCTACCTCCAGGCTACCGACGAACTCATTTCTGTGGGGTTTTTGAAAATAATTCATTATCTAGTCACTAAATGTGAAAGCCAGAATAAATTTAGTATATTGCCGTCAAGACGGCCACGTATGAACCATTAAATCAAAAGATAAACATCAAACAATATTTTGACCTACTAAGGATGATTTAGCAATAAATGAAACATGAGTTTTGAAAGAGCAAGCATTGCTGTTTTTCGGTGAATTAAGCTTAATGCTTACTAAAAAAACGTTATCGAAGTAACCAAAAAATACAACAGTATTGTGCCACATTCAAATTAATGAGAAATTTATATATTATTTTTCCACATGCACATTTTATTGTGAAAATCTTACAAAGTTGTAATGCAAAGTATCGTTAGTTAGATAACTTCCATATTTCAAGGAAAACTCACAACAGAAAATTTAAAACATCATACAATGGTTAATTGTAAAAATAACATCGATAATCACAAGAGAAACGTAATACGAAAATTAAAAAAAAAAACATAAAAAAATGCCGTCATATTCATAATAACAATGAGAACAGATCCTACAAAAGTTTTGTTGGATAAAGCGAATATAATGATGTGTGATATAAAATGCAATTCGTATCAGACACATCTCATAGATAGATAGTATTATGGCATTACGATTATAGTATGTATTTCATACGTGACACTTTTCGCTCTGCTCTGCATCGCGGTTTCTATGGTCGGCCGTAATAAATCCTTGTCGCATTATTGGACATGTCAAAGCATCGTGCACATTTTAATGACAGGTCGCCACACAAATATTATTAGCTACATCATATTTAATTTATTAGAACACGATTCAATAATGCAGCACAACGCATATCTTCCAACTATATTTAACGATTATAGTAGGTAAGTACCTATATTCTAATATAGGATGCAAGTTTGTATTCGACTCATAGACAAACCTGTATAAATGTGTACTGGGGAACTGATAAATTCAAAATTAGATGATATTTTCTAAAGTAAATAAAATTTTAAGTCTGTGGCACGATGTTTATATTTGCTGCATGAATATTATTATTTACATCACGGTATATCCCACAAGTGGGGTAGCCAGTCGACTAACTGCATGTAATAAACATGTAGTTCGTCAATTTCGTGCCAATCAAAATAAGTCATTCAGGATGGGTGGCATGCATTAACTGTTTTAAAGTGATGATATTTTACGAATATCTGGCCTACGAAAATCAAAGGTATTTAAATCCTTTTGTCAAAGTTAGGTACCTCTCGGCTTCTTGCAAATGTGTCCAGGATGTACTGAGGTTATTTTCAAATACAACTAAAGGATGATCAATTCGAAAGTTAACATTAATTTTGAATTTATTTTAACATAACACGCAGATATTTGGAAGTACATCATGTAAACATTGTAAACGAAACAAGACATTTTTGGAAACACAGCCGAGTTGAGTTGCGTACCGCGTGTACTAAAAACTTGCGACAACAAGTTAGTATAGAGAACGTGAGGAATCTTGCTGCTACTTAACAAAGTTATTTATTCATATTTGAATACATTATTCACGGAGAAAACTTCGAAGCAGTCGGCGGAGAGCCCCGTAGGGATCGCCGCATAAACGCGACAGGACAGGGTTACGACGTTTTAAAGACGTTAAGGGAGGTTATCATAACCTTGAATAAACAGTACTAAACACGAACATTCAATTAATATTCGTCATATTGAAGTAGTATGTAAAGGGTTGTTCAACAAGAACTTTGTTTTTTAATTGTGGCAACACCAGCAACATGATAGTTTTGACATTTAATTTTTTGACGTATTCGTAGTGGATGCATTGGCAATTGTTGCAATGAATTCAATTTCGCTTGAAAATCGCATTAAAATAATTAAAATCCATTATGAAAATGTTGGTTCTGCTAAAGTGACATTTCGTCAAATTCGTGATATTTTCGGACAACATAATCGTCCTTCTGAGACCGCTATTAAGAATTTGGTCGCTAAATTTGAGTCGACAGGCTCGATACAAAATGTGTTAACACCAACGCGTGTACGACCGGGTCGTTCAACTGAAAACATCGCAGCCGTGAGCCACAGTGTTGAAGCAGATCCAAATTTGTCAATTCCTCGACGTTCTCGACAATTGGGGTTATCCAAAACCACCACATGGCGAATTTTGCGTAAGGATTTGGCTTTGAAGCCTTACAAGGTTCAACTGGTGCAGGAATTGAAGCCGAACGACCATTCAAATCGCCGTAGATTCGCTCAATTCATTCAGGAACAACCCGCTGGTTTTTCTGAAAAAATCATTTTTTCAGACGAAGCCCATTTTCACTTGTCAGGGTGCGTCAACAAGCAAAATTGCCGCATTTGGGCTTCTGAAAATCCTAGAGCAATTATTGAGAAGCCGTTGCATGCTCAGCGTGTCACTGTATGGTGCGCTATGTGGTCTGGAGGCGTGATTGGGCCGTTTTTTTTCGAAGATGAGACTGGAAATGCGGTAACGGTCAATGGATCACGCTATCGCAAGATGTTGACAACTCAATTTTGGCCTATTATTGATGACGTGGATATCACTGACATGTGGTTTCAACAGGACGGTGCCACATGTCACACAGCCAATGAAACGATCAATTTATTGCAAACCAAATTTCCCGATCGCATGATTTCACGAAACTCAGCTGTTAAGTGGCCAGCCAGATCGTGTGATTTAACGCCACTGGATTATTTTTTGTGGGGCTATGTTAAGGACAGAGTCTATACGGAGCCAATCGAATCGATTGCAGCCTTAAAACTCAAAATCCGTGATGTGATTAGCGAAATAGTCCCGCCATTTTGCCAAAAAGTGATTAAAAACTTTGATGAAAGAATCGACATCTGTCAGCGTGCTCGTGGTGGACATTTGTCAGATATCATTTTTCATGCATAATTGCCAAACTTTTCTCTTTGTAATTCAATAAAAATTTTAATCATCTTCATCAAATTTTTTTGTTTTATTTTGTTTTAAAAAACAAAGTCCTTGTTGAAAAACCCTTTACAACAGACTCAAGTAAACAAACTGGCGATAAGTTCTCAACAAATTACTTATTACCATACCGGGATGAAATAGAATTTAGAAAAGGTAGCATAATTTATTTACACGATTTGGTCGAAAGCTGTAGAATAAGAGAAATATATTTCAGGAGACAAAATAGATAAATACGTAGAAACTCACACATTTTAATCATTCGTAAAGTAACAGGATTTCAACCAACCCTTCTTTCTTTTTAGCAACTTTTTGAATATCCTATTTTGTTCATTGAGGAATGGTGTAATGTGATGGATAATAGAGCGTTTTTAAGAATAAAAATGTATCTAATTAAACCCTATTTTTTGCATTAGACAGAAGAAATTGTATAAGCCTACGTTGTGTAGTGAATGAGAATTATGTTTTGTTTTTGTGTATGTATGTAAAAATAAATATGTAAATAAAATAAAATACCTAAATAATATTGCCCATTTGAGCTTCACGAATCATTTGGAGTATTTTTTCATAATAAATCGTGTACATACATCAGTAGTATAAAATAATATTCCACAACGAAAAAAATCAAACTTAGTAAAAAAAAAAATACACAAAGCACATACACAAGAGATTTTTTCTTTTGAAGGCTTAAATAATGGGATATAAATTCCAATGTCGTAATTTTATTGGAGACAATGGTACCAGGATTAACACAAACTGCGCTTCAAACGAAACAATAAATAAAAATAATAATACTCAAACGACCTTTCAAAAGGATTTTAATGAAGAGAAATAGCAATATTAAAAATAAAATACGAAGTTATTACGAAAAAAGTTTCAAACCCTACTTTCTCCCCATAAATAATAATCAAATTGACAAAGACTATTTTAAGCAACCTGCTTTTTAATTGGTAAAATTATCAAAGAAATTGAACCCATCATTTTTGAAATTAGTATCCCCCGACATTAATAGAAAAAAAAAAAATCTTTTGAGATTCTACAATAGATGGCGGAATGGAAAATAACACGTGTTTAAGGAATGGCTTAAACGCGGTAATAAAAAGAGAAAAAAAGGAATGCCTTCACACTATCGATAATATTATCCAGGATCGGTGAATGTGTGTGCAGTTAAGAAGACACATAGGTAATTATGTATTTCCTCGTATGGCACAAGGTATGTGGTGGGCGCTGCCCTTTAAATAAGCATTTTCCAGGAAAACGTTTAACTGCTGCAAGAAATAATTTCTCCATTACTGGACTGGTATTGACTATAAAAATTAAATAAATACAAGAGCGTACCCAAGGTGTAAAGTTCAAAAAGTAGTATCAAAGCAGGCAGCAGTCTCTTCCGGGTGTGTCATTGTATCATCAAACAAACACACATCCATGCACATTATGAAACGGAGTCAAATATTTATGCGGTGATTATGCATACTAGCGTGCTGGGGAGCAGCAATGTCAAATCATGTCGTTATAATAATATGGACGCACATTGCTAGAACTTCATTATGACGGTATAGTGATGGAAGGTGAATAAAAATATACCGCTAATGACGATAGTAAAACAATAACAATATGTTGCTATATTATTATTCATCAGGGACTGTTTGTCAACTATTGATCGGAGGAGAATCACACTATGTCAAGTAATGTATGGATATGATTGCTCCGCGGGGTCCCGGCAAGTAATAGGTTTCCTACTCTTTTCTGTAAGTTTCCCAATGTATTCGTAAAGATAATAATATATGATTTAATATCTTGCGGTGAGGTATGCCACCTATCCTGAATGGGAGATGTGTAATGGTATAGAGTAATGTATTTTTCAGTTTGACCGTTCAAAGTTCTCAAAAAATTTTTTTTTTTTATCCAAATACGAACTCAGTTGAAAATAAAACCGTGAATTACTCTACATATCCTCAAAGCAAGTAATATTATTATGCTGTGAAGGTGAAACAGATTGGTAATGGGAGGAGTCGAATCAGAGACGTCTCGATCGAACACTTCACCAAAAGACTACCGAACACCTCGAAAACCTCTTCTCATAATTATGTTTATTAAAATAATATTATCTACGTTCATAGATTATAGTGGGTTTTCTGTTACTACGCTGCTGAAGAAATAAAATTATTTTTAGATTTTATAAAAAAGCAGACATCCTTCTTTGTACCAGCAATAAATTAATAATTTAGTCTGTATTTGACAAACACTCTGTTAGAAATCTGGTTGTTGATTTTCGGGTTTGCCATGTCTCGATTTGTTTAGTCGACGTTTCGGTGCACTTGCTGGCCCCATCTTCACGATATGAAGATCAAGTGCACCGAAACGTCGACTTAACAAATCGAGACATGGCGAACCCGAAAATCAACAACCAGATAGTGAAGATCGCTATGAAAGCCTTCAAACCACATTGACACTGTTAGAAAGTATATTATGCGTAGTACAACACAGCAGGCAACTCCTTAAAAAAATCAACCAACAACGAGCTAACTGGATTGGCCACAACATCAGGCACCCGGGCCTGCTTTTAACCATCGCGAAGAGCAAGATAGAACCAGAAATAGTAGAGGCCGACCAAGAGACACCTATCTGAACCAAGTGAAAAAGGGCATGAACTGTAGAACACATTTAGAATTAAAGAGATTAGCAGAAAATAGGGAGGAATGGAGAAGAAAATCGAAACTCGTTGCAGAACAATCCAGTGGATTGTATCTAACATAATTGCGCGTACTTAACTGCATCGTGTGGTAGCCACGTACGTGTTCCATGTTTTCGTGCAAGAAGCTTGCGCAAACAGAACAGAGGTCTGAGTCAATAACACATTTTCACGTTACGTTTTCGCTCCGTTAACGTTCGAGTATAGACGAAGTTGCAAGCAAATGTCAGTTTCGTTGCTAAGATACACAATAGTTACGAAAATTAACACTTTGGCGCAACATCGTCTACATTTGGACGCTAACGGAACGAAAACGTAACGTGAAAATGTGTTATTGACTCAGGCCTCTGTGGTGATGCTTGTGCGTGTAGTAAGGCCTTAACTCACTATATTTATACAACACAGTCCATATCTCAATTAGCCAAAAAATCGACAAAATATAGTTTCCCTCCGACAAACATAGTGTTATGGTATTGTAATGTTGTGTAGCAGTTAGGTTAAATCAAGGATCGTGATGTTTAGGTACTAAATGGGATAATTTGAAGATACTGATTGTATGAATGAACCGTATGTATGTTGTACAATAGCATGTAGATATTAAGTACGGCGACGACTCCTGCAGATAATTTGGTGGATCGGGAGACGGCGACTATTAGATGTAATCAGCAGCGAGGAGATAATATATTCGTATTACTGTAAACAGTTATCCTCGTGCCCAAGGGAGATGGATTCTAGATGTTTCTTAAATGGCTTATAATACACAAGCGCTACATTAGATTCCTTAAACGCTAATGCACTACAAATACACACAAATTATATTTTTTTCATCACTCCCAATGAACAATAATGCTAGATGAAAACCTATTTCATGTCTCTCAAATTATTTGATCATGTGCTGCCTGCACCCAGAAAACACCATCGAAAATTAGCCATTGCACCACTAAAACGACGATCTTACTACGTTACCTGTTTGTATTTTTTCCATTTAACTCTATAGCTTTTTTTATTTTGTGGAGTCTTTTGTTAAAAATAGGTCAACCATTGTTTTCTGTAAATTTTCGAGTATCATGTAAAAGGCAGGGTGTTCACAAAACCTCATGTTTAAGACGATTCTGCTATGAGCCATGTCACTCATTCTGAATGTTTTATTTTCAATCAGTACGGAGAACACAATCTGCATGTTTATTACAGTTAGTCCGCTGATCATATCACTCGTGGGATATGCTGCGGTGATATAGTACCTAGTAGATTTTTTTATTAAAATTTTTGGTTAGGTGGCCAAAAATTTAATGGCTGTGACTTATGTAATAGGGAATCAAATTTCTATGAAATAGTACAGTGAAGTATTTTATTTTCTTTGCAAAGTAAAGAATCGGGTAATCCGACACAAGACTTTTATGAAATTAAGTTCTTTTTCCAATCAACTATAAAAATATCGTATTATAATCAATATTGTAAAGAACAAATATAAAGAAATGTCTACGTACGTATGTACAAATATAGATCGAGGAATAGTACAATGTAAGTCTGTGTAATATGTCGAATAATAATGGTAACATTTCAATTACCTGAATTTCTGAAGGGGTCGGATTCAATAAAATCCTCGAATTAGTCTCTCGGAAAATTCTATATTTTTTGTGAACCAATAGAGTCAAGATATAAAAAAATGGTGAACGAATAGTATGAGCTTTTTACCTTGAAGTATACAGAATCAAGATATAAATAATTTTTATGTAGACTGGGTAAATATTAGTAATATTTTGTAAGTTATTCATATTTGTAAGAGTTTTTGTAAGCGGGTAAATAAACCCAGTCTGGATGACCGTAACACAGACTTGTTTAACCCCGTGCTTCTGAGAGTTACAGTATTGTGGAATCGCTCTAAATGAAGGAAACTTGTTTAAGAATATCAAATATTTCGAGACAATATTATGAAGGATCAATGAAATATTACAACGACCACGAATTAAAATTGAATAATGACCGCTGTTAAATCACATAAAAAATGCTTATTATAAAATAGCTAAATTGGGTGCATATATTTTCACTTGTAATACTGTTGTGTATTATGTAACAATTTTCATATCAGTTGGCAAATATACTCCCTGGCTCCTGCACGTACTGGTTTCTATTCGTACCCCGTTCTCGTTTGGCTTTCAACATGGCCATTCGACCGGATTTATTTTCTTTAAAATAAGTAATAATAATTGAACCAGCGAAAATATTAATAGTTAATCGAGTGCTTAAATAAAACAAAATTTAAAAATGTAATTTAATAAATATTAAAATGCAGTTTTGCATAAATAAAACATAACACGTGCAAGAAGAAATTAAACTTTAAAAATAATAAAATTAATTAAAAATTAATATTTAAAACAATATTAAAAATACCACTCAAATTTCAATAAAATGTTATAAAATTTAATAAATCAATATTTAAAGTGCTATTTAAAAATACCAATCAATTTCAATATAAATTCAAGCGATTTTCGCAATAATAATAGAATAATTGTGCTAATATAAAATATGCACAATTTTATAAAAATTTAACAAAATTAAAAATTAATATTAAAAATTATTTTGAAGAATGCCGCTCAAGAAATGAAATATATAGTTTATAATAATTAACTAAAGCGATGTAAAAAAAAAGGGCAAATCATTAAAAAATAAACATGTGGAAGAGATCGCGCATGCAGAGTTGCAACAATATTAATATAAAGCAACATATAAAGATACAACATATCAATGTGGTGTTTCACAAGGAAAAGCAGATTATCCAGTTAAACCTAGATGAAGGGAGAAACCTAGGTGTGTTTTAGAGGAAGGTTCATCTGGTATTTCTGCACCCATTCAAGGACAGGCATATTGGAACGAGCTACTCAAGACGCCGCCATATTGATGACGGAAGAGGAAGAGGAAAAGCGACAGCGCCATCTTTGTTCCGATAGCAGCCATTTTTCAACCATGGATGAAGCAGACAGCACTAATAGAGTCAACTCATTGAAAGGAGCCATAGAGTAATATAATAATGAGCTGTTGTTGATGCTTCAAACTGCATCTATGGAAAGCAAATGTGAATATGACAGATGGTCTTCTATTCTGAGATAAGTAATGTTGATGTGTTTTATTTAAATATTTTCAAGTCTAAATTAATTATTATTTATTCTTAAGTTGCAATTCTGATGTGCGGTATTATTTAACATCGCAAATAAAAATATACACACACTATTGCATTGTAGATGTTGTGTTAAAAGACAGGCTCTGTGACGAATCAATTTAAATTATTCTGAAATTATTGTTTGATAATATAATGTGCTCTGTTTGAAGCACTTATGATAAAAAGATTTTGAATGATAAAACAATAATAAATAAAACAGTGATTATCTGTACTTCTCTGTCACGGCGCCTGCCTTAAAATTTTCAATTGCAGAAAGGTCTTATAAACCTGCAATATATATTTAAGTTGCGACAAAGACTCAAAAGCCTGCAACAACATTTAAAGTTACAAAATAAATATAGTAACACAAATACTCTTACCCTAAGAGGTAAGACAAACAAAAAATGGGTTTTACGTAACCGTAAAAAAATACGTTCTAAGTTCAAAACACATTGTGATGTCAATGTGTCATCAGAACACCAAAAACTTAAATAAAAAATTCCGTACGCGTTGTGACGTCAACGTTGTATTCGGAGGAAAATAAGGTTGTATAACCAAACAAAAAATGGGTTTTACGTAACCGTAAAAAAATACGTTCTAAGTTCAAAACACATTGTGATGTCAATGTGTCATCAGAACACCAAAAACTTAAATAAAAAATTCCGTACGCGTTGTGACGTCAACGTTGTATTCGGAGGAAAATAAGGTTGTATAACCAAACAAAAAATGGGTTTTACGTAACCTTGAAAATACGTTATAAGTTCAAAACATATTGTGATGTCGATATGTAATCAGAACACCAAAAAAGGGGGTTTTCATGGCCTCCAACAAAATTCTCTTGCCATAAAATGCAAGAGAGTTACAATAGAGTCTTTAAGGCCTGTAACAAAACAATACATGTAAATATGCATTTAAAATTGTTTTATACAATAAATGTTGCATATAGCAAAAATTTAAAGGTAAAATATATATAATCAGAATATATATAATCGATATGTAATCAGAACACCAAAAAAGGGGGTTTTCATGGCCTCCAACAAAATTCTCTTGCCATAAAATGCAAGAGAGTTACAATAGAGTCTTTAAGGCCTGTAACAAAACAATACATGTAAATATGCATTTAAAATTGTTTTATACAATAAATGTTGCATATAGCAAAAATTTAAAGGTAAAATACCTAATAAAAAATGTTATTTAAGTACCAATAAGGTAAAATTAAATAAAACATAAATAAAATTATAGTTAAAATGTACTGAACAGGTATGTCTATATATAAAATGTAATCAAGTGATAAGCTTCATGTTCAAAATTATTAATTTGATTAATTGTTTAAAAAAAATATTGTATATAATATCATGTTGTGTTAAATAAAGATTTTACAAAAGCTGTCACACTTGAATGTCACATTTCATGGCAAATAAAGTATATCAAATTTATCAATTAAAAGAAATATTTTATTGAACACATGAAGTGGGCATGTAAAATGTATGACTAAATACCTACTTGTTTGATTATATTGTAATGTACTTACTCACAAAACAAAAATATGTCTTTGTGTATAAAAAATTAATTTAACAACTAAATACCTACCTATATGTTCTATATATGTATTCATGTATAATAAACTTACCTTTTGTTTGTAAAGTTTATATATATATATATTTCATTATACAAAAATGTGTGCATACTAATGTGTACATAAAAGACATATTTTTTGTTGAAAAAAAAAAATATTTAACACCTAATAAAAGGTACTAATTATTAATTAACAGAATAATAGCAATTTGTTATTTATAAAATGTAACAGTAAAATATGTATCTACTTGTTATAAGCAGGTTGGTATATTGGTACCTATCATAAGAAAAGTAGGAATCATTTGTTAAAATTGTAAAACAATATGTGTTCAAATGTTTAGAACAATTACCAGTAGGTATACAAATAAAATATAAAAAGAATTGTAATTAAAATGTTTTGAAATATTATATATGTATATCAAAAATGTAAACAAATGGTTAACTTCATGTTCAAAAATGGCGATATGATTTTCTTGTAAAAGAATATTTGAAAAATAATACTGTGTTGTGTATAAAAATAATTTCTAAAAGGTAATGACGCTTGAATGTCATATCATAGTAAAAAAGGTATAGGTATACCAAATTTATCTACATATTAATAAAATGAATATTGTATATTATGTATGTCAATATAATGTTATTGTGAACATTTTAATAAAGAATCAATATTCTTTATATACCTATTGCTAAAATTAATGTTTTCAAAAATAAAACAATTTAGGAAATAATTTTGTAATTAATCTCCTTAAATGAAAAGAACTTATTTTTCGTAATCACATTATGTAAAAACATAGTTATTTGTGTGTTCAATTAAACACATATAAATGGGCATGTAAAAATGTATAAGTAAATACCTACTTATTTGATTGTAAAATGTACTCACAAAAATAAAATAATTTTTAAATGTAACAACATCATAATGTATAAGAGGGTAATTTAGAAGATTAAATACCTATATGTTCTCTATATGTATATTGATGTATATTAAATGTCTATTGTATACCTACATGAAAACCTGTAATAAATTGCAAAGCAAATTAATTGCGAAAACATATAGGCACTTACCTATTGTTTATTAAATTTGTGTGTATTTCTAATATATCAAAAAAATGTTTGCAAAAAAGGATGTCATTTATGTTGAAAAATATATTTTATATTCTTGCTTTGGTTGGAAGTACCTACCAGTAAAAATAATTAAATTCTTTTAGGTATATGTGAAATACCTATTTGGAGGTACTTATCAATTAAAATAATAACTTTGTGTTATCTATGAGATATTCTATTTGTAATAGCTTACATTATAAGTTACAATCAATAAAACTTTCTATAATACCTAATTGGAGGTACTTAATAATTAAATAATAACCTTTTGTTATTAATCAAATTTCACTTGTAACAGCCTATGTTAAAATTATATCTATTGGTAAATTTCCTTTGATATTTGTTTGGTAGTACCTACCTATTAAAAAAAATAACATTTGTTATTTGTGAAATGTTACACTTGTAACAATTTGCATTGCAGTTATGTCTTTTAATAACATTTTCTTGCAGCAGCCAAATAAAATTCCTTTATGTAAATAGGGCAGAACTGTGATGTAAATATATAATAATATAAATACCTATGTATTAAAAGGCTCGTTAGGTATAGAGCAATAATTAGCAGCAAAGTTAATTAATATTTAATTATAGGTAAATAAAAATGCCTATGCAGATTAAACTTATAGGAAATAGAAATACCTAAGTTATTCAAGGGTATAACTTTATTGTTTAACAGATTTATTGTTTATGAAACATAAGTGTGAGTACATACTCCAAAAATATATCAAAATTTAATATTTATAGAATGTGAAAAATAATTTAATGTACAATGGAGTGGAATATTGTGCACCTGAATGTAAAATGATGAAGACATGATTTCCTAGGATGATACGAAGAAGATGAGAAAAAATATAAAATTTAAAAAAAAATACAGTCCACTGAAACATCAAGGCATCTCTTCGTGCGTCCTTGGGAATATGTTAAATCACATAAAAAATGCTTATTATAAAATAGCTAAATTGGGTGCATATATTTTCACTTGTAATACTGTTGTGTATTATGTAACAATTTTCATATCAGTTGGCAAATATACTCCTTGGTTCCTGCACGTGCTTTGTTTCTATTGTCACCGTCCTCGATTGGCCTTCCAACACCGCTTTGTATGTTAAACGAGGAATGCCGTTGCCGAGATAACCTATGAATAAAATTATATCACGACAAAGGGTCAATTTATTATAACGGAGATGTCATAAAGACAATGCTGTGCTTGTATTTTGGAATATGTTCCCATTGGGAGCACAATAAAATGATTTCAAATTTCTATGGTACACATATTTTATCATATTTGTAAGGAAGCTTTTCCACCAATTGACAGCATGGAAGATTCTGACACAAAGGGAAACTATTTTTTTTTAGAACAAAAGAGAAGAAAAAGTAAGTATATGTTAAGAAAAAAGTTGTTCGGATAACTACAGGACACAATATTCAGCATCGTCGCAGTATCATTCAAATTTTTCGTAGTAATGGAAAGAATTAACTTTTTACTGTTGTTGAATATCTGCGCGCTTGAGATATTGAATTTTCGAAGCCTAAATAATAAGTATGCACTCCCTGCAATTGGATTATTCCAATGAATAGCATCTACTCTAAAACGGATTTGAAATATATTTTCTAGAGTTATAACGAGCAAGTCAATTGAGAGAACCTTTGTCGTATAATACGGAAAACAAAGAAATAATCCAATAGAACTTCGAAGTATTCCATGGAGTCTCCGGTAAAGAATAGTTATTCCATTCTTTTATATTAGTTTTGAGTGTCCTATAAGAGGCAGGTATTCGTAAAACATCACGTTCAAGACATTTAATATCTTCAGTTTAACGATGAGGTCCATCTTTTCTGATAGTCTTAACTTTTATCGACACGGAGAGGATAACTTGTATGTTTTTAATGTGCAGTTATTCTGCCAGCTATCCCACTTGTGGGAGATGAATAATCGTTGAAGTAAAGTAAAGAAAGTCCTTGCATACAAATATATATTATTATATTATCTTGGAAATCACGTTCCCATATAGAAGGTTGTAAAAAGTCATTACGTATGTGCAGTTAGGTATATCATAATACAATAAAAGTATACAAATTCAATGCAAGCACGGATACAAACCAAGTCAACAGAAAACCATAAATGAAATTAATATACAGAATAACAATGGCATGAGAGGATTGACGAAGTCAAATATTTTCACCTAATACTGTAATAAGGCGTGGCCCAGAGAATATATACAGATAAATAGAATTTGAAAAAGAGCAGCGACAAAAATCACTGTACCTTCATACAGTGACTATTTTAACAGAATTTAAAAAAAAAGCATCAATGTTCATTTTTTCTTGGAGCAGGAAGATTTGAATGAATTTAATAATGACGGATCTTTGTATCAACCTGCAGAATCAATTACTAAAAAAAAAACACCTTAATATTTTAGAAGCACTTTACATAGGGTTTTCGATTGATAACAAAAGTTTATTTACTTTTTTATTTGTTCTTTATTGTACATTGATTACAAAACATACAATTTTTTTACCTTTTAGAACACAAGCTTTTAGATTACGGTGAAAGGTGTACTCGTATAAGGTTGTATTTGGGTTTATAAAACCCAGATACATCTTTAAAAACATATATAAAGAAATGCATTCAAATCAAATACAATCGATTTACAGATGGCGAGTTTATCGCAAAGACGCGATCTCTTCCAACTAAATCAAAAAAATATTCTTTTATATATAAATTGTAACTATACATAAAATGTTACGAGGGTATATTTTGATTTACATCTCTACGTCAAGTAGCGAAATAAAGCGTGGAAAAATAAATCAGAAATTATTTTTGAGAACGAGAAAAAAGTTAAATCGTGAAAATTATATTTGGTTAGTGTTGTATTAGTTAAATTATCGGCGACTATTTCTTTCAGCCATCTCTGACATTCCCGAAGTTATAAAATATTCACCACATGGGAATCATGGCAAATCTGACAGTTGACACAAAACAATAACTCGTAATTTACGGCACATTCAAGCGTGATCGTAAAATTAATAACTCAAATTTAGAGGACGATAATTTAACTGCTGACGTAGAGAATGTCGTGGAGATATTTTTTACAGCCATGATTTTGTGACACAAACCATAATTAATACATGCCATAAAGCAATTTTGTAATAATGCAGCACGTAAAATAAGCATTAAGCTACCGAAACTTTTAACTCAATTAAACGAACCATAGAACGAATATAAAAAAAAAAACAAGACAATAATACACAAATATTAGGAACATCCTTTCAATTTTAGTTTATGTAATACGATGACCAAATACCATTCATAATCGCACTTATATACTTCTTCAGCATCTGTAAACCATCACAAGCAAAATATTTTTACTGTGCCAAATAAACGTAGAAACAGAAAGTTTTTAACATGTAAATATCGGATTATCGGGTTCCATACATTTTGATAATAAAGTACCTACTTAATAAAAACATTACCTACTCTAACTCCGAAAACTCATTAGCCACAGAAACGGATACCTTAATTTAGAAATTTAGTCTGGAGGGATAAAATCATTTATTATTGGTCTGTATAAATTCAATATTTAGATCAAGAAAGGTCTAATGATTTCTGAGTAGGATGAAAGCTTTTCTATTTATTCATTAAATCTACCCTTGATGTAGTACCTACCTCACTTACGTAAATCAAGCATACATGGGATTATTGTGGTTCATCGTGGTAGCGAGCTAAGTATGTAATACAGAATTTCATTTCACGAGCAAACTCCTGGGAATAACCCATAGTAAAATAAACAAGGTCTTTTTCGACCATCCTCTTTCAAGTCAAACAACTAGTAATTTAGTCGGGACAAGAGTGTTAGAGAATGTGATATAATATGTAGGCTGTGAAGAACAAACAGAGCCGTGAATAATATAAGATGTATAAATTATTATCAGTTGGTCAATGATTCCTAACAACGTATATTAGAACAATTAAGCCACGTTACATAATTATTGGTTACGATATTTTAATGAAATAGAATTTAAAGCAGATACACATCACCGACGTATATATAACCAAATGATAAATGAATTTTCATTATAATGTTTGAACTCAATAATTCTATTAATACAGTATTAGCTGCCTTAATTAAATCAACATACATAATTTTGATACTTATATATCCTTGTTATCAACAGAATATCTCATATATACACACATTGCCTGAATAATGAAACTAAAGACAGTTTTGCTTTACGTTTGACAATATAGTTAAAAAGCTCAGTCAATAGACCATTTCCAAAAAGAAACATTCATGAAGAATGAACTCAGTTTAATGAACAACAATTAGAACGGATATTCCAGCAAATAAACATTGTGTGTCGTACAGCATTAGTGGCGCCATCGTAGTCACGTTAGCATTGTTAGTAGTAGTGACTAGTGACCTTTGATGAAGCATGTAAGACAACACTTGATTAACTCGTGTGTAACATATTAATCTGTTCACTTGATACCTACTTACAAGTGCAAAAGGTGATACGAAGTAATGTTCTTTACCATGCGTAGATGTTTCATAGTGATGCGTTTCTAGATGAATCGTCCTCAAAAATGAAATATACAGAAGTCCGAACGTGTGGCATAAATATTTAGTGAATAATACCTACTATCCACAACTGATAAAACTCCAAAATATTTGGACGATTTCTTCAAGAAGTTTTTCACGATTAAGGACTGTTATGTACATATAATCCGGTCGATAAACCTTTTGTTAGGCAAACATTTCAACAATAAGCTGATATGCTTAAATGCTAAAGAAACATCACTGAAAAAATAATCAGTGAATCGATTCGTATCAAACGAACTAGCTCGTTGCAAAGAATCGAGTCGACACCACACCGACCAGTAGGGACATTAAATGACAAATATTGTCAAACGGTTTGAATATTCAATATGATTGATACGATTTCACAGCAATCTAACGACATTTGGCACAATAAATTATAAAATTAATGATTCTACCTTATATCAGGGAATACTCCCATAAATAAACCTATAAATGTATAGCTTCCAGTGCAGTGGTCAATAAAATTTATTTTCTTCTTAGACGAATTACGACTTTTCACATAGGGTTATAGATTGGTCATTAAATAACACACAATTGACTTTGACTTAAAGGATGAATTATAATATATCAACGTAACAAAATTAACTACCTAATTAAAATCTACGATAGGAGATACCTACTATTCTTTTACATCGTCCAACATACATATAAAACTAGAATCTCTTTTTCAAACACGCCCGTAAGGTATTCAAAAGAGGAATGTAATTACATTTTAAAATTGGAAATTGGCCCATTACCGCTAACAGATTGGAAAATAATTAAATGAACTTTGAAGAGTGAGCCAGTTTATAAAATGAGAGTGAGAAATTTTCTTCGGAACATCGGCGGCGTGCGAACACGTAAAAAATATCTCGTAACTGAGAATAAACCATTTATTAATAATAATAAATACTCTCTAGGTGTACACCAGTGGGCCTAGTCAAAACACATTTAAGCGTTACGTTTTCGTTCAAACGCGGACGACGTTGCGAGAATGCGTCAATTTTCGTAGCTGAAATACACAAGTACCTCCGAAAATTGACGCGTTCTCGCAACCTCGTCTTGTTTGAACGAAAACGTAACGAAAACGTAACGCTTAAATGTGTTTTGACTAGGCCCACAGATGTTTTTATCTTTTCATAAGCTCGATTTCACCAAGATACAGGACGTGCACAAAGGTATCCTGAATCAATTCAGGTCACCAACTCTTTCGGTACTGTTGTCAATAGTCTTAAAATATCGCATTCTCTCTAAATATCTTGTATATGTTTAATGATTTATTATAGTAAAAAATCATATTTGAGGCGCTGGTTTATAAATACTTTTTTATTATTATGATTTTGTCATGTCTTGTGAATCTGCTATTTTTCAAATCTTTATTAAACGACCTTAATATGCCATATATTTTAACCGACCCGTTAATTTGAAATAAATAACTCTCAAACAATAACGATACACAACATTTCAAAAAATATTCGGTAAATCTTTCAAAGTGTTTCAGGACAGCTTTTCATTGTTTGTGTCCACCGCCGAAAAGTAATTAAAAACAATTAAGCCTCTGAAATAACAAAGGCTCGGTGTGAAATTAAAAAAGAGAAACACAAGCACAATAATAAAAGAAATACGACTTTCAGAATGCGGGTCGCTGAACCGATAACGGCGTAGTTTCAAGCTTTTGTTAATAAAGCACTACAAAAATATTGTGACAATCAAAAAAACAATATTATGTTATCACTTCTTTATACGAATTAAACCGAGAAAAAAGTTCAAAACGTTAGTAAAATCATAATGGTCGTAATAAAAATTAAGCTGATTAAATAGTACCTACCACATCGCCTCTTTGTAAGAGCGAATGACGCCATTATCGGAAAATAATTGAAATTAAAAATCCTCTCTCACCGCGTGTCGTAGTAAAGTATTATTTCAATATATTTTAAGTTAATACATATATAATGAGAAGCACGAAGAGCGGCAGACAACGCAGTCACTAGAACTGTGATATCAATATTAAAACAAACGAAGAAAATTAATAGAAAAACCTGCTTCCTTTAAAAAGAATATTCTATTGCCACATTAGGTTATGCAGGTACGCCTAACAGAATAGGCAATGAAAATTGTTTGTTAACCAATTGCATGCATGTAACAGTGTCTAAAATTAGATTATAAAATATTCATATATTGCAGACTACTCTACACAAGATTCCAAAATAATAGAAACATTTTGTATCAAGGTAAATTTAAAGTATTACGTAATACTTCTACCAAGCAAAAATAATAGGTCGATGAGATGTGAAACCTAAAAGTCCTTCTTAGAAGTCGTCGAGGACTCATTCAATAGGGCTGCTAATAAAAAAAATATTATCCAAGTTGTTCGACTTTACATAATACGGTGATGATAATCATAAGATAACGAATCATTTTAAATATGAGTAAGTTATTTCATAGCTTTTCATACTTTAAGTAGATAATTAATGTCCCTGTCTGTGAACATGCACCAGGCCGCGAATGTAATTATACACATAACATACAAATAAAACGAGAAAAATTAAAACAGTTCAAGATCGGGTTAGTTATCCGCCGGTGTAACAGTAACAGAACGAGTAGAGTACCTAAATAACATTGAGCTTAGATCATTATTACAGTACTGAGTAAATTTATAACAGTGTTACTGTATAATACGTACTCATATTTCCTAATAAGATTATATGGAAAGGAAATTGGAAACTTTTTATAAAAAAGATAATACGAAGCCCAAAAGAAAAAGGATGACAAATACTGTCGTATTATCTTCTCATTATTTATGTCTTGTCTTTCTATCTTTTCCTATCATCTGTCCATATTTTCGAGTGTCTCTCTTGTGATGGGATAGGATAGTAGAGGGACAGAGGATCACGTTTGTAAGTTATGAACATCTCTGCTTCCAGCATGGGTATATATCTAGTCTAACACGCTGGATAATAATATATATTAATAATAATAATAATACATAATCAAAAGCTTTGAAAAAACAACAACTAATTCATGGTGCGATAATCACTTCATAATACGAAAGTTTAAATACAAGCTATTTGATTTATAATAATGAAATAATATGAACTGCAAACAACACATAAAAGTCTTTATTTGAAACAAAATTATATTGTTAGACAAACGAGCAACCAAAAATGGCTTAGTGAGAGGAAAACGAAGCATAGGTAGTTACATAATAATTCAGTTTCTGCAATACAAAGGTAGGTATGTGGTTGAACTTATTTGTTATTTGGATTGAAAAATACAACACTTCATATAATACGAAACGACAACTATTTCCCAAATTGCATTGGGAATATAAATCTAAAATATACACAAAATACGAAAACTAGGATATACGAAGACCAAATAAACTAGACAGTTGCATTTTGAAAACATTTTCATATTTTTAAATTCGATTCAATGCATTCAAAGAATTCGCTGACGAAACAATATAACTTCATGAAACTAGTAGATACAGTATATGACTGAAATTACGATGGAGCTTATTGAAAATGGAAATCCACTCGAGCTTGCCTCTATACAAGAGGAATATTTCTACTGTTCTGATATTATTTCGAAGACAGACAGAGAATAACGAAATATGGATTGTGAGTATCAAAATAAATTGGATAGAGAGAAAAAAATACACATAACTAATTCAATAGATAATTTGCCGGATTTATGAAAAATTTTGTACATAAAACTAAATGTGTTTTTATGGACTATGAGAAGAAATAATTAAGCTCAAAGTAGCTTTCAATCAGCCAAAATTTATAATAAGTTATGATAAGCAAATGAATTAATATTTACGATTAATTATTTAAATGAAAAAAGCTTTTTGAAGTTTCAATGTCAAAACATAGACACACATGATTACAAAAACACGAATTGGTATGACAGTATCATAGACTAATGAATCATAAACTTGTATGAAGTATGTAGGGATTAATATCACTAAAAATGCCATGGCAAAAAAAGGTATGCTACAAGCGTGACTGTTCATTTCGTGCATAGATACAAAACTGTAATAAAGTCACACAGCACTCAAGATTTACAGTTTTACTCTTAGAGTGCACAAAGCATTTAATTTACGAGCGAAGAACGAACGCTTTATTGTTGCACATCAACAACGTGCAAGTAATAGAACACTTTCTATGAATTCATAAGGAATACACGTTTTAATTTCCACGAAACCAGATCGTTTCAATGGAACATTCGTAATTAAAGCGAGGTTTGAATTAAGACGAGAAATTGTATCAAGTAGAAAATGGAAAGAAAAAATATAAAAGCACTTTGAATAATTACGTGTGGCAATCATCATCACATAGCCAGAGGCGTTCATTTCAATTAATTATAACATTGCAGTAGCAGTATCCACTCTTGTTCCTAGCATCTAAATACTACTGAGCTGTGAAGTGGTCGAGCAAGAGAAATAAGAAATTAAAACCAGTACCTAGTGTTGTTAATTTAAAAATTATTTTAAAGAGCGATTCAAACATTTTTCAAATATTAATATTATTTTCTAGATATATATGTTTGCATTTCATTGAAGAATGGTATACAAGTGATTGGTTGAAAGAACAATCTGAAAAATGTATATTTATATTATGTATTTCATAAAAAAAAAACAATATAAAAAGGGTGAATAGTATGAGCAGAGATAACTACAACCTGAAATCTTACAGTGAATCGATTATTTTGAATGATTCATAAAACATAAAATAAGACATAGGTACCTAGGTAATTTGACGAGGATTTTATATTAATATGAATGATGTGTGTGTGTTGCATTAGACACTGTGTAATATAATAAAACAAACCTTTCACGATGATTGGACTTGAAGTAGTTCATTATGACGTCCTATAAATTCCATTCATAATAACTGCAGAACGATGGTAGACAATGTGTCATCACAATAAAAATATCATATAGAAGGGTGTGGGATATATTTTAAGATAATATATAATACACAAGTTACTGTTTCTTAGGGTACGCCAGTCAGCAGTAACTCACCAAGTATTATTATTATATATTATAGTACAATAACTGATATTACCAAGTCACACTACAGCAGAACGATAACACAACCACAACACACGATACTTTATCGAATATAGTATTATAATAATTATATTATTACTAGTATCTTGGAAGACACTCCTTAGTAAATTTCACTGACCTTTTATCCAACACTACTAACAAGGTGCACACACATAAACACTATTTTTTACGTCACCAATAACAATATTTCCAACTTTAATAAGATAAACGTTACATCGTTACTGAATAAACAAACAGTAATAATATGTACGGTAGTGTTATAAATCTCTCAAGTGAATTGATTGGCATTGACACATTTATTTGATAAACATTTTTAGTATAAATACTTCAAACGGTAATTTTGACTTCAGTCCACGTGACATTTCACAAAACTCGTTACGACAAACGTAAAAGTACAATATACAGAATCCACATAATTAAGCTCACTCGTAAAAGAATTTATACGAGAGAACCTTTTAAAAGGTAATATACACACGCCACATTAAAAAAAAACTATGCAATCAAATGAACAGTGTCCAACGCAGTATAACAGCAATTTACTTTTATATTTATTTCTATATATATTTTTTAAATTTGATGCGAAATTACCAATTATTTTGCGAACGCGAAAAACGGGAATAGCGAAATGTGGAACAGTGTAAAAAACAATTTTTAAAATTTCATTGCAGAAAACTTGATGCACACCTCTAAAATTAATAAACACTACAACTGTTGTATGTGTATTACGGCGAGCGACTATTAATAAACTAATACACAAAAAAAAATAAACACAGTAGTCGAGACGATATATTTACAATAAAATCAATTAACAACTAATGAGAAAACTGATTCGAATATAAGTTGGTTGGTACACGGGAACACTTTAGCCAACACTGTTACACTACAATTAATACATAATTATTCGCAGTACAATATATTATATATTATAATACTTAACGAAAATGCACCACGAGCAACTTGCGCAACGTCTCACAATAGAAATAATAATTATTATTGAAATTAAGAAATAATTAAAATGAAAAACATATAATTCGTATTCCCATCCAAAGATACTATACTATATTTGTATACGAAGACATGAAGCAGTAATTATAATACAAGGATGGCATGTTGAGATTATTGCGGTAGGGATATGCCATATTGATAGATGGATATGCTAAGAAGACGGCGGTGAATAAATTACATATTAATCGTGCGTGATGTGGTATCAGCCCGAGATATCTCATGTAAATTCAATTAATCAAATGGCGTATTGGGTAGCGTTTATGGATATGAGCTAATTCTTTATCCTGAGATCAAATAACAATAACTTAATGAAGAAGAATCCTTCCAAGTTGGAATAATCTTTAAGGATTTCATGGTTATCATATTCAATAAAAAAAAACAGGCTCGAAAAATATACACGATTCTCCTAATTTAAACCTTTATTGCGTCTCAGGTAAAATATTCTGAAAATTGCGAAGAAATTAATTAATCAATCAATTATAATTTACGAAAAATTTCGTAGCGTTGCGTCAACTTGAAACCATTTCTCAATCTTTATGAAGTGTTTGAAAGTTTTATATTAATTCCGAGAAAGGGGGAAAGATTCAAGAACAAAATAAAATTTTACTTAAATCTACAAGAAAACAAAGAGGCCTTCTTCGAGCGAAAAACAATAATAGAACAAAAAAGCAATAATATTGACATTGCAAACTCGCCTTCAGAATTTATGATATTTTTTAAATAATATATACCTACGTATATACCTGTCTACGATCAAACCTTAATATTGAACGACAATGCTTTTAAAAGACCAAAAGTAGTAATAATAAAAGTTTGAAAAGGTTTTCCAAAAACGGAAACGCTCCGGGCTATGGCCTTAAAGATAGGTTTATGGATAAAAGTTCTGAAAGAGGTATAACCAAAATAAAAAAAAATATCTTACTCTATTAATCAAAAAGCCTTTGCAAAATAATATACCTGAATTTTTTTAACTTTTAACGCCACTAAGCAAACAGTGCTGATAAAAAAAAACATTTATAACGACTATAGACCATTGTTCAGCTGACAGCAAAATGTGAATATAATAAAATATAATCGCTATGGCGTATTGTCTTCTCTGCCTACTCCACTTGGGATACGGCGAGAACATAATAAAGTAATTGTATTTGGAAAATTAGTGAAATTTGAATAACTAAATTTAAATTACTGGCATGAATATCAGACATTCGGATAAAACATGTGGTCACATTCTATTACATATTTAATTGCGCAATAATGATATTGTTGCATCACGTTAAATTTTTATTATTGTTATTAATATCTTCATATGAACAACAATAACGTAATGTATCATCATAATAATGTTTTCAGTAGTAGGAAGTCTGCAGGCGAGCCATCCAAGATAAATAACAATAATAAACAAAGTCGGGAGAATAATGCCAGTCCACTGTAGTATGGCTGCCAAGAGTTCAAGTTCAAAGCAGCTGCATTGTATGCAACATTACGGAGATGGAATTTATATCTACATTTGGTATATATTGAAAAGCATGTAGATATGTAAATAAATAAATGTACCTAGTGTTTAGGTAATAATACAATTACATAATAGCAAACGGCGATGATTGAGATTTTATGGGTGACAAATTGAAACAAATATATTGGTCGAAAAATACTATATTTAAGTAAAGGAGAAAATATATTTCATTTCTTTAGTTCTGCAATCTTATAAAAAATCACTGGTAGGGACGGATCGAAAGCTTTTTGTTAGTATTAAGATCCGATGTTTTTGTATCGCACATTATTTTAGTCATTCAGAAGAAATTTAAGAAATTTAAAACAAGCAGCTAATTTTGTGGCAAAGTTTTTACTATAGGTACAAATAACAAATTAAAATTAATGTTTTCACAGACCGAATTTTTGTCGTTTAAATTATTTAGAATGACGTCTTTGTACAAGCTACTTGTGACACCGAGAGCAACAAATTTATCTTTTAGAGTAAATTAAATTATATGGGAGTCCTCAATAAGACTTTCTGTCACTCAAGGCAGCGTTTAATTGAAAATAGTATATTATGTCTCTGGCATCTCTTGATAGTATTTTTTACCCTTTGATATAGGTATGTACTATGGTGACATTGTCTTTTATAAGCCTTATACTGTATTTTGATAAATTTATATCTGTACCCTGATAAAATGGTTGATTATAAAAACTGAAAATTCGCAAAAATAAAATAAATCCCATCTGTGATATTCTCCCATTTAATAGATTTTTAGATTCCTTTAAGTGCTTCATAGAATTCTATAATGAGGGTAAATACTTTGAAGTCAAGAATCGTTGAAAAACAACATCTAAAACAAGTATACAGACGCATGAATTTTCCACAAACATAATCAAACTTCATTAGCAGAGAAACAACTATACAAAAATATACAGAGTTCAATTTCAGAATCAAGGTTAATAAAATAAATTATTTGTGATTGGAGAAAAATAAAAATGGGGTATTAGTCGAGCAATACTTTATAATAGGCGTATTGAGTAGAGAAAGGTCATGAACAAAATAAGTGGCGCTTAATCCAGAGCCAGACAACATTACATTTACAGCAAGTGTCGGCTGCCAACTCGGGTGCAATAGAGAGTATTGAATACCCACTACAAACAAACTACAATCTACAAGGCACGAGTGTCTCAGTGAGATAATGGCCAACCCCTGCTGCCAAGTAAAATAACTATGTACCTATATACCGTTTAGTATCCACGTAACGTTACGTATCGAAGAGTCGATATCAAACGTAATATCGCATCTGCAACTTGGCACACTCCCTTCTAATATTGTTATAGCAGATACACATTTTGATGTAGAAAAAGTTTCGAGGTTTTATTTAACTGGAGTAATTTTCCAGTAAAATTATTTTTTCTTGGCATGTGAGATTTCTAACAAATATTATATATTATTGAGGTCCATTAAAGAAGCTTTACATTTTTAAATTTATTTTTTATTGTAATAAAAAATAATGATAACCTTGAATATTATTGTATCACAACACATACCTAGTACCTATATGTATCATTTGGTACCTGCATTTTATTAGGTAAATTGGAACAAATGTTTCTTTCTACTATATATTATTGATTACGAGAGAGACGTATTTCGACTTATCAGGCCATTGTCAATCTTGATAATGACCTGATTTCGACTTATCAGGTCATCATCGAGATTGATAATGACCTGAAAGACGACTTTCTCGTAATCAATAATTTATAGTAGAAAGAAACACTTGTTTCAATTTATCTAATTATGGAATTCTACTACGTGTGCACTGAGATAATTAATAATGTATTGAATTGTATTACCATCCTTGAAAAGTAAAACTTGCGTAAAAAAGGGAGCAGATAATAAAATACAAACTATATAGGTACTGCTTACAAGATAAAATTATTATATAATATAGATAGGTATTCATTCATCGTTGGTATTCAACATATTTTTATACGGAGCTGAAACGTGGACGCTGCGAGCTAGCGAACGCGCGAGGATCGATGCGTTTGAGATGTGGTGCTGGAGGAAATTGCTCCGAGTGCATTGGACCGAACACAGGACCAATGAGTCCATCCTCAGGGAGCTTAACATTTCGGTGCGACTCTCAACAATTTGCAGTCAGCGCGCTTTGCGATATTTCGGGCACATTGCAAGAAGAGAGCATGACAACCTGGAAAAAATAATTATGACTGGGGTTGTAGAAGGGAGGAGGGGATGGGGCAGAGTGCCAATAAGATGGAGCGACCAAATTAAGGAAGCCACACAGAGCTCACTTCACGGGGCCTTACACATGGCGGAGGATCGCACAACATGGAGACAGATGGTTTACAGAACTAGGCATGATGGTCACGATCCTCAGGATTGAGGGACCGACAGAGATGATGATGATGATGATACATAGGTAGACATCAATAAACTTTTTTTTCTCGGCTTTCCATCCACCCGTTATCGAGTGACTTGAGATAACCTTATTTTGCTTTGCAGCGTAATCACATGTTTGTCTACCTACATCACTCAAAACAATATTTAGAATTAGTGACAACAAAAATATTATCATGTAAAGCAATTCATTACTTTTTTATGAATGGGTTGTGTAAATGTTTCCGACATTTATTTTCAAAGTTTAATTTTATATGTATCAACTCTTACTATTTTGAATAATGAATATTACGACTGTTTGTATTATTCATGGTTCGATTCCGTTCAATTAAAATTACGTAAAGCTTGGATATTATGTAAATAGATCACAATATTGAAAATAAATTTGAAAAACTTGATGACACGTCTACTCATCCCATAGAGAAGCAATATATTATTAGAATACGAATAAACAAAGCAATGAACACAATATTATTGGGTTTGACATTTAAAAATAATATCATAACGTTATTTTACATTAAACGTAGGATGCTCTCACAGGAGTTAACATTTAAAAATCACCAAGGGAGTCGCTTCACTTATTGTACTCATAATATTCCGACGTTAGGATGATAGATAAGGCGATATTTTTAAAAGGCAGCGAACAAAGTAAGGAAGTACTTAGTACAGTGACGAGGATATTTTATTTTCCCTTGCGAACTTATTTAATATGTAATATATAAGGTTGGGAGACAGCGGGTATTATTAATAATATTCTATTGTCCTCTTCTCGTAAAGGAACGTAAAGTTTTGTTAATGTTTATTGACCCGAGCCAGTCAGGAAGTGTTCTGATATCACAAAAAAAAATAGTAAAAGGGAGCGAGGAACCTACTGAAAGGCGAAAAGTTCGGCCTTAGGATTTCTGCCGCGTCCTATTTTCACATCATTCTTCCGGGACAAGTATAATAAAAATGCTAAGTTAAATGAATACTTGCCGATAAATGTATGAACGAAAGAAGTAGCTAGCGCACGCTAAAAACCAATGAAAAAATAAAAATTGAGGTATTTAAAAGCATTCTCTCTTTCTCTCTTGAAAATTGTACAATTCACCATAATGTCACGTTAAACTCGACGTACTTGTATTTCTTTATTCTCTAATATAACAATTTTGTTTTCACAGAACACACTCGTCGTTGAAGATTATGTTAATGTGATTGATAAGGAAAAAAATATGAAAAGAATTACATTTATATCTACTACAATATTATTAGATTTATTATTGAAATGCGAAATTACAACGACAACGTTGGAAGATAATCAAAGTACGTTATATTATGTCAGAAGCATCTTGAATTTATATCAAGAAGATCAAGTAAATATGACGTCCCAGTCTACACGAAAATATAAACAAAATATATTAAATAATAATAATAACACACACTTGTCAGAAGAAAATTTAAAGTTATTGGTAAATATGAGAAACGAAACAAGACAAAGAATACCTATATAAATAGACATTTTCCATAAATGTAAGGTTGAACTATTGAAATATAGTAGAAACGGTAGGACAAATTCAATTTATGAAACTTGTAGGACGGATGAAAGTTGTAATAGTATTTATGTAACTAAGTACTAGTGAAATTGACGGAAATGAGACTCGCTGAATTCAGATCTGAAAGAGACGATTTCAATCAATAATAATGTATTGAAAATAGTAAAGCCTTTTACGTTTTGCTTAAGGAAATTGCTCTATCATCGCCCCATCACGATTCGCTTCCTGACGCCTTTACTGTTTTATATTTCTGTATAAATATGAAATACTGATATTAATCTGTTTTTCTGATAAAAATTTACTCAAAGCATTGACCTATGATTTGTTTTGGTAATATTTCTTACTAAACCTTCGGGCTACTCAAAAATAAGTTGGCAGGGTCGGGTGTAGGAAAAAACTTGATTTTTGTGACTATAGAGGTACTGGAATTACAACGAACAAAGGTTACCAGGAATTACCAATTACGCAATGGTCCAGGTTTCGATTATGCCTAGGTAAAGTGGATGTCAATGTTAATATGTCTCTTACACGTTAAGATTTCAAGACAATCTCGATTTAATGAGAAAGTATAAAAAAGGTAATATTAGGTAGAAACCAGAAAGGCAATAGAAAAGTTCAGAAACATATATTTTTAAATTTATTTCTAATGAATTTCACATAAAAATAAGAAAACTGGGAAAAATCCAGTTCTGTCAAATTCACGTTAAAATCGATTGAATTACTCAACAAAAAATAGAAAAAGCTGAAGAAAATAAATTTCAAAGACCAAGCAGGGAATATTAGAATATCTACTAATGCGATGGAGTTAGGCGGTTCAGATCAAAAGGTCTAAAATAATTAATCTCTAAATTAAAAATAGCAATAATAAAATACAGTCGGTTCAAATACAATTATTGAAATATGAGAAAAACAAATAAAACACGTGTAGTGTTTTTCTATATAAATGATTATAATATACATATATTGTGTAAAGTAAGTAAAAATAGACGAATAGTAATGATATTACTTATTATAATTCATTAACATAATATTTATTATGTACCTACCTACTGATTATATACTAAACACATAGTTATATTATATACACATGTACATACATCGATTGGTATGCTGCAGGAGTTTCTTCATTAATATGATTTTAATACTACGTACATACTTCCTAATAAATCGTAGGTACACTTAAGCATGTAAGGACGATGCGCAATGAGTCCTCGTGTTATAAATATTATTCTGTACCACTCCGTTCGTATGTCGACACTAACTTGTTACCAGGCAGGAATAAACGAAATTTTATTTGCCACATCATCATTCATTGTTGCAAGCATTTTTTTTATCAAGATGACAAAATTAAAATCATGATGATCGATGTGTAGGTATATTTCATTAGTGCCAATAAAGTTAAATCTCTTCCTGGTATACTACCTAAAATAAAATAAAAAATATAGGAAGAATATTATCATAAATAAATCTGCTCATAAATTCTGTTACGAGTGTTTCTTCAATAAGAGCCTGTTAGGTCTCTTTGACTCCACAAACAAACACTACGTACGGTAAATTGCAAAACATTGAATAAATTTTAAATTTCTTGTATTATGAGCCCAAATTATTTTGTACACGCTATGTTAAACTGAAATATATTAATATTAAAATAGCAAAATAATACGTGATATAAAAATGTGCATACAATTTACTTCAAACGAAAGTGCACAAATACATTATGATGACCGGAATATTAAATAATAAACAAAGCACATCATTGTTATGAAAAAAAAAAATGTTTCTCGAACAACGTCGGATATAAAAAAAAAATATAAGCAAAGGTATATATATAGATATGTACTTGCTTAGAAGAATGTTTGGTATGCTGGGAGTACCTAGTATTACACTTTGATTTACATTAGAATACATAATACATTAGTATGTAAAAAGACAACGCAAACTTTTTGTGTACATAATAATGTAGCTACGACTTATATATAGGTACTAACAATGATGATGACTAGCTTGAATTCGAATATCAATCAGACTGACTACAGAGAGCACCATAACGTCGTAGGCATCTGTCGAGAAAGCTTTGAAATATTTTTATATATCAATTTTTCAAAATCTTCGCACGCTACGTTACATTAAGTACTCAGTAAGTTATACGCATAATATCGTATACATAGAAATACCTTCACACTTTCTGTAATATCATCATTGTTAATAAATTATCTGTTAATCTATATAGAGCTATCTCTGGGTCTATGAAAGGAGGCGAATGGAGAGGGTTTTAGAAGGAAGCTGAGGACACACCTTTTTGCTGGGAGCTTCGGACGATAGACATACGATATGGCGACCTTGAGGCCGTGTTATGAGTACACGGCGCTTTACAAATTGTCAAAAAATGTTTGAAAAGGTGATTCCGCAGAGAATGTTATATTATCATTATTGAAAATATATCATACTCTACTGGGACATTTACAGCTTTTAGCCAATGCGATCTCAGAGCATGTATATAAAGCGTTTTTCGGGTAGATACTCATCATACAGTAGTCTTGAAATAGACTTTATAGTTGGTCTTAATAAAGACCGTTGGCTTCAATCCGATGTTGTATTTACTAAGGGCAAGGTGTATACAATATTGCACAGAAAACATTGGTTTCCTTGTCTGGTAATTGTGACTATAGCGGATATATAAAGAAATACACATAATACAATTTACTTAAAATGAAACACATACATAAATGTGAACGGATATGTGGGGACCAAATAACGTAATATCAAATAACATGTCAGTTTTGTTTTGTCAACAGTAAGTGCTTATGTGCCTAACTCTTTGTAAACGTGAAATGATTTTATAAATAGTAAATGTGTGGGTACTGTTTTTCCTTACAGACGATGAAGTTTCTCTTTTCAAAGTCTTAAAGTTAAGTTAGTTATATACCCCACGCAAATTTTCTATTTAAATAGATACACGCTTATAATAGCAACTATAAACTAAACTGAATATCATAAAAGGAGACGGAATTAAATAAAAACATTGTATAGAATATTAAACAAAGTGATATGATAGATTCAATATAGAAATACAAGTTAAAGATTCGTGGACAATTACGAATCAAAACGAAAAACATTTTAAGATCAAATGTCTTCAGTTTACCTACTCGCATAAAGACGTTTTAAATATACACGTTAAAATTTAAAGGTTATAGTAGTAAAAAATCTATAGATTTCATTGTTTACGAAACGTCAACAAGTTATAAATTAATCAATGAAAAATATGTACGTACATTATCCCTGATTACATAGATTATTATACGTTATTTACCGATAGTGTAACACATGTAGGTACACACAGTACACGTAGGTATTAGGAAAATAATGATTGATAACGTTGGCATAAAAAAGTATAATAAATAATGGATGTCTATTGAAATATCACATAATAAATACAAAAAAAGGAATACTGCAAACAAACCAATCGCGTCGTCTACCTAATAGTTTATTGACTGATAAACAACATCCAATCCCATCATTATAAAATGTATTATCGGCAAAGTGGCATCGTTAATTAAATACTCCAGTACAGATTTTTATTTCTTGTGTCATAAACGAGACCAAATGGAATCACCAGTTGGGCGTCTAAATTCTTACCTATTATACCCGTTGATATAAAATCCGTTCTGTTCAAATAAACAAACAGATAGATATGTAGGTTAGGGATAGCAACGGTTCAGATTACATATCGACTGTCCAGTCCAACAACTCAACAAGTCGAAAATTTTGTTTTAATTGGTAATACACACAATCAAACGCCTCTCACCCAATTCCGCACACAAATATGTAACTATATAAAATACAAGGTTCTCTTTATATAGGAGAATTAAATATTTAGTTACGGAAATAAACAATGGCGGAATTGAAAATTCATATTTTCAAATAAATATTTCGAATTGTTTAACTATGGAACGTAACTATGGAATGTAACTATGGAACGTAAGTTGTGAAAAGATAAAGCCGTAAGTTTTCTGTAAGTTTTCGAGTGTCCCGTAAAGAACACGTATTAGTAAAATATCACGTTTGGCCTTTTCATTGCCATAAATGGAGTGAGCATCAAACAAGTAAGAGATTTCGTGTACTTAGGCAGCAGAATTAACCAGGATGGACGCTCCAAATTGGAAATCGTGAGTAGGATAAACCAGGCAAGAATTGCATTTAATAAAAAATCTAAAATATTGGAATCCCCAAATATTGATTTAAGTGTTAGGAAGAACCTTACTAAAGCCTTGGAGCATTCTGCTATATGGTTGCGAGACGTGGACCATCAGCAAGAGTGAAAGCGGACGGCTGGCGGCCTATGAAATGTGGTGCTACAGACGCATGCTGAAGATTAATTGGTCGGAACACGTCGAAAACGTAGAAGTGCTAACCAGGGTAGGCGAAAAAAAGCAACTCCTTAAAAGAATCAGCCAACAACGAGCTAACTGGATTGGCCACAACATCAGGCACCCAGGACTGCTCATCGCCATCGCGGAGGGTAGGTCCGAAGGCACAAATGGCAGAGGCCGACCAAGAGACGCGTATATGGACCAGCTGAAGAGGGACATGAGCTGTGGCTCATATATGGAGTTGAAGAGACTGGCTGAGAATAGGGAGGAGTGGAGAAATAAGTCAAAACTCGTTGCAGACCAATCCAATGGATTGTAACTCATTCCGACCCTCCGCACAAGCATTTGGTTGCTTATGGAGGGAGCATTTTACTATGTGTAATATCATTTTGTTATTGTAATATCAATATATACTCTGTATTTATAAATGAAATAATTTTTATATATAAGTATATATAGACTTTTAACATCTTCAATAACTTTATTTATTTACGTAGGTGAATTTCACAGAGTAGAGTGGATTTGATTGTAGCGACGTTGTCAATAAAGTTAACATCTTCAATCGGGCTATACGATATGCCACCTATTTTGAAAGTCTTAACTTATATTGGCACGAAGAGGACGACTTGTTTATTACTTGCAGTTCGGTCCGCTGGCCACATCCGTCCAGATAAAAATTCTCAATTATTCTATATTCGAAATGAAAGCTGAATCTAATTGCGGTCCTACCCTGGTGGTATCAATTTAAGATACTGCACTATACCCTCACGGGTCTGTTGTGAACTGATTCCACGAGTTTATAAGTAGGTAGTAAAGTCTTACATTGTGTGCAACTTTCTTGTTTCTTCCAGTACAATGAATAAACCAACTTGAAGACGGTAGGTACACTCACCTGAAACAATAGAACAAAAGATAAAGTTTAGTATTTATAAGATGTACATAAATACTCAAATACATATAGATTTAATGGCGTACATAAATCACAGCACACTATGAATGACAGAAAGAAGGAAAGCTTTCGAAATATTATTATTATTCGAAGAAGTCGAGAGGAAAATAGTGAACGATAATGACTACAGTAGTGTGCGAATTAATGTGAACATGACTTAATTAAAACATTTTGCGTGTTTGCAACACTACACAATCACGATATGTCGGCCATTTTCAATTTTGTGTATCTACTTCAGTCGTGTAGAGTATTAGCTGTCGTTTGGTTGTGAGTTTGGTGCAGTTAAAGCGATTTTGAAGGTTTTTTAAAGCAATTTCTACCTACGGTCTGTTTTGTCAAGATTTTATTAGTGATTTTTTGAAGTTTGTGCAATGGATATCACTCCACGAAAACGGGAAAAGATTATCACTTTATGTGAGCATACTTCAATGAGTCAAAGGAAGATTGCCGAACAGTGTGGGGTTAGTCTGGGTGCTGTCAATAAAATTATTAAGCAGAAAAGGGAAACTGGGTCTGTTAATGTGAAAAGAGTTGGAAAATGTGGGAGAAAAAGAAAAACTTCAGCAAGGGATGAAGCATATTTAATCAGAAAAAGTAAACTGAACCCTAGGATGACGAGTTTTGATCTGCAGCAAGATTTGGAGGCCAACGGAGTGAAAATTCATGACTCCACAGTAAGGAAACGACTCATTGAATCTGGAAGAAAGGCTATAAGACCACAAAAGAAACAGTTGTTGACAGCAGATATGAAGAAAAAAAGATATATTTGGGCTAAAAAGTATGCTGATTGGACGGAAGACCAATGGAAAAATGTTTTGTTTTCTGATGAAACTCACTTTTTGGTCCAAGGAGAGCGCTCACGTTATGTAAGAAAGAGTTCAAATGAAAAAATCACTTCTGCTCACATAGAACAAACGGTAAAACATCCACAAAAAGTTATGTTTTGGGGCTGCTTTTCTTTTTATGGTCCAGGATCGTTAGTGCCTGTTGTTAGGATGATGAACTCTGACAAATATAAAGAGTTATTGGAACAAAATTAAATGGGGAATTGGGAAAAATTAATTCTAATGATAAATTATGGTTTCAACAAGATTCAGCGCCTTGCCACAAATCCAAAAAGATGATTAAATATTTTGAAGAAAATAAAATAAATGTGTTAGATTGGCCAGGAAATTCACCTGACTTAAATCCAATCGAAAACTTATGGGCGATTTGCAAACAACGGGTTCGAAAAATGGACTGTACAACTAAAAGGAAGATGATAGAAGCGGTAATTCAAGTGTGGTTTCGTGACGAGAAAATTAAAGAAAATTGTAAAAAATTTGTTGAATCGATGCCAAAAAGTCTTCAGGACGTAATAAAAGCTAAAGGAGGACATACATCCTATTAAAATAAAAAAATAGTAATATGAAAAAACTGTTCTTTAAATTAAAATCTCATCTTATATAAAAAATGATTATTTTTCTGTTTTGTATACCCATGTTCACATTAATTCGCACACTACTGTACTTTAGTTCATACGGAGACTTGCACGTACAATAACTTCACTATCCTATGACGTCACATGTGATATTAGAAAATATAATTATTTAGGATAGATACTATGCTTTAAATTATGTAACCTACACATTATTTTGTTCTTTTGTAAGTAGATATTTCTATTGTACATCCGGTATACATAACCACCAGATAAGTTATATAAAAAGTAATGACCTCTAAACGAACTCACATGGTTTGAGCGCGTTCCTAAATAAATAAATAAAATTGGTGTCAATATCTTGCTTATTAATAAAAAGTCGTGTTTAAAGTTAGTTTGATATTATGTACCATCAATTGTATAAAAAAATCATTAAAAAAGTTATGCCGATCACATAAAGGGTTGCAAAACTTCGATCGAATCAATAATGACAAGAATCTCAACTTTTTACGGCGTCAAAGCTATCTGACCTTTTTGAATGTCAATAATTACGTAGGTATTAAATAAAAAATATATTTTGAATCAACGAACAGTCTAAATAAATAATGAGGGAATTTTACTTATTACTTGTTCCACTCACGAGCACTTGCGTGCTTTGATTTTCTCCAACTAACATTTAATACATAAATAACCTAAGTTACTCTAGACTAGATTCTCGCTATAATCGAATCGATGTCAGGTCTGCCTATATAGGATTAACTTTGTGTATGGCGGATTTTGGACCCAGGTCACGAAATCCGTATTAACATAATAAATCCATAGATACCTACTCGCCGATGAATGGCACGTACACTCGAAAACATCGATAGCAAAAGGCGGTCTATTCCGGTTTTCCATGTGGAAAAATCTGCATATGTAACTACGTATAACTACGTAATATAATTATATACTTAATATGAACTCTAGTACTAGAATTATAAGGATTGGAAAATGTAGACCTTAGCGGCTGATTGTGAAAATTACAGATGTATCAATCGATCGAATTTTATCGAAATTGTACCCACGAGAGAGCCAGCGGATGCACTATATGTAAGGAAAGAATGAAATTATTGCGCAATGGTCAACTAAGCTTAACTCCTAATATTTCTTTAATAATATAAGAATCAAATATGGCTATGAAATATTCGGCATAGTTGGTTATGCTTATTTAAAACAAGTATATTTCTATTTTATTTTATAGGGATATTTTATAAAGAATTTTATGTATGTTTTCATAAGGATTATTAGTTATATTTTATAGAGAATTTTGAGTATGTTTTGATAGAAAATACTAGATATATTTTTGTACAAAATATTAGATAGACATTTGTTTAGAAAATATTGGATCCATGATCGGGTAATGCAGGACGAACACGGAGGTTTAAAAGTAATGAAGAGATTCGTTACTCAACAAACCAATCTTCCATCACAAGTGAGATGACATTTTGTGTGACAAGCGACAAAATGTAACAAGGCAGTTAGTTACATAGTTAAAATTCATTGTAATTTAAGAATAACAAACACATAATTACATTATCACTATTGTGATGAAAGCGGAACGATGGAAAGTGAGAAAATGATATCAAACGCGTCCATCATCCATATTGTATGAGGAAATGATAATAATATAAATAAATACACAACTTTACAATATTTAACAATACAG